>JARFIY010000337.1:0-410000 GCA_036346155.1 Sinelater perroti
TAATTCACTGTAAAGATCATCACATTTAAAATTATCTAGCAAAATAATAAAATTAGTAACAAAAAGAAATATATTTAGAAGAAAAGAATTTCTTTAAGTGTAAATAATTAGTTAAAATAATAAAATAAATGACGCCTACACATTTGCAATAATATTTTTGAGTTTGGCTAGTGCATCCAAATGGAGAGAACATTTTGGGTTAGTTATATTTATAGCAGCTACCATATTTTCGATTAAATTAGCTTAGGAACTACTGACAATGTAACTATCTGTTCAACATTAAACATAAAAATAAAGAATACTCTTACCAAAGTTCTTTGTGGAACTGGAACAAAGGCAAAATAGTAAAGAAATCTACAACATGTTGTATTAAATCTAATCAAGAATTATATACAAACCTCCACACATTAAATGTGATATAACTTAAAAAAGTTACCGAGTTGCCGATTGAGTTTCGACGAGTGAGGACGTCCCATTTTCGCTGAGATTAAAAGTGCGCAACATATGCGGCAAGTGTGGCCGTAAAGCCAAGTGATTATAATAGTCAAGTAAGTGATCAAAAAAACAATAATAAACACTTCGAATAATAACACACGAGCCCTTATCAAACAAAATGAATCATCCTTACGGCTTTAATCCCCTTCAAACTAATCAGTGCGACCAAACGCAGCAATCAGCGACCGCCCAGTTCCCCTTTTATCAACAGAAATTTCAGCCACAATCAGCTTCACCGCTATCCTTCCCACAAATGCAAATGAACTATCAGCTATCAAACAGTCAATATTCTTTCAACACCCAACAAATCAATAATCCACAACACAATTGTTATCCCCAGCCGACTAATCAGCAACAAAATATAATAAGTGCAGTCTCCGCCGACGAAATTTCCTGTAATAATAATGAATTAGCAATGCAAGATAGTAACGATGATTAAACCTCTGTGAATAAACATGAATATCAAGTTATTAAAAAAAGAAACCAAAATAATGTTAAAAAAATAATAAATGCAGCTGGACCATCTAATGTTATAACATCAAACAGGTTTAACTCTAACAAACGAAACTGTTGAAACACCTATGAACAAAAATGAAAAATCTTTGGAAATATCGAAACCTCCACCAATATTTATCTATGGAGTAGTCTATTTTAAAAAAATGACTGAAAGCTTATCCAAAGTTACACTAGAAGAAACTTATCAAAGTCAAGCTCTAGCTAACGATACTATTAAACTTAATCCTAACACTTCAAATACACACAGGAACTTAACACACTTAAATGATGAAAAGATCATTCATCATACCTACCACATGAAAAATGATAGAGCTTACAGAGTAGTAATTTGTAATCTCCATTACTCGATTCCTATATCGGAAATCAAAGAAGACCTGATAACAAAAGGTCAAAAAGTCCGTAATATTATAAACATAAGACACCGAATCAGCAAATTACCTTTAATGTTATTCTATGTTGACCTTACACCACAACCAAATAACAAATATATATACGATCTTAAATTCCTAAATAACATGCGAATCCACGTAGAACTGCCAAACAAAAAGAAAAATATGCCAAATGTACGGCCATTCAAAATCGTACTGTACAAAACCCTTCAAATGTGCGAAATGCGGAAAAAGCCACTATTCTACATTATCTCAGAAATTTAGAGATACGCCAGCTAAATGCGCACTATGTGACGGCGGTCATACAGCCAACTATAAAGGGTGCACAGTCTACAGTGACTTGCAAAAGGCAAGAGGCAGGCCTACAAATATGAACCGTTAAACTCTAAACCGTCCCACATCGCAACTTAGAGGGAATATACAGCAGGATATAAGAACCAATCAGTCATACTCTGGATCACTACATGAAACTACTTTGCAAAACCAACAGAACTTAGAAACTCAACTGAACACTTTTCTCAATTAATTCAATTCAATGTTCGCTCAACTTATCAATCAGAACGGTATGATATTAAACATGCTGTCTACCGTCATAAACAAAATTGCTAATTAATGGAATTTCTTCAATTCGTATTTGTTCGTGGAACGCAAATAGTTTAATCAACCACAAAACTGAATTAATTAACTTTCTTCAATATAATAAAATCGATGTGCTACTGGTTTTGAAAACACATTTTACCGAAAGGACAGTATTACGAATACCACAATACACAATTTATTACATTAATCATCCTGATGGAACAGCCTATGGTGACGTTGTACTAATTATTCAGAACACCATAAAGCACCATAATATACCTACAAATCAAACCAATAAAATCTAAGCAACAACTATCCATATCAGCGAACAACCGCGGTCTTTTGATACAGCTGCTACATATAGTCCACCTAGACATACAATTTCAACTGAAGAATATACAGCACTTTTTCAGCAGCTGGGAAACAGATTTATAATAGAAGGCGATTGGAATACTAAGCACACAGACTGAGGGTCAAGACAAGCTCGTTTCAGACAAAACAGATTGGGATGCTTTTAGAGCTTATATCAACTCAATACCAATCTCAACTTGAAACATCCTGACGATCTTGATGCTGCGGCAAACCACATCACTTGTGTAATACAAGAAGCATCTTGGAAATCTACCTGAATGGCAAGTCGAGATGCAAATACCACAAACAACACACCCGTACATATTCGCGAACTAGTTGCAAAAAAGGAAAGCTAGAAGCCAATGGAAAAGAAGTCAAAATCTTATTGATAGAAACACATACAATAGACTTATAAGACAACTAAAGTCAGCATTGTAAGAAAACTATGTTACTGCGTTATCAAAAGAGGGCCATTTTATCTGGAAAGGGACGAAAAAATTCAAAAAACCAATCGCTTATATCTCTCCTTTAAGAAAATAAGACGGTAGTTGGGGAAAATTAAATAGGAAAAGGCAACCAACCAATATTGCGGAGCATTTATCAACAGAATTTAGCCCACCTGAACCAAACAACAACAATAACGATTAAGAAATCGAGATCTTCTTGTACAATCCTTGCCCAATGACATTGCCTATTAAACCTTTTCCCCGGCGGAAGTGAAACACAAAATATCTAAAGGAAAAAACTATAAAGCTTCTGGGTTTGACTTAATCTCGCCTCTAAAACTTAAACAACTACCCAGGAAAGCAATAGTGTTATTGACCACCATCTATAATGCTGTGATAAGGTTAGCTTACTACCCGGTAACTTGGAAGTTCGCGCAAATAATTATGATCTACAAACCCGCTAAACCACTACAAGATGCTGAATCATACCGACCCATTAGCTTACTTTCAACTATGTCCAAAATATTTGAAAGACTCTAAATGAAATAGTACCATCACACCAGTTCAGTTTTAGAGAGCATCACTCCACAATCCAACAAACGCACAGAATAGTGAATGAAATGTTTAAAGGTCTTGAGGAGAAGAAGTTATGTACTGCCACCTTCCTGGACATAAAGCAAGCTTTCGACCGCGTGTGGCATACCGGACTATTATACAAATTAAAACTTACTCTACCCACACCCTATTATCTATTACTTAAATCCTATCTATCCGACCGCTACTTCCAAACAAAACTCAATCTGGAAACATCCATATATCATCCCATCAAGCCAGCAGTGCCACAAGGTAGTGTGCTGGTTCCAACTACAGCCAGCACAATAATCGCTATTTTGGTTGATAATACTGCCTTAATCGTTACAAAGGAAAACCCACAAGTTGGCGTTAGCTAACCTTCAGCATCACCTTAACTTCCTAGAAGACTGACTCGGCAGGTGGAGAGTAACAGTGAACCAACTGAAATCAGCACATGTCACATTTACAAATAGACATATTGAATGCCCTGAAGTAACAATAAGCTGTATCCGATTTTCTGTGAAAAATAAGGTACAATATCTAGGATTAACATTAGATCGCGAACTAACATGGAAAGCACATATCATGAACAAGAGAACACAAATCAACCTCAAGCTACGACAAATGAATTGGTTAATCGACCGGAAGTCCAAACTAACAACTGGCAACAAAATTCTCCTCTACCAATGTATAATCCGACCTATTTGGACATAAGAAGTTCAACTTTGGGGTTGTGCTAAACATCCAAAGGCTATAATTAAAAATACTAAGGATTATATTCGATGCCTCTTGGTATGTCAGGAACAAAACCTTACATGATGACTCAGGCATATCCCTTGTAGAAGAGGTAATCGGCAACCTAAGCAGTACCTACTTAAACAACCTACCTAGACATCCAAACGAAAAAACTAGTACATTAAACGTTCTTCCACCAGTACGAAGACGACTAAGTAGAAGATGGCCTACAGATGTGGACCCATAGCAGTACTTATTAATTATTATATATAAAACAAATTAGATAAATAGTAATTAATTCGGAGTGTAATTCCTTTATTGTAACTTGCTAAGCTAATGTACTTATTGCTATGTAAAAGAGATTATAAATCTTCATTAAAATAAAATAAAAAAAAGATTTACCTAAAATTGGCTACTTATTTCTTTGTTATTGAGCATAAAAAATTAAATTTGATAAAAAAAATTATTACAACCAGAATTTGTTTAACAAATGACTAATTTAATTTAAAAATTCTTGAAACTTAAAATAATTACTCTTTATACAAAATAAACCACATGGTACGTTGATGTAATGTTTAGTAATTCTTAGTTTCTTTTTTTTATTAACTTAAAGTAACCGTACAATAATCTATTTCTGGTACAAATAATAAGTATATTCTATAAATAAGTGTTTCTAGCATACCTAGCAAGCACCTTTAACGCCTGCCTAAGAATAGGATACTTTCCGAAGTATGCAAACATGCAATTATTCTGTTTCCCAAACTAGGTAAAGAAATAGTAATATTAATACTAATCATTACGTAAAAGTTATAAAATTAAAGCAGATCAGTAAACAAAAGCAAAAGGAAATATTGCATACTCGGTGAAAAACTGAAAAACTAAACAAAAGTGCAATACAGAAAGTAAACATAGAAATTATTAAAACAGCAAAGGATAGTGTCAAAAAGAAATGGAAAAGCTTAAAGAAAGTTATGAAAAGGGCAACTATAAAGCAGTGATTTATATAAAAGCATCAGAAGAGAAGAATTAGTTTAATCAAGAATGCAATATCATAATATAGGGGCGACTGTAGCAATACTGGATAGGTGGACCAAATAAGTTATATTTGTATATCCGTGATTAGCGCTGCTTATTATATTACTATGACTACTTTCAGAAATGTGCACATGCTATGTTGTTTTATAAATAATTGTAATGTCTTTAGGTCAACGTTTTATAAATTTTCTGCTTCACACACACTGCTCTCACGCTTCGCATACCTAGGTATGTATATTGGTAAGTGTACGTTTTTGCAACTTATATTTTATTACTGAATTTCAAAACATGTGGGTTTGAAAATATTTTTTAGGATAATTTATAAGAATTGCTTTAAATAATTATTATTTTAAAGAAACATGTAGCTTATATACAAAAGTAATTATTTGTTTCCATCACTATGCAAAATTATCAACAAAAAACGGACAGATAGAGTTGTTATTAACAACAAAATCCTTTAAGAAAAAATAACTACAAAAAACTTTTTAAGGTTTTAATAATTCTCAACTGAAACTAGATCGCAAAATAAGAATGTCTTGAAAACATTTCTCTAGAACCAATGGTAGAAAAAGTGTCAGGTCTGTATGAAACAATTTTTACAGATGCTTAAGAAATTCAGATGGTTAGTCATATATCTTTGTTCTTTAGCTAACTTTAACGACGTATGTGTATTAGCATTTTAATTGTTAAAAGAAAATAAAATAACTTACCTTTTAACTAGAAGACCAGAATGGTTGACAAAAATTGCCTTTACTTTTTTTTGAAGGGGGGGTAACAAAACCAAGAACTAAAATTAAAAAAAATTTGATCTACTGGAATCTATTTATAAGTAATTTAAAGTTTTTCCTATCAATAAAAATGATCTTTTTACGGTATTTAATAGATTATCTAAAATCTTAGCTTTCAGGAAGGAAGTAAGTTGGTTGCACACTATTTAAAAAAAAATCTTTTAATAGTTAGAATTTATCTGAATTCGTGCAGCACCAATGTTTATTTTTGCTAGGAATCCGAACAACTCTTCAATAATAGATGATGCTTCTCCAAATTATTTTGTTTATCTCTATGAAAGTGGTTGTGCAAATGCAAACTCCTTTTTATTGCGGTTAAAAAAATTATTAAAAATTCCAACACGTCTCATGAGTAAGCGATCGTTTTGGTTTTAGATGGCTACTTGTGGCACGTCAAAAATTTAAAACTTATCAGCCTCACAAAAGAGAAAAATGTACCTTTTTTCTCATATTATGTATCGCGTATGTGACACTTATAAGTCTAATTTAAAATATTAAATAGGATTTGTTTATCCTTGTCAGTCTGTATTATTTTTTAAACGGGAAAACCTTATTAAAGGCTTTTGAACTTCTGGAATATATGCATTTATTCCAAATATATTCCCTGATCACGTTTGCCCTGAGAAACAAACGGCTAACGGGCATAAAATATCAGTCAACAACCAAGGCAACAAACTAGTGAACTAAGGAAAAACTAAACATTTAAATAGTTTAATTAGTATAATTTTTTAATTATATACTTAAAGATTATCCAGACTTTTTAATCTCTCCAAGAATACTGGTTTCCTGTCTTCAATAAACAGAGAGAATCAAAATGAGAAAGAATAAAATACAGAAAAAATAATTATTCTAACATATTACTCATACAAACTAAAACTCAAATAACGAAAACAAAGAAACGGTTAAGGAAGCTCAAAAGACAACTCATTAGCAACAAAAATTGCAGAAGTTCCAGAAAAATGATAATTATTGCTTATGTATTTTGCACTTAACTTTATTGGAACTTCAAAATAGTAAAGGATGCTGTGTTATTAAGGTCAAACCAATAAATAGTAGCCAAAGAAAGCCATAATAATCAAAGATAGAACACAAATAAACAACACAGCATATAAAGCCGATAAATATAAGTTAAACGTTAAAATGATAAGCTAAAACCAAACTCAAGATATATAAAATACTTGTAAATCATATTTAAGAAGAAAGATATCGTTAGGAAGAACATGGGAACGCTACTTAATATGTAGCGTAACAGTATTTCGACAATCAAGGCAAAAGAAAAATGTATGAAATTAAGACCACCAAATTTCCACTTGAGAGTGGAATAACATAACATAAAAAACCTCAACTCAATTATAAAAAATTAAATATTTTATTGAATTAACAATTTAATTAAAAGCATTTAGCCTTTAAACCTTTTATTTGAATATGAGTGATTGCGTAAAATTGCAATTTGTGCTTAAAATACATTTGTGGGTATTAATGCATATCCGAAAAGTTTTGTACTAAATTAGACATTATTTATGAAGCAGTACCAGCCCCACATAATGAAAATATAAAGAAATATTAATTAAAAAAATAATAAAACTAATTGGAAAATAAAAAATATAAAAATAAGAAGGTGAGTTGTAAAGGTAAATTAATAAATCTTAAATAAAGTAAAAAAACTAATAAAAATAAGATAAAACAAAAAAGGTATAAAGGTAGAGCTTTTACATAAAAAATTGTTTCTACGAAATGTAATCAAACTATGTAATTCTGGTAGATAGTGCTAACATGTTTTTTGTTGAATTAAATTTTTACTATATATATTAACTATATCAGATAGTAGAATAACAAAACAAAATTGAGTTTGCACAGTAATTTCATTTTAATAGTTCAGTCAACAACAGTTATAGAAAATTTTTGTCCGAGTACTCGCTTCGCTGCAGTTTTGTTGTAAAATTGTAATAACGAATATAATGAATGTGGAAATGTACATTTAGGCTTATAGAATAAGTCAGTATACCAAACTTTATCGAAAACATATCTGTAAAAACAAGTAAAGAATGTCGTTTACTTCTAAGTCTTGGTTAACATGATTTATATAATAATATGATATGTGGGTATGAGCGGATGTTCATCGATTATTAGTGTTGCTATTTTTGAAATCATTTTTTTCTAATATATCTGAGAAGATTGGTAATAGGGCTGGTATCACACCTACTTTCAATATAATGATGCCTTCTGTAACTCTTCATTGATAGAGCGAGTATTCAAAGCATAATAGTGCGTTGAAGATGTATGGTAATAATTTGTAGCCTTTTTCAGGCAGTCAAAACTTTGCCAGCAGTAAGATTATGTACTGGTATTTTTTTTTTGTTTAATGTCATGTGGCATAATTATTTCAATTTCATTTTTATTGGTTTCGTTGAGCGGCATAGCCATCTGATATGGAATATCTAGTAATTTACTGGTTTATTTTTCCATTGGTAGCTGATAAGAATTCGATTTAAATACTATTAGTAAAAGTTAAGAAGAAGTTGTAGCTTTTTAACGATTGGGGTTTGCTTATTATCATGTTATTGTAGGTAGTATTTGTTGTTGTGGATGTTTTAGTTTACGAATAGTCTTCCAAAGCGAGTAATCCGCTTTTTCAATCGGGGTTAGTTCCCTCATAGAATCATTTTTAAGTTTGTAAAGTAACTTTGTAAGTTTGTTGGATTACTATTTATCAGATAAAGCAATTGTTAAGTATCACTTGTTCCTTGCTTTTATCCTTTGAGTCAGTTTTGATATAAAATTATAGGCCATTTTTCTGTAATATGTGTCTCTCTTGTGTATGATGTTACTTGTCATGCTGTAATTTGTATAGCTTTAGTTGTTTTTTTATCGCTTTTTCTACGTCAAGTGTAGTTATTAGTGGTATTTATAAATTCAATATCTGATCCAGGTTTTCTCTAAAGAAATTCCAAACTGTCTTTCTGTTATATAGTGATGGTCTCTTTGGTTTTTCAAGCATAGAAAATAATGCAAAAGTTACTAGTATATGATCAAAGCTATATTTAAGACAAGATTTAATTAAAAATTTTTTTGAGTCAATCCCTTTTACAATGCAGTAAGCCAACAGATTTATTATTTTATTAGGATCAGAAAACCAATGTGTAAGTTGTCTTGTTGTAAGTATTTCTTTTCAAAGGTAAAGTCTCCCCCCCCCCTCTTGGTTATTGTGGTTCTTAAGGCCCAAATTGTGCGTTTAGAGTTGATATTTTCTCTAGTAAAAAACCTATTTTCCAATGGTTTAAATAATTTGGTAAAAACAGTTTGTTTATTGTTGTGATATTTTCTGTAACGCTAGTTGCAAGTTTATAATCAGGAGCCCCCGTACTCTATCGTCGGGATGATTTGTCTTGTGTACATAATATACTGAGGTATTTTTTTAAATTCAGAATTAAACGTATATCTATATTTACATTTTGTATAAATACGTCTATTGCTTGTATATGTTGCTGTAACCCATTGGCATTTTCTATGTTAATTTTTAATAAAGAAAACATTATTTGGTTTTGTTGATAAGCATTAATGTGAGGTTTATAAACGTGTTCATTTAATGCATAAGAGTTAATAAGTTGTGGGATATTGTGCTACTCCAATAGATCTTGAGTTGATGATGTACCAGGTTGTCATTTTGCTGCATGACTTAATTTTTTCGCACACTTAACCAACAAGTTGAGTATTGCTCAGATTTCTACGGAGTCGGAAGTCTTCTCACAGTTTACAAAGAAACGTCTCCTGTGACTCAAACCATGGATAGCTCACGCTAACCTGCCACCCACAACATGAAATACGCCAACGGAAAGTTTATGAAAAGACTTCCACTACTAAAAAAAAGGTAGAGGAGTTCCGATTTGATTTTCGTAGAGTAAGGAAGTCTCTGTGCGCTAAATATATCAGCACTATGTTGACCTAAACACTTGGTGACTAAACACTTACTTGGTCATAAGCACCCAGCGCTTGGAGGAGGGCCACAGCGACTATTTGGCCCGCCCGACTTCGAGCATCTCTTCTCACCGCAGGGCAAGTTCAAACCCTACGAACACCCCAGCTACATGTGCATGAAGTCTTCAGCCTGCGCTTGGCCGAAGACCCCGTTTTCAGCTTTGATGTCGACTTCGGCAGAAAGCATAATAATAGCGACGGGGAGGCAGTCTCAGGGACGGAGCTGTTGCCGATGTTGTACACGAGGGCAAGTCAGTGCGAAACGCCCAATTTCACGGGCTCCCCTCCAGCTACTCAACCCTACCTATGTTCCACCCAACATCAAGGAGAAGACCAGCGTTAACATAGTGAAGTCGACAGACAACTACATCAACATGCCACAGAGCAAAAGTGCCATACAGAATGATAGTAGTGCGAACAACAATGTGAGTCCCAATACCAAGCCCAACAATTACGCCAACGGTAGTAGTAGGTATTGGGACGAAGAAAGGTGTAAGGGGTAATGTCTGTCATTATTTTTATAATTGCGTTAGAAATGTTGGGACTATGAATTTTAAAGTTTGTTGATCGGGGTATGGCAGTCCAGTCCGCATCCTGTATCGTAGCTATAAAATGATTTGTGGCATACTCTAGGTCTTTTGTGATTTTCAGACTTGTATTACTGTCGAGGTGTTACTCACTGTATGCCTTGAAGGTGTCCCAAGCTAGGAACTAGGTGTTTTGTAAATTACACTTGTGCTAATTGTGGCTATAATCTGAGAATAATCAGACGTAAGATCGTAATTTAAAGTAACGTCTGTGTAGTTGTGTAAAAGTCATTTGGTGATGAAGAAATCTAGGAATTCTGGGACTTTGCCTAGATCAGATTTCCAGTAGATCGGGATTCTAGTGGATAGATAATTGCAATTGTTGTCAGTAATAAGTTTAAGGAGTGCTCTGGTTTTTGTTGTTATTAATCAGGATCCCTAGTGGATAGTAAAGTCTCCACCTGCTAAAAATGTTTGACCTAATGTGTCAAAAAATGGCTGCAACATTTGGTAAGTCATATTGTGCTTCGGAGTGCAGTAAATGACTGAAATTAGTAATGAAGTTGTAAGCTTTTCAACCTGGATTATTGCGAATAATTATCGTTGTACAACCGTGCGCAGTATTATAAGGGTGCGTGGTGTGATAAATTGGGTAGTAGGGTATTTTTATGTACGATCTGTTTGTAAAGTGACTCTGAAACAATAAGAATGTCTATATTGTTAATATGCAGAAAATTTCCGTTCCATAATGCTATACGGAGAAAGTTGGCCATTAGTGAGTTAATTGCTTATGACGATACTTAACATGTTTAGAATTATACTGTTTTGTTGAAGAAGCTGATTGAATAGGTTTTTAAATTTGTCAAGAAATTTTTGGAGTGTCAAGTCTTGGTTTGGACAGGGATGGTTTGAGGCTATTTGGGAGAAGGTTAGATTAGATTAATGAGGTTGGTTAGAGAGTTGTTGAATAGGTTCTTATCTGTTCAGGTATGATAAATTTTGTTCTGTTGGTTGTAGTTGAAAGGGTTTTCTAACTGTTAATTGATTATTTAGTTGGTATTTCTTTTGACGTTCTTGATAAACTAAGCATTTTTTTGTAATTTGTGGGGCGATCTCCCTCGTATAGCACGAATGTGACCTTAGTATCCCTGGTTTTAGTACAAGTCTTGGTATTGTAAGATCCTCCACGTTTTACACATGCATGTGGCCTATCGTTCCCTACTTTATGTAAATAAGTTTGTTATTTACAAAATATTAGTTATTATCAACGAAAAGTGCAGTTGGACTAACGTTTATTACGGCAACTTCTCACTTTACTCTCTTGGCTGGAGCATGTCGCTATGCTTCGAAAGTCAAACGAAAACTTCCAAAAATAAATAAAGAAAAATACATAATAAATAAAAGTATCTTAATGGATCCTACTTTTCAGTTGCTGTTTATTTCGATTATTTTTTTGAATAACAATTTCACATTCAGGTAAACCAAAATCTATAATACGATTATGTACTTACCATTTTTATCCATGGCGACCAGCCCTTGGCCCCTGCGTAGATTGACCCGCAGCTGGAAAAACGCGTGCTGGCGTAAGGCGGTTTCCCTGCGCCGAGTTGCATCGTCCGTTGATGTTAACTTTAAGGAAAACTACTTTAAGTCAACTAAATATATTACATAAAACAAAGTGCAATAAATTAATACGTTAAGCATTTATAACCCAAAACCACTCATATTTAATTGATTATTTTTTTAGTTTAAAACTAATTTAAAATTTTTTTAATAACTAACAATATTTTTTCAATAATTACTAAATTAGTGCTATGGTTACGGGATGATCATCTTTACAGACTTCGTAAAATATAGCAATCTACTGAAAAAAATTTATTCCAATTACTTAGGTTCAAGGTAAAATATTCAAATTATAACAGAATAAACAATTTAATGTACTTGAAGCAACTACTCATAAATTCAGATGGTTGAAAGTGAAGAAGGAGACTTAGCTAGAACTAGAGAGATAACCGATTATTTTCATAAACTGTTGTAAAGGAATAATTTTTTTCTTAAAAATGATAATAAAATATGAAGGTTTTGTTCGAAGTTCCAAGATCGAGAAATAAACTTTTTTTATCTTTTAAACTCTCTTTAATGTTTTGTAGTCTAGTATCTTTTTCTGAAAAGAATATATTGCAAAATACTTTTTAATGTAATTGCTACTAGAACATAATTGTAAAGTTTGTAGTATTTAGCCTTGTTGACTTTTGTGATAATGATTGTGTTGACGTTGGACTTATTTTGTTTCTCTTCTAATTTCTTTTTCAAATAAATATTAGTTGTCATTTGACTTTCGGCCTGTAAACATCGTATCGGTTCTGGCTGAAGCAAAGTGGTGATTAGTTCGGCCGCAAGGCTTGGCTTTCATCGCACCTGCGATATTGTGTGTGTACATTTAATAGACACATTTTTAATACTTCAGCTGTGTGTTAAATAATCTATTTCAGCCCTCAAAATGAATAATTCATAATCCTGTAATTTTAGCACCGGAATTAATAATTACAATGGTCAGCCTTTACCCTCGCAATACCAATACCCTTACCAACAACAACAATACCAGCCGTCAATCTCAAATGCATATTCATAACCAAATCCACTGCCACTTTCACAAAATGTATCAAATAACTTGCCTCCTAATCAATATCAGCCAATTATACAAACATTGCCAAACACTCAACACAATTTTAACATAAATCCGCCACAACCTCACCTACAAAACGAATCCCCACATTCAGTCACTTTACCGTCTCTGTCACTACGTGACGAGTCTGCGATGGAAAATAGCAACACAGAAGCATCAGAAATTCATGATTGGCAAACTGTCAGACCACTCAAAAAACGGAAAAGAAATCCAAACTCTCCAACAATTATTCCACCTACTCAACAGGGGAGTACTAGCAATAAATTTAGCTTTTTACAAAAATACAATAATGTACAAAATAATAACATTAATAATACCGCATCCAATAATAAAACGCCAACAATACCTAAACCACCACCGATTTTTATTTATGATGTCACTGATTATAAAAGAATGATCAAAAATCTAACAGATGCGACAGAATCCGAAACTTACAAATGCACCGCATTACAAAACAATGCAATAAAAATAAACACTCAAAACCCCCAAACTTACAGAAAACTTGTACGACATCTAAATGACGCTTATCAAATGAAACAGGATAAGGCGTACAGAGTGGTGATACGTAATATAAATTACTCAGTCTCAACCCAAGAAATTATCCAAGAACTACAAAGCACGGACACACGGTGCGTAACATAGTAAACATTAAGCACAGAGTAACTAAACAACATCTAATGATGTTCTATGTAGACCTCGAACCAAAGTAAAACGAGAATTGTGTAAAACCATAAATGAAACTTTCGACAGCGGTGTGGCGAATTAGCGAGAGGTGAAATAAACGCATGTTCAAACCGTTAACCCCTTGACCTTTTGCCGATTTGGCTGAAATTCAATAGCGAAGAAGGTACTGACCTAAGGTACATGTATGCCAAGTTTGAAGTAAATCCGATAATTATAACGAAAGTTATCGTGTCTCCAGACAGACACACAGACAGACACCATGTTAAAATCATTAACTTTCGCTTATAGCGTTCCGCTATCGAAAGTTAATAACAAACAAATATACGAAATCCAACTTTTAAATAACATGAAAATAGTTATAGAACCACCACATAAAAAAGAAATATAATTCAGTGTACTAGGTGTCAATTATATGGCACTCTGCCATATCAATGCGTTAAATGAGGAGGAAATCATAGAACACCCGATTGCAAAAACTTAAAACACTGCTAAGTGTGCACTCTGTAATGGAGACCATACCGCTAATTATAAAGGATGTATGGTCTACATGGACTTACTCAATGCTAAAAAACAAAGCAAGAGGGCAGACACTGCATACCCCAAATAACTCACAACCATTGCAACAACAAAATACGGGGAATGACCCACACACAGAAACATTAAATCATATGTCTTACGCTCAAAAAGTAAGTGGTCCAGATCCAAACAATCAAACTACAGATTTAAAAGCTCAAATGAATGTTTTCCTTAATGAATTCAAATCAATGTTCTCACAGCTCATAAATCAGGACAGCATGATCTTAAGCATGCTCTCCACTGTACTAAATAAATTCAGTAATGGACGTTAAATCAATTCAAATAGCCGAGTGGAATGCAAATGGCTTAGCCAACTATAAAGCAGAATTAATAACTTTTCTACAACAAAACAAAATAGATGTACTTCTTATGTCGGAAACGCACTTCACCGACAGAACAATGTTCAATATTCCACATTATTCCTTATACTGCACCAACCACCCTGATGGAACGGCTCACGGTGGCTCGCCCATAATAATTCGTAATACTATACCACACCACGACGAAACAAACCTTTAAACTGACAAGATACAAGCTACAGTAATCAATATTATTGCTCAACCATGGTCCTTTAACATTGCTGCAATGTACAGGCCTCCAAGGTAAGGAATAAGCATACTTGAATATAAAGACTTCTTCAGGCAATTAGCAGGTAAATTTATCATTGGAGGAGACTGAAATGCTAAGCATACACACTGGGGTTCAAGATTATGTACGACAAAAGGAAGAAACTTAAATCAAGCTATAACAAACTTAAACTATTTTTATCTATCTACAGGGCAACCCACCTATTGGCCAACAGACGCAAATAAAATTCCAGACCCGCTTGACTTTTTTGTCTTTCGAGGTATAGCACCTAATTATATCACCACAGAAGCGTCCTGGGACCTTTCCACTGATTATTCACCAATAATCGCCACACTTAGTACTCACATAATAAATAGTCCTAAAGTTCTAAAGTTAACATCATCAAAAACCAACTGGCATATATTTAAAAATTATGTACGTAGCAACCTAAATCTGGATATTCGCTTACAACAACCGGAAAATATTTATAACGCAATACATCACCTCACACAAACTTTACAGGCAGCAGCACGTATAGCCACGCCCCCTGAAAAACTGTGCATATAAAACACCTTGTCGCCCAAAAAAGAAGAGCACGGCGTATATGTCAAAGAAGCCTCAACGCTAGAGGCAAAAATGAATATAATAGATTAACACGACAACTAAAAATAGTACTGCACGAAACCAGAAAAGCCACATTCGAATTGTACATCACTAAGTTATCAGCAGACGACCACAGTATCTGGAAGGCAACTAAATTATTTAAGAGACCTATTCAGCACACTTCACCTTTAAGGAAAGACTACGGAAGCTGGCGAAAAACAGAGCAGGAAAAAGCTTTAACGTTTGCTGAACATCTTTCACAAGTCTTTAGTGCACCTGAGCATAATAATAATAATGATGACGACCTCGTTAGAAACTCCTTGGACAATTTATTCATAACCAGTATGTGAAAAATTGGCTTTCACTTTGCCTGCAATATTTTGAAAATAGTATTATTTTGTAGAAAAATGCAGCTATTTGACATTGGTCTCTTCAACACCTTGAAGACCTGAACCAGTGCATTATACATCTATTTAAATATGTAATATCATCTTGTGCTCAATAAAAACCTTGTCTGTTGTAATATTAAAGGTAGATTCCCCATTTCATCACTTTTATGATCGCCTGCAAACATAAAATTTATAAAAGCGTTTAACAATTTTTAATTACTATAAATACTATCAAACTAAACACATTAAAAACAAACGGACTAGCTATTATAATGTTTTTAACCACTTTTAAAATTATTATTTTCTCGTGTTTCTTACTGCAGATCTTTATGCATTTTGCAATTTTCTGATTATTACTCTCTCATTGTATTTTACATACCACATGTCTCCTTATTTGTAATAAGTTATTACACTAATATATTTATGGCCACCATCAAATATCGTATAAAAATTTCCATAATTTCCATTAATCGTTATTTTCTTGTATTAAATTATTTTCTTCTTTCATTCCAGTTGCTCTATCTCTTTCAGTTTTCTATGTAGCTTTCTTATACTCTATAAAGCTATAATGTGGTACTTTAATTTTCGTAAATTTGAAATTTCTTTACATAATTTTACATTTTACATTTTTATTCACATTTTAATGATTCACCTTGTGTTTAATTTCAAAATTACACATATTTAAGACAAAATTAAAAAGCGATTATCCACCTAAAGCCACCTAGTAAGGAAGTACTACATACCTCATAAGTGAAAAGGACATTTTGTATTTAAGCCAATCATTCATTCAATAAAATAAGTAAATTTTATTCTATTTTGTATTGGTACTGCAATTACTTTTTCTTTTTCTTTTTCTTTGCGGTGATGTATTTAACAAAGTTTAATTTAAAAGCGCTTTTATTCTTTTATTCTTGATTTTATTTTACGTTTATTAGTCGAGTAATTTTCACTATCGGGTATATACACTTCAAATCCAGGCTACTCTACGCCAGTATTAATCACACAACGCATTGAAATGTGTATTCCTGCTCATCTGAGATCAAAGGCATTACCAAATTGATCCTTTAAATTAATAGACTCTAGCTAATGATGGTTCATTAAATATTCCCTTACGTTAATTTTCCTAGTATTAGTTCCAGTGTTAGCAATTAATCTCTGCAAATGCATAATTGTCTATAAATAAATAAATTCCTTAAATAAATTTATCAATTTGCTACATAATCACACAATTTATAATTTTATAAATATAGAGGCGTATAGGTTTCAAAAACATATTATTTAAAAAATAAAGAGATCCTACAAACTATATATTACAAGACAAGTTTCTATGTTAGTGCATAAATCATACATAATAAATAAAACAAAATAAGTGTTGAGAAACCGTAAAACAGAAAAATCTGAACCAATCAACTATCAGTTCCACCTCTAAAAGTTTGTTTTGAATATTCCAGCTTTAATAGGTCGGCTTTTAATGAGCATTTATTTTTGGTTAATAGCCTGGTGTCATGTGATATCCAACTAGTTTATATTACCCGATATTATTCATCAATAATAATAACAAAATTAATTGTTATTAATACTATTAGTAATAATATTACCATTATGAATGTTAAGATTGCAGATAAAAAGAAAAAAAGAACAACATAAAAAGAAAAATAGAGATAGGTACGGAAAAAGAGATAAAAGAAAATCTCAAATTAGGAAGCCATATAATCTACTATGGCTTTAATTGTTTATGCTTGCTTTTTAATAAAAGTTAAAGTATATAGACATAAAAAATAACTTCGCTTGCGGTAGCGATTGGATGGATAATCCAGAAGCTGCCGTTGCCGGTCCCAAGCTCGGGTAAAGGAGGAGGATTGGAGTTGAAGCTAGCCACTTAGCACATAGAAAAAAATACGGCTCTAGTGTTTCCAAAATGCCAATAAATCTTAAAACAAAAATACCCCAGATGAGTAGAGCAAACAGCTCAGAATCTCTTACTAACATGTTAATTAGTCCTATGGATTTTGGGGAGGGCAAAAATTCACACCTAAACGAAATACAACAACAGAAAAAATATAAAAAAACAACAACAAGAAGAAAGTGTAAATTTAAAAGGACGGTTAAAATTGGTACTTGGAATATTCAAGGGCTGTGCACCAAACAAAAAAGAGTAGTCTCAGAAATAGAAAAAATAAAAACAGATATTATTGTACTAATAGAAACCAAAAAGAAAAGAATCGGAGAAAAATACTGGATAACTACTACCACATATGGAATAGAGTCTCAAAACATCAACAAGTGAAAGGCGGACTATCCATATTGATTAAACGAAAATGGACATTGCCTCGTTCGATCAAATAGATGAGAGAATAATTTAAATTGGAGATAAACATATACGGACAACCGACAATAATTCTGGGAAGCTACGAGATAAATGCTTCAAAGGAGGAGATAGATAACTTTTCTCAAGAGTTAGCAGAATTAGTAGAGGATACACCAAATAGAAAAGAATTAATAGTTATAGAAGATCTAAATAATCGAGTTGAAAGAAAGGACGAAGGCTTAGTGGCTAATACTTTTAAGCAACACAAAGAGTTACAAATTCACCTGGATCAATCCACCACGAAATCAAAAATCGATAATAGATCTACTGGTTATGAAGAGAAATGGGAAAATACATATAAACGATGTAAGAGCCCACAGACAATCAGACTGCGCAAGTAATTATCACATGTTTGTAAGTTACCTCACGTACAAAAACACACAAAGGAAAACAAACCAATCGAAATATCAAAATTAAAAAAATAAATCAGAGAAACCATATATAAAACAGATCTGCTAAAACAATTCAGCATAAAAATGCTATATTAAAACAGAATAAACTACAAACTAGATGAAAACAAAGAGGGGTCTCCAAAAGAAATGTACACATAATTAGAAAAAATAATTAAAAAAGCCGCAGAGGAAGCTTTAGGCATAGAAAAGAAAAAAATCTAAAAAGATAATACAATTCTATGAAGAATAAGAAGGGCTAATCAAAGAAAAAAAAGCATACATAAAATACTTATCTGAAAACAAACCAATATTAAGATAAGAGTATGCAAAGTTGAAAAAAACAAGTATAAATTGAAGATTAGTATTGGAGAAGATTATGCATAGACATTGACAACGCAATAGCATATAACAGATCAACAGCTGCATGTAAAATAATCAAAAAGATAAGAAATACTAGAAATTCCAAAATAAATCTAAATACCATAAAACCACAACAATGGATAAAGTATTACTCAGATCTTTTAATGCAACATAAAGACAAATACTAGCAAGATGATATAATAAAGCATAACAGATCGATACCAGAGATTATAGAAGTCAAAGTACAAGGAGCTCTAAAAAAAAACAAAAACAACAAGTCACCAGCTCCAGGAAATGTACGAATAGAATTCTTCAAATATGGAGGGAAAAAGTTATAACATTCATAACTAAAATCTTCAACAATATAGAGGAGGGACAAAGACATCCCATCAAAATGGCCAAAATCATACATAATTTCCCTATATAAAAAAAGGAGACAAAAAATTATGCACTAATTATAGAGGAATAACAGTCATCCCTACCAGAGCCCGTTTACTATCAACAGTAATAAAAGAAATAGAGAAGAGCATACATTGCGTAAGACAATTAATAGAAAAAAAAACAAAGAAAAATTATAGACCTTCATATGACCTCTGTAGATCTAGAGAAAGGCTATGATAATGTACCTATGTGTAAGATATAGCAGGCGATGAGGAAAATGGGTATAAGAGCAAAACGGATAAACTTGATAAAAAGAATATACAAAAATAACCGACCAAAAAATATATATATATATATATATATATATATATATATATATATATATATATATATATACCTATTTTCCTCGACGCTAGAAACATGGAATCGAAAATGCGCAGGAATGAGTTTTGAAATAAATAACGACACATTACGCTTATTACTTTTCCACCAAAACCAAATCGTATTGGCACAAAATGAGAAAGATATAAAATTTATGTTAAGGAAACTTAAAGAAGAATTTGAAGAAGAAGGATTAAAGATTAATTTCAAAAAGACAGAATACATGTGTGTGGAAAGAGCAACAGAGAACTTAAATGTTAATGGATAGGATATTAAACCCTGCAACAATTTCACTTACTTCGAAACGACTATAAGCTCAGATGGCAGGTGTGAGAAGAATGTTTCCAAAAAAAGAACGATGAGAAAAAAACGACTACAAAGAATCTACTACTGTGGAGTGACAACTTAAGTAAAGACACAAAGAAATTGATGTTCCATAGTATAGTAGAGAATATCACACTCTATGGGACAGAATTGTGGACAATGACAAGCAAATTTTAGATTTGTCTACTTTAATTTGTTATTTTAATCATTATTTTGCAATTGCAAACATTTTCGTATGAATTTTGTTCTGTTACATAATTTTTTATTTGCTTGAATGATGTGGATAGGTGTTTAATGTTGATTCAAATTTGTCTTGAAATATGTTAGCTAAACTGTCAATAAAGAAATTATATCGATGAAAACAGCATGCATCGAATAACTGACGGAATAATTGTCTTGGACGGTTAAAGGATTTTTCGACTGTTTACACAAATTTGAAACAAAGATAAATTTTTTATTATCAATTTCAAGCTTTCCTTTTACATTTAGTTCTAATTCTTTAGACAACTTTCTAAACAAACTGCACTTTTATCTACTCAAATTTATTTTAAAATTAATGGATTTATTAAAATTTTCTATAATTTTGAATCTGGCGAATTTACGAAAAATTGTTTTATTTTAAAGATACTATATTACGACATTACAAGTTGGCGGTATTGCAAGCGATTTCTCTTAGCCTGCATCAATTCCATTTCGCCCAGAGTAAGCTTGCTTTAAAGATTAGCGCTTGAGATTTATTTTTATAAACAGTCCAATAAGATCGTCCTCCATTTGATTAAATATATATACATATATATTTCTTTCCACAAGTAGAACGTGTTCCGCATTGATCCTTTACAGTTTTTGAGAGAAGACTCCAAACGATTGTGAACGTCCCCACTCTCTTATTTTGTGTTACAATAGCTATAATATTAACAGTAACAGTGATGATCAAATATCTATTAATAATGACAATAACAATATAAAGTTAATAAAAGTCATAATGATGTTTATGCACATAAAATACTAATAGCCTCTACTTCTTTTTTCGCGTAACTGAGTAAGGTTAGCTATGTTTGTAACATAACTGATTCCGGATATTTTATGCTATTCAATACTAATGTTTGATATTAAGTGTCGGTTAACACAAATTTGTTGTCCAGTTTGCAGAATATATAGGGTGACTCAGAATGGAATGCATATTTCAAAACAACGGGACGTAGTAACTTTTTTTGATATATTTACGTAATTATGATAAAATTGAAGCATAAAGTGTGGAAATTATGTGCAAAAAATTACACCATCAAGATGTTTGCCATCACGGCGTTTGCAGTCCTCCAAGTGAGACCTCAAAAGCGTGAAAACACGTTGACACATGTTTTGTCCAATTGCTGCGATTTCTTCTCATATACGGGCCTTAAGTTGACGCAGATTAGTGGGAGGATTCATGTAAACTCGATGTTTCAGATATCCTTAGAGGAAAAAATCAGGCGGAGCCAGGTCAGGACTCCGTGGTGGCCAATTAATGTCGCCTTTACGCGAAATAAGCCGGTTCGGAAACAATTCTCTAATTGCCTCTAATTCCACGCCTGCTTGTGACTTGTGGCCCCATCTTGCTGGAACCATGTTGTAGGGCCATATCCCTCCCATAATTGAAGAGCCGGAATAAAGAAATTACGAATTATGGCGGTATATCTTTCAGAATTAACGGTAAGTACGCGCCCATGGTTATCTTCAAAAAAAAATACAGACCAATAATGCCTTTTGAAGAAACTGCAACCCAAACGATGACTTTGGGGATGTGAAGATGTTCCTGATGTTTTCTGAATATTATTTTCTAACCAATATGGCATATTTTGACGGTTAACGTACCCATCTAAGTGAAAATGGGCTTCATCACTAATCAAAATGTCATCATAGTTTTCATACTGTAAAAGCATAAGTAGTATTAAAACTAAGAAAAAAAAACAAAATATACATGTCGAGAGAAAAAAATATGGCAAGAAAATATAAAGAGAGATTGAATGATGAGTTCAACAGAAGCAATAAAAATAATAATTTATCATTGAAAGTATTGTGGAAGTATATTAAAAAAAACACTAATAACAATAGCAGAAAAATATGAGAGACTACAAAAATTAAAAAAGAAAAGAAACAAATGGGCTGGTGGGACGACAAAATAAAAATTAAGAAACAGCTACAGAAAGAATACTTAGGGAAAAGATCAATAGAAAAATGGAAAAGTGGAAAGAGTTTGGCGAAAAGATAGAACGCTACTGCTCTGGAAATCAAAAACTATTTCATAAGATACTTTGTTTAGAAATGCAAAAACGGAAGTTTATGGTTAAAAGATAATATAATAAGGAGATAGAAGGACTACTTTGAGGAAATGTTAACGACAGAACTAACGCAAGAAATAAATATAGAGGTAGTGTTAGAACCTACAAAGAAGTTAAAGAGAGGTAAAGCAGTTTAATAGGATATAAGAAATGATAAAGAACCTAGGCAACAAGGGGTTAGCAATGCTAACCAAATTATTTAATAAAGCATTGCAAGAATATAATATTTCCAAGAAACGGTTGATAAGAATACTATTACCAATATACAAAAAAGAAGATAGACGGTAATGTACTAACCACAGAGGAATCATATTCTTATCGACAGTAGCTAAGACGTACGAAAAATTTTTAGAAGGGAGATTAATAAAGGAAATGGAACATCAACTAGAAGACGCACACTGCGGATTCAGAAAGGATCGAGGAGCACAAGACCATATACAATGATAGTTCAACAACTAATAGAAAGATTTACATCAGATAAAATATTGGTAGCATTTATTGAAAAGTCATTTAAACCTACGTGAGAACCGTAAACTAATAGTCATAAGAATTCATAACAATAGAGGGACTAAGATAGAAAGGAGTTCTTAGTCCCAGCTTATTCAGTTAGTAATGGACGATATCTTAAAAGAAATAAAGGGGAAAGTAAAAAAACTGAAGGTAGACTATATGAATCAGAAGCTAATAGAAGTACGAAAAAGTGTATTCGCTTGTGACTTACTGGTGTATACCAAGAACAAGAAAGGCCTACATCACAAATTCAACGTATGGGAGAAACCACTACTTGCAAGAAACTTAAAGATAAACGTAGAGAAGTCTAAGGTGATTGTAACAGGAAATAAGAAACTAGACACATAAATAAAAATAAACAATACCAAAATTAAAAAAGTCCAATCATTTAAAAATGTAGGGGTAAACGATATACTAGAAACCAAGTTTTACCAAGGTTTACTATGGATTAAAAAAAAACACATTCTTTTGGAAAAAAGAGATCTTGAAGAAAACGAAATGTAGTGTTTAAAACTATGTTTCGATCAATACAAAATTCAAGTAATGGAAATCAGATTCCTACGGGATATAAAAAGAGTTATGAGAAGACATAAACTCAGAAATGATGAGATAAGAAAGAAATTGGAAGTAGAAACAATCTCGAAGAGTATCAAACGTCAACAACTAAGATGGTTTGGGTATATAGTGCGGATGCGAGAAGAAAAAACAACTAAAAAAATAAATGAGTACTTGGAGGGCAACTCTGGGGTAATAATAGGTGGTCGGTACGAAGTGCTAGCCACGTTACTACCCTTGTGTACCGTAAGTTCTAGATTGTAGCAGACCTATCTTGTTACGACCCCAAAGAGCCTTCGTGGCCTATTACGGGAAACTATTATTATTTATTTATTATAGACTTTTTTAACCCAATTCTGATATATTTAGCATTCTATCGCATAACTTTTATTAGTTATTTAGAGTAGACAAATTTTTTTATCATATATTAAATAGCAAGTGGAATATAATATATACTATAAGATAAATATATGATAAATATACAAGTAAATAGATAGGGGTACCGGTCTATTAAATAAATACTAGACATCCAAGTATATTGTTAGTAAAGTACTTAAATTTTGATTAAATAATTGGACTCTAAATCACGAAAAAATATTCCATATGTTTGATAGCTAAGTTGGAAGAAAAGCTACAAAAATCAAAAGCAAAGGAAATGATTTATAGAAATTAAATCTAAACGAGAAATATCTAACCGGAACATTGGGAAAAGAATTATAAGAATAAGAAAAAAGTAACCTCCATGCTGACAAAGTTGTGTCCTAATATCCATACCTACCATTTATAATTAAAATACGTGGCAGGCTATTAAAATTACATATTGATAATAAAAAAATAAGCAAATATAAAATTATCTACAAAGACGGAAATATTCACAGACCATATAAAAAAAAAACAATATTGAGTTACAAAGGGTGCATTTCAACCATCTTAATATCATACTGTAAGACAAATAGCAAGCCATTAAATAAATTATGAGTAACATTTGTAATTAGAGGGTCAAAAACGTTTAAAAACCAGTTGAACTTACAGAAACTACCAATATCAGAGATTAGAATTGGTTTGAACCAGTTAGGTTTGAAGATAGTGTTAAACATGCTATAGGCACATATAATAGTATCTAAGTAATTTTTACTATAGCAGACTAATCTATGAAAAATGCCATAATAAACCTTAGGAGTACTTGTAATTATAGTAGCATGATCTCTGCACAATAAAATCAACAAGTACCAAAAGAATATCATGATTTTGGTCTTAGTTAGAAGGGAGTGTAAGGCAAAACTCTTGGTAGGCAGATCACCTTCAAATATTCAATAACGTAATAGACAAATCTAGATCGCTGTAATCAGTAGCGTACCAGATGTTTTGTGAAGGAATGAGATTAATTTGGCATACAAGCCTGATGTTTATATTTTAAAATGTTGTTCGTGAGACTATTTTAAACATTATAATTCGACTGCAGTGTGTAGTAGATCGATCTTTGTTGAAATAAGTAGCATAGTGATAGTTCAAGTATATTGGTTAGTTAATAGCCATTTGCATAATGCCACATGAAATTTTAGAGGATGGTGTGTTTTTTAATCTACCCAACCTACTATGCACTAATTATATTTGTTACTTATAATAAAATATTTTAACATTCATACAAATTTTCTTCTTTTTAGCATATTTTTTGTTGTCTCCTCCGGTGTACCCTCTTATAAAAATACATTTCAGTTTTTGCACTAATTTTTATCTTTAAATTTTTTGTCAGTTCTAACTGTGCTTCCGTTTTTTTACAGTGTCTCTAATAATAAAAGAAAAATTAGTGCTATTTCCATTATAAATTAGCTATTTCTTTTTATTAACAGAGTCTATTTGTAATCCGTTTTAAGCAAACAATAAGTAAATGGCATAACATATGATAATGGACCTACAAACACGCCAAAAAAAATCCATTGACCATTTATTTAATTATTACAATTATCAAACTAATTGTATGATTATAACACATAGCAACAGCGTATATGCAGAGGCAATATATAATCAAACCTGGCAGACAAGTTTAAGGGTTTGAAACATTTTAGACTTCTTGGCGTAGGGATGTTATTCAAAAGTTGGATTGCTAGGTTATTGGGATGCATAGCGAGCCTATTTTGATATTTAACACAATAATTTGTTATTATTTTCCGCATTTACTCGATACTAAGATCGTTTTGTACTACAAACAGTAGTGAGTTGACAATACACCTAAGCACTTCATTCTGGAACCTTTAAAGGATTTCTACCCCACAGCTAAATACCATATGTCCAGATTGGGCGAAGAATGAGCTAATATATATATATATATATATATATATATATATATATATATATATATATATATATATATATATATATATTATTATTATTTATATTTCTCACGAATTCTTTGAAAAGCGGTTTTCTTTAGGTCTTTCATTTTTCTTCGTTCACGTTTTACACAATTCCACTTCTGGTATTAAATTTATCGTTCCAACTAGACAATCGTTATATTCAAACACATTAACAAGTACTTGAGTCATTTCTTGCAGTGTTGTACCAACCAAAGCAAAATTATGTTGGTGGCTTAATTATAGCCGTTATCAAAATTTTCCAATTCAGACGAATCTGTCTGTTTCTATTTTGAGTCCGAATTATTAGAGTATGACGGGATCCTACTTGTATCTTAAAATCGTTAATAAACTTCTTAGTGGGATACCATTTTTTGATCTTCGCCTTTTTTATGGTCATTATTAATTTTACTTACAATTTGAACCTTTTGCAGCACAACAAAATAATTTGGTTTTCGCTTGTTTTTCGATATGCTTACTAAGCGGTAAGTTAAGTAAGGCTGACGTTTAAACACATTTAGCAAAGTAGTTATTCATTATTATTATATCAAGACTATCATAGTGAACCTAAACGGGACACAATTAGACTTTTACAGTAATTCAAGTAACAGGCGTTTCCTATTATTCGGCGAAATAACAAAGAGATTTTGAAGATTTTCCAGGAGAAAATTTTTTAATTTATTAAATATGTTATTTTTTGGTAAAATAAAATAGAAAATACTACATGAATTGATTGAATGGCAAAAAAAAACATATATACTACCGCTCATGGAAGTATAGAGACCGTATCAAAATTCAGTTATACAGTAAATAACTATACTTTTTGTAATAAATTTTGTTTTGTTTAATTATTTTTATATATAGAATAAAAAATGCTCAAAACTCAACCCGATATAATTGCTATGGGATGAACTGGAAAGAACAATAAAAAAGGAGCGTTCTACGTGCAAAAATCATCTTTGGAGTCTTCTTCAATTTGCTGGATTGCCAATTTAGAAATTAAACAAATTAATCGAAAGAATTCCTAGGTTCGTAAAAGCAGTATTAAATGCAAAGAACGTTTTATTTTGTAAAATTAATATTAAAGTTAATTTTTGTTTGTGTTTTACATCTTGTATAACAATATGTTACGAAATAAATTATTATTATTAATTTACGTTTATTAAAATTTTTTGGGAAACTTTCAATAGATAAGTTTCAGCGCCCTCATAAAGCAATAGAAACACAAACATTTTCGTTGTCTAAGGGTACCACACCGTTAGTATGACCCGATGCAAAATTTTAGTTTTACTCATAAATACTAAGCCATATCTCAAACCGCTTAAGTACACATGATCTATTAGGTAAAGTTGCGCCTTTATAATCATCTGTGCACAGACACCTTATTACAGCCATAAAGATAAAGGAGAGCTGTAGAATTATACTATATTATTTAATTCACACAAGAGCACAAGAAAGAGTTAACATTTGTCACCATTTTCTTACACATCCTTATGGTGATCGTCTTATTACAAAAGAAATGTAATGAAAGGATTATATCCAAACTCCAGACTGTAGCCCATTTCCAAAGAACAAATTTAGACTAAAATTAAATTTGTGCATTTGAATTTGTTTAGGGCGATCATAGATTAACAGTAGAACTGTATTTATAAATTAAGACAAATATATGTAACTTTCTGATCTTGTAAACAAAAAGCAAATGTAAATCAAAGATTAAAGGGCAAAATGTAAGATCTTAATCTGCCTTGAACTCTGATCTTTTATCACTAGAGTATTTCGTTAAATAACCTGTTTCTTTGTTGTAAGCAGTTTTCAAACTTCTAGAAAGTGATAGTGTGATACAAAAATGTTTTAAATGGACTGACCTTTTTTTCTTTTCCTTTCACCCTATGTGTAAGTGCACGCGAGCGTTAACGTGTGCATGTGTGTATTTTATAAGAGATAGAATTCGTGGGGCAGTGCTTTCTTTATTTTGTATACTAGCCCTTTACGCCAAACTCTGTTTAATGCTTGTCTGACATCTAAAATTGCAGCAGTGCAGAATCGTCTGTTGTGAAGCGGAGTTTGCATGTTATTTGTTATTCGATAGTATTGCTGGATTTTGAAATATTAATGTCGAAAACTGATAATTGGATACCCTTCATCTTGCATAGAATTATTATTTATTCGTCTTAGAAGTATTTTTTTTAACAGGTTTGATATGAGTGAAAGGAGACTGCTAGGTATATATGACTGGATGTTACTAGAGGGTTTTCCAAGTGTGTGTTTGCCTCAGAATTCTATTAAACAAGATTCTTAAACATTTAATTACTTGTTCAGGTTGTTGCTTCAGTATGATTGCTGTAATTCAATCTAGAACTAAAGATTTTTGCCGTTTAAAAATTTTATTTCTTCTTGTAGTTTGTTTTCTATTTGTTCGTCTACTCCATCAGAGCTTGGCTTAAAAACTTTCGCCAGATGGTATACCAATCCATCAGCTTTCTCTTGGTCAGACCTTAACCAATTGCCTTCTTGGTTCCCTAGCGGTGGTACATGTGTTTCCGGTCGTTTTGTGCCTTTTTTGGTTTTCCAGATAAACTCACAATGAGTGGATAATATTTGTATGAATTCTTGAAATGTTTTGTTGTCTGTATATGTTAATTTGTTTCTGAGTTGACTGTTCAGCTATTTAAACTTACGTTTATGTTCTGTATTATACGTTCGTTGCCATTTGTCCCTGCATGTGTTTTTTCTTTATTATTTGCATTATTTCGTATGGAATGCTAGCGCTATTTATTCTAATCTTCGAGTGCAGTTGAGTAGCCGTCCAGCCTGTTGTTTGTATAGTTACAAATTGATGTGTGGTATGTTCAATTTATTTGAAATTTTCAGGTTTACGTTTGTGTTTAGATTATGGTTAATATAATATTAAAATAAAACCCAATTCGTTTTTTTGATTACCGAGTGTAACAGTAGGTTTTTATAGACGATTCTTAAGTTCATAGTCGATTAACGAGTTCTCTCTGTTTTTTAATTGGTAGAGATTAGTATAACTTAATGTACAAATTATAGTATATAGAACTATAACAATCAATTTACTTCGACTGTAGCTTTAAATTAAGAATTAACAGTGATATCAGTGTCGTTTATAAATAAGTGAAAGTCGCAAGGCCAAATTGCGGAATCAAAGTGATAAGCAAGTATAAATTTAAACCTAATTATTTCATTTACAATTATATTATTTGTTTACAATAGTATCTAATTAGCAGTAAACAAATATGTAAATGACTTATGCACAAGTACCGGCCAATTATAATTTCAATCTACGAATGAAAATAACTCAACAACCAATGGCATACACACAACCAATTCAACAAACAAATATAGCAAACAATATTTACTACAGTCAACCCTGGCCAAATCAACTACAGCAACAATATAAGCAGCAGTATGAACAACAAATACCGTTTACTCAATTTCCACCAATGGAGTTATAAAAGGGAAACGATTAGCAAATTGTAAACTTTGGCAATCAAAAAAGATTATTTACTCTTAGTCCAGAAGCAACAAATGAGGGCAACGAAAAATGCTGGTTAAGTAACCTTATTTCAACAAGCAATAAATATGAGGGTTTATTAACAGACAAAGTTATGGAGCAGGATAAAATAATAAAAGATAATAACGAACCAAAACCATCGCCATCAAACCGCTAATAGAGCTGCTTGCTAGTCTAGCAAAGGACAATTGTACTCTAAAATCAATCAACAATAATCAGATAAAAATTCAACCAAAAACAAGAGAGGACTATAGTGCAATCATAAAAGCCCTAAAAGAATGTAACACTAAATTCCATACGTTTAAGCACAAACAGGACAGACACTTTCGGGTTGTTCTTAAAAATTTCCATTCATCCTCAGAGTTGAAACTATTAAAAGAAGAACTAGAAAAACTTGGTTGTCAGGTAGTCAATATTTAGAACGCCAAATATCAAGTAAAGGAAGATCATCTACCTATGTTTCTTATTGATCTACTAACAAAAGAAAATAGTAAGAAAATATACGATGTTAAATTACTACAAAACTGTGTGGTGCAATGTGCTAAATTCCAGATTTTGTCACACTAAAAACTACTGTTATCAACCACATCGATGTGTCAAATTTTTAGGAAGTCGCACAACAAGAGAATGAAAGCACCGGACGATCAAGTGAGGTGCGTAAATTGCAATGGAAACCACTCTGCCAACCACAGAGGATGCTGGGTTTATAAACAAATGCAATAAAAGCTCTACCTAGCGCTGACACAGAATACCAACCTGACCCCCAACTAAATTTGTTCAACTTGGAGTAAACTTTGCTCAACAAGCATTAGGCAAGCCACAAGATTTAAGCTACTAGAGGTGCTACAGGTAACACACCAAAACAAACAAGCAAACTCTTCGAACTAAAAGTGATAATGAAGAAGTTAATGAAACAAATGAACACGATGCTAAACCATTATCCACCGTCGTCAGCAAACTAGCCTAATAATTGAGTTAATAAGAGAATTAATATGGAATGCCAATGGCCTACAACGGTCTCAACATGTACAGGACATCGACTACTCTTTAAAATTAAATAAAATAAATGTCATGTTAATATTTCAAATGGAATTGCCTTTTAAGAAATTAACACTTTTGAAAGTTGAAAGAATCATAATAAAGAAAATCAACCAAAAAAAGCACCAGGATCCGATTTAATTACCGGCAAATTTTTACAAGAAAGAACACCAAAATTTATAAAAACAATAAAATTCATATTTAATGTCATAATGAGACTGTAATACCTCCCTAACTAGTGAAAATAGAAGAAATAATACTAATTCTGTGTTCCTGGACATCAAACAAGCGTTTGACATAGTATGGCACCAAGGACTACGATATAAATTGAAAAAGTCATTACGATATCACTATTATGAAATAATCACATCCTAACTGGAAGGCAGATGATTTCTGGCCAAGCAGAAAGAAGAACAATCATATCTATACCCTGCTGCTTCTGGAGTACCCCAAGGCGGTGTGCTTGGCCCAATACACGATATATACAGCAGACCTACCCACAACTAACGTAACTACTACAGCCACATTTGCTGATGATATAGCCATACTAGCTTTTGATAGCAACCCTGTAGTCGCAAATGAAAAATTGCAATATAACCTAACATGAGTCGAAGATTGGATAAGAAAGTGGAAAATTCAAGTTAACAACTCTAAGTCATCGTATGTTACGTTTACGTTGAGAAGAGGTACATGTCCATCGGTAATACTTAATAATGCTCCAATCCCACAAACTGAAGACATGAAATATCTGGGTAGGCACTTGAACCGACCACTAACATGGCACAAACACATATTCACTAAAAGAAAACAACTTGATATTAAATTTAGCCAGATGTACTGGAGCTTGGGCAGAAAATATTCTATAATGCTACTATTCAACCTATCTGGACGTACGGAATTCAACTGTGGGGTACGGCATTGAAAAGTGCCGAAGTGTATTGTCAACTCTCCGTGGTGTGTGCCAAACTACGTAATACAAAAGGACCTAAACATGTAGTCAGTGCGTGAAGTAATCAAAAATTAAAATGCTAAATATGAAAGTAGACTCACAGTGCACCCTAATGAACTAGCACACAATAATGACACTAGAGGGTTAAAGAGATTCAAACCCTTGGACCCGTCCACCAGGGTTGATAAAGTATATATTTATGAGAATAATGTGTTGGTTTTAAATTATACAATTAATTAGATAATTTATAAAATAATAGAACTATCACTGGATTGTTCTAGACAAGTTTCGGTATACGTAAGTATACTATTCAATATTATAGCTTATATATTCTGTACTGATTTATTTAAGGTTATTTTACTTTGTTTCGTAGTCAACAACTATTTTCAATCTAAAAAATTAATATAATCAAATAAATTTATAATTATGTGTTAGTAAAATTTGCAATATGAAACTCATCTCTCTGTAAAAGCTTGTTGTTACAACTAAGATCAAAAGGTACCTGCTAATGAGCTCGTTGTATTTCAATTCGTTAAGTACTTACATTATTAAATATATTAAACGAATTATCAAATACTCCAACACTAATATTAGGAACATTAGTTACAGAAGTGAAATAATACACAGGGATATTTATTTTAATTAATATTTTTATTTATTATTTATTGCATGTGACAAGAATTAAGGCATATCTTGCATAAATTTACAATATTAATCATAATGACATCATAAGATAACATTGCAATATGTGGTGTTAGGAATCCAGTACACGTAGTACAATATCGTAATTTAATATATTCTTTTTTTGATAAAAGTGCTCAAATTTCATCAAATATCTTCCACTGGCAATATAATCAGAAACATTTATATATTTTACCGACATATTATATGTCATCTGCTTACCCTGAAAACGCTATCGTTGATAATTTTGTTCACTTAAACGAAACAACAAATACATTACCTTCAGTAAAGGGCAAACTAAATCATTTCCTGAGCTTTTAAAGAAATCTCTTATTCCGTATGAATTATTCTGAAGAACTTCACATAAATCTAGTTTGAAGGTAGTAATTTTTCGGGAGGGATGATTAGATACCATCTGATAGGCTGTTACATTAGTCTAAAGCATATTTCAAATAATACATATTTTAAGTTAAACTCACTTTGGACTTACCGGAATGTTACCACTTAAAGTAAATTTACGTATTGCATATACAGAACAGGTTTGCTTGCCTACATTGACAACTGCTGTGTAGACGTCGAAGACGTTCAAATTAATATAAGTAACTTTTATACTCTCAATGTTAACGTGGTTTGCATCTAGTTCGTTCTAAAAATTTATTTCGTAAAATTGTGACTTCATCGTAGATTTTAAAAAACATACCAAACTTATAAGAAGAATTATTGCGCACAACATTTTAGGTAATAGAAAACCCATGTTGGTTAGTTGAAAAGTCAGATGTCAAAAAAGAAAATTACAGCAGCAGACTAAAACAAGATGAATATATTATTATATGTTGCACAACACATTAAAAATTGAATGGAAAAGCGAATAATTGACATCGTGTTATGTGCTGTGTGCAAATGATTTTTATAATTAAAATATTGCGACTTACCTGTGTTTGCGTAACTTTCGCTTAGGTGGCAAAAATAATATTTGTGATAATGTTAACTGCATTGCTATTTATATACACGTATGTCGTATAGCAGCACAATCGTTATCAAATAAATCCACGCAATTCCAAAATAACAAAGCTGTTCAAATCTCCTATCTGTTTTTCAGCAAAATTGTATAATTTTACGATAACGTTATTTGATGAGTTTCATGGCCATATTCTAAGCAAATTTTATAGGTCATTATTATCTCTTCATCATAAAATTATTGTAACTCATCTTTATTTAAATTTTTTTATTATATTTATTATATACGTGACGGTAAGTTTTAAACAAATAATATAAAGTTTTTTTTTTAAAGCCCTTTTAAGAGTGGAAATTTACAAAAATATATTGCCGGGAATACCGTTGTCGCCAAAACCTGTCTTAACAAGATAGGGAACATGAATCAAAGCTTGTTGCTTTTATGCCGAACGCTTTCGCAAAATAAAAGAAGTAAGTTACAAACAAACCAACCAGGTGATGATAATTGTTTTAACTATTTTTTTTGTATAGGTCCTTGACCAAATTAGCAGTTCATACTCCACATCCGTAGCAAAAGCTGAAGTTTCTTTTACAAATAAAAAAATAAAACAGAGCTTGCAATTTATTGCAATAAACTATGGACAGCTTCCTACCTATATAAAAAAAAGTTGGATAGCAACGAATTAACTTTAACCGAAGCTCTTGATCAGGTAGCGCAGATTCAACAAGTTGCAAGTGTAAAAGGAAGTAAATCCCACATATTCACGCAAAATTAGACAACATTGTAGCAAAGAATTACAAGAAATAAACAAAATCCATAAAGGAGAAACTAGCGATGTAATAGATTTACCCTACAACGTCGTGAAAAGTTACAAATATGCGCCAGTAACTTCTTGCGAAGTATGAGGGGTTATCAACACAGGAATTAACATATTCACGGAGAGCCATACATTCCTGGGGCCATTAAAGAACCCAAGGGTAATAAACATGCTGATACGGGACTGTCGCAAAGAATTCAATGCTTTGGAATACCACAACAAGTTAGCTCTGTAGCGGATATTACATAGCTATGGAATTGCAGGTAACTAGAAAGCTGATGAGCTAGCACACAAAGGATCATCAACTCCTTATATAGGCCCCGAACCGGCTCTGGGAGTACCTAAAAGTACAGATAACGTGGCAGGGAAACAGAGACCATATTTGGTGCGACTGTGAGGCTTTAACTCACAGGTGGCAAACTATTTAAGGCAAACCAATAATGGATCCAGAAGAATACATAAACTATCCAGTAAGGAACTTTTACATATTGATACAAGGAATAAAGAACCTGGAAAAGTGCTATAAAAAGAACGAAAAAAGCACAATCGGTCCACGAATCGGCAGTATTACTAGAGACATAGATCAAAAGACTCTCGACAACAAACAAGTCTGTACTTTAAGCTGATAATAATAAAATGCCGATTGTTCAAATATTTGGTGTTTTATTCAGGATAAACTTTCTAAAGTTCAATTAGGATTACCCTACATAAGTTTATGTGACAGTTTAAATGTTTATTTTATTTAAACTAAAATCCTTGTACCGTTAGGTGTCGGATTGTAAATATATATATACATTTCATTTTACATTTTCATGAATTTTATCTTTCCATATCCTCCTGTCTTGGGCTATTCCATGAATGTCACACCACTGGATTCCCCGTTTAACCGCTGCTTGTCTTACTTGTTCTTCCCATCTAATCCTAGGTCTTCCTACTTTGTTTTTCCCCTGGGTTCTAGCTTCGTAGACTTGTCTTGATATTCTGTTTTCATCCATTCGGAGCAGATGTCCTAACCATCTCAGTTGTCTTTCTTCTATAATAGTTCCTATTGATTTTATATTCCTTTGTTCTAATATTTTTTCATTTCTACTCTGTCTATTCTAGTAATTCCTTCAATTTTCCTGAGGAATCTCATTTCCATTGCCGTAATCCTACTTCTATTACTACTTGATATTGTCCAGGATTCGCTGCCATAAATCAATGACGGTCTTATTACTTTTTATATATTTCAGTTTTACTCGTTTTGAAATCTCCCTTTTACCAAAGAATGAGTTTTGAGCATATTATAAGATCTTCCAACCTTTCCTAACCTCTCCGTTATCTCTTTATCTATTTTACCTCTGTCCTCTATTGTTGTACCTAAATAGTTGTAGCTACTAACTTGTTCTAGCTCTTCCCTTCTAGATTTATTCTGTGTTTTATTTCATGTGTCGATATTACCATGGTTTTTGTTTTGTTTATGTTTATTTTCATATTTATCTTCTTAAGTTCTTCTTGATAACAGTTCAGGTTCTTTTGTAGGTTTTCTCTGAGTCTGCCAGCAGTATCATGTCATCAGCAAATAGTAATTCTTGGAGAGTTACTTGTTTCATTTTCCAGTTTCCTATTTTCATCTTTACACATTTTTGTTTACATATTTTTACCACATCATCAACTAGTATAGAAAACAATAGGGGCTGAGAACACATCCTTGTTTTAGACCGATTTTGTTTCGAACTCAGTTGATTCATCATTGTGTGTCCTAACTATATTTATACTGTTACTATATAACATTTTTAGCACCTCAATCATATCACTGCTTACCCCTCGCTCTTTTAAACTTTTCCATATATCTTTTCGTCTCACTCTGTCAAAAGCTTTTTGAAGGTCTATGAAACAGATATGCACTTCCTGGTTCTTTTTTTAGTAATTTTTCTCCCAATTGTCTAACAACAAATATTAAGTCTTGAGTGCTCCTTCCTTTTCTGAAACCATGTTGTTGATCTTCTAATGTTGGTTCTAGCGTTTCTCTCAGTCTTCTCTCTAGTATTCTTGTAAATACTTTCGCAGGTATGCTTGTCAATGAAATACCTCTATAGTTTGAGCATTCTTTCATCTCACCTTTCTTGTACAATGGTAGAATTACACTCATATTCCAGTCCTTTGGCATTTCCTTTTTCTTCATGATTTCATTTAGCAGGTTACGGAACTTTTCTTTTGCTCTCTCCCATATGCTTTAGCATTTCTGATGTAATTTGGTCCTGACCCGGTGCTTTGCCATTTTTAATTTCTTTATAGCTTCAGCGATTTCCTCTTTGTAACTGGTTGCTCCTTATTTTCTTCCTCTTCTTCTATTATTATGTCCTCTTCTGTTTCCACTATTCCTTCTTCTTCTTCTTTTATCTCCATCAGCTGTTCAAAATACTCTTTCCATCTTTGTAATATTTCTTTTGCTTCCGTCAATACATTTCCGTTTTGTCTTTTATATTCTTTAGCCTTGTAGTTTTTGTTTTCTCAGATACTTTAACGTACTATAGAAGAGTTTCTGGTTTTCTGTATAATTTTCATTCATTTTATGTCCGAATTCTTCCCATGCCTCTTTTTGCATCTTTGACCAGTTTATTTACTTCTATTCTTGCTACCTTGTATATGTTATGATCTTCTTCTGATCCACTTTGCATGAATTTCTTCCATTTCTCTTTTATCCTTTACTTTTGTTGAATATTTGTTGTCCACCACCTGCTTTTTTAATAGATGTATTTGTACACTTGGTTACACCACAGCTAGTTTTTGATGCGTCCAGTAAGGTCTCCTTGAATATTTTCCATTTACGTTCTATGCCGGTAGTAGTTAGAATTTGCGTAAGTTTTTTGTTCACACTTTCTTGGTACTTTTGCCTAATGTCTATTTCTTTCAACCTATAGCATTTAATTTTTTCTTTTGTTATCTTTTGTCTTTTTTCTGCCTGGTTACTTGTTATATTTGTCTTAACTTCCATTTTCAGTAGGTAATGGTCGCTGCCTATTTCTGCATGTCTTTTTACTTTGACATCTTTCACCTTTTCCAAATTTTCAGTATTTACTATAAAGTAATCAATGATCGATCTTTCATTTCTGGATTTTATTTCTCTGGTATATTTATGTATCTCTTTGTGTGTAAACTTTGTGTTTGTTATAACAAAGTCATTTTCTATACACAGTCCTATTAATCTATTTCCGTTGTCATTTCTTGTTACCTCGCCGTTTTTCCCCATATATCTTTCAATTCCCTATTGTCTCTTCCTACTCTCCCATTTATGTCGCCCATTATTATTATATTTCTTTCCTCTTTATCAATTTCGGACTGCAATGTTTCGTAGAACGTATCTTTTTCTTCTTTTCTTGCATTTTCATTTGGCGCATATGCCACTAGTATTGACCATGTATTACTTCCATCCATCTTTATTTTTACGGCCATTAATCTTTCGTTTATAAATCTTTCCTCAATAATCGTTTTCACTTTGTCTGGTTTGACTACCAATCCCACTCCTTCCGCTCCTCTTTCCTTTTGTTCTACTCCTGACCAAAACAGCCAGTATCCTTCTCTCAATTCTTTCATTCCTCGTCCTTTTCTTTTTGTCTCTGTTACTCCTAGATAGTCCACATTTTGCATTTTCATTGTTTAAATATTTACTAAATAAATTTATTTTTATGTGTTTTGTTTACATTAGAATAATTCTTGTATTTAAAATCATCTAACATTATATAAAAGATGTAGCCAACTCTATCGGTTATTAAGTTTAAAAAAGAAACTGAAATATTCTGTATGGCTAGAAATTTGTAAAAATAAATTAATTTGTTTTTAATATGCATTCCAGTATCGACCAAAGTATTTCAGTAAAAAAATTTCAAAATAAATAAATTCATTCGTGTTTAATCATTGAACCTTCAGCTTGAATTACAAAAATAAATAAAAAAAATAAAAAACGTTATTAGAAACTCTAAATATAAAAAATTCAGCTTTATATATCTAAAAATTTAACTGTACTATATGTTTAAACAGCAGTATTTATGTATCAGTATGTTGGTACGTACATGTTTGCGCGTACCTATGTATTAATTATAAATATGAAAAACCATGGTTATCATAGAACAACAAGTGAATAAACCTCCCATAATAATAAATAACGAAATACAGGATCAATTAAATATTTAGGCTGTATATTAGATCATCAGGATGCGTACATGATAGAAGTGGAAAGTAGAATTAAAAAATCAAGGCATATAAAAATGAACAAAGTTTTATGCATTAAAAACTCGACTTCGACAATCGCATATACATATTCTACCGTCTTGTATGATACAAGTGCTGGACGGTTAACAAAGGCGAAATAAAAAAACTAAATGCCTTCGAAATGTGTGTTTATTGTAGAATCCTTAAAATACCATGGATGGACAGAGCGCGAAATGATGAAGCTCTGCAAAGATTAAACAAATATATATATATATATATATATATATATATATATATATATATATAGTTTTTCTGTATTAAACAAATGTTACTATTTTATGGCGAGAAATGCACTAAGTTTGGGTGTAATAGTTATGTAACCGACGACGTAGAATATAAATAATTGGTAAACAGTGACCATCATTTCTATTTCAATTGCCTGTGCTAAAATAATTCTGATAGTGATATGGAAAGTAGAAATAAATATTTTTGATAAAAAATTAATGATGTAACCACTTTCTTTATTGTATTTTGTAAGTGCATAAAGTTTAAGCCTCTTCCGTAGGGCCTATAATTTTCGTATATGCGGCTCCGTATTTGTCTGTTCGTTTACCTACGTAGGTTTTGTAGCAGTCATCACAAGGTATTTCGTAAATTTGTTGAGGTTCTTGAGAGAAATAGTAATTATATGAGTGGAGACAGTTTATTGTTAGTCTATATATTTTGTTTCTTAAGCATGCTGGATATTATTTCAATGATATATCTAATTTAGGTAATAATGCTTTTACTTACTCTTAGTCTGGAAGTTTTGGAGTTTTGAAATCTGTATTTTCATTAATAGCCTTAAATATATGGGCCAATTTTTGTTGTAATATCGTTTTTATATTAGTAGTTCGATAACAATTTTGACTTCAATTCGATAAGGTTTAGCATTTAAATAACGGTTAATACAAGTAGGTTTTTTGTTTAAATGGAAAAGAAATTAAGAAAAATCTTGAATATAAAAAATGTGCTATCAAAGCATCTTATACAAAAAGTAGGTTTCAAGGGAAGTACGCGAGAGATTTATTTTAGTCGGCCATAAAAAATTTGCTATGGTAGGTGAAAGTGGGGAACTATTTCTTTCGTGATAATTCTTTTTTTGAGGAATAAATAGGTATTGGCTAGGCAACGGTTAATTAATTTGAAGGTGTTATCTTTTATACTGTGAGTAGATTTTAGGAATTGCAAAATCTGAAAGTTTCGGATATTAGTAAACAGGAAACAACATAACCATTATTGACCATTATGTCGTTTTTATGGATGGAACGCCAATTTTTAATTTAAGATTTATTTTTAATATTTAAATTTATGCACAAATCAGAAAAATTAAGGAAGTTAACCTGATAGTAAGTTTGTCTAAAAAATTTAAACTTTTATTAGAATATTTTTTTAGAATATTGAATTTGAAATAATTACAATTATAAATAAAAATATATTAATTTAGTTTTATATTACAAATATAAAATAATAGTTCAAATTAATCATCGAACGTACAGCCGAAATAGCTCAGTTGGGAGAGCGTTAGACTGAAGATCTAAAGGTCCCCGGTTCAATCCCGGGTTTCGGCAGACGTCGTTTTTGCAGTTAGTTAATACATTAAACTTAATAATACTACTTAAAAATGTTTGTGTAGCTCCTATAAGCAAAACTTGGTAAATTAGAAAATAATAAACGCAAAGTAAACTAGCTACAAATTGATAAAAAGTCAACTGTGTGCTCAATATGTAGCTTAGTAAAAGTTGATTCATTTATTTCAACATAATGAACCTTTCTAGTGAAGGAATTCTCATAACCATCTAATTAGATTTATTTTTCGTAGACCTATCGTAATATACCATGAAATTCCTAGCATAACATTTGCAGGGTATCATTTACTATTACTCACAGAAAATTAAAAAAGTTACGTAAACAGTGCTCATATGTGGTAAGATTATTGACATCATGTACTTACCATACCTATAACAATAAATCAAATAGTGGCATAAGTACTACTTTTTAAAATTGCCTTAATTCACATATTCTACAAAAATAATTGTTTAAAATAAATTGCAATTACAGTTATTAAGAAAAAATAGTAAAGTAGTTACGTGAGATACACAATTTATAACGGAATAAAAGGAATTTTAAATGAAGAAATGAAGATATACTTTCAAAAAGATAACACGACCCATTATGACGAAATATTCATTTATTAATAAAAACTGTTCAACAGAGCATTAGTAATAATTACAAGCACTATAAAAAAGAATACTACAAAAGTATAAAAATTTTGGTTTATAAAATATTAATATTTTTATTTCTTGCATTGGTGATTAGAAACGACATATTTGTTCCCCGTTTTAATTTATTATAAACCATATGTAACAAAATTTAATAAGTGTACGATTAAATATCCAACTACAAATAAAATACATAATATTTTATTACATTAATAACACAAATGCTACAAATCTAAGTTTTATCTAAATTTATTTCTGAATAATTTCTCATATTGTTCTTACACCTCTTCTTTGTATAGTTTAATGATGACTTTGGAATTGTAAGGAATTGTAACTTTATTAATTCACGATTTAGTGGTAATAATCTTGATTCTGAAGTGTGTTTGCTTTACAGGCAAACCAATTTTCACAACTAACATCTGGAAACATGTGCTCTTGAGGTAACTATAAACTCAAAAAACAATCACTTAGTTATGTTTGAATTTAAAATTTCATTTCAGCCATACTTAAGAAATTTGAATCAGGAAGGCTAAACTTGTTTTCAGCTAAAGCTTTCTGTTTCCAATTACCGTCCTTAAACATAGAGATGGAGCTTTGTTATAAAATGCACATCTACCTTGCTTGTAGTGCGGCCGCTGTGGCGTCGTGACTAAGAACTTCACTCCTCTGTCCTAGAAACGGGCGTAGGCGAGTTCGAGTCTCGCTGCAAACTCATCGGTGTATGTGACGGTCTAGGTTGTAAGTGGTATATAAGGTTGCATGTTGGTAGTCACAATAAGGTCTCGAAGCTGCAGTGTAGTAGTACTTGTAGTAGTTTAACAATTCTACTTTACAACAGAGGGTTGAAATGTTTTATACAATTTTATTGCACATATAGTACGCATATTTAAAAAAATGTGTAATATAAGTACAGAAATTTAATATAAGTAACAGGTAGTAACTTTGTGGATTTTTTGTTATTGTGATTCATCTATTTTGTTTTTGCAATAAATTATTATCAAAAAAATCTATATGATTTTATTAATATAATAATATAGTTAATAAATAATTGGTTTTTATTTTCCACTAGTAGATATAGTTATTGCTGCCAGTATTAATAAGGAAATTAGTTGGAAAACAACGTAAGGGTGTCACTAACCTTTAAGAAAAAAATACTATAGTTAAAACTTTAGGGTATAAATGTGAAACAAATACAAAGGTCAATGGAAAATGCTATTACTTACAGAGAAACTGAGAAAATAGATGTTAGAAATGGAAAGTAGAATCAATACTGATGACTATAAAGCAGTAATAATTTGACGGAAAGAAATAAATCAAAACGGAAAAAGTAGTAATAAGAAGCTCATTGAAATTATAAAATTAGAAGTAAGTTTTGTCGAAAAAAAGCAGATAAAGGTTTAGAGCTAAAAATAATTGGTCTTTAATCTCAGCTTAATTAAGAAAATATTAGCAATCAGCTTATCCTTAAATGATCGTAAATGCAAACAAAAGAGATCAGAGAACGGTCAAATTTCAAACAATATCGGAACTTTTTGCTGCTGAAATTAAAAATCTAATCTAGTCTAGCTACTACTAATATGAAGAGCGTTGCGGATAAATAGACTGGAGCAAGAAATATGATTTTTCTGGATTTCGAAGATTAGCTTCTTCTGCAGTTTTAGAGCTCAACTGCAAATGTATGCTAACTGTTAAAACCATTTAAAGGGAGTGTCTAAAAGTGTGTCGCGGCCATGCTGATCTGGAACTGCTGTCTAAATAAGATAGTGGATGTTGTAAGTAGAAGAATTTTATTGGGTAGATACAATTATGAAAAAATGCTGCAAAAGACATAAAACGCACTTTTGCCGCCCGAAGAAAATGTTGTTTTATAAAATATAAGAAAACATATTCGTTGAGTATTTATCCCATATTTAAAAAAAATTAGAATAGAAAAAAGTGCTATTTTGTCAAAAAGAAACTTAGCTGTTTATGGTACCCAAAAATATAATCTAAATTATACAGCATAATACATCTGAAGATAATTGCGTAATGAATTACCTTTAACTGCTACACTATAAGTCGACATGAAAAGAAAGAATAGCTAATGATGTACATAAACAGATAATCTAGACAATATTGCAAGTCATTAGGGTCGTTATAAATGTATTGAGGGAGTTCTATATTTGTTTGATCAGAAAGGTAAGATCAAAATTAACGTTTTTCTGATAGGTAATTTATTTCTGATGTTAATTAAAGTGGTTGTGATAAAACTCTTGGGTTAGAAAAACATGCAAGTCGCTGTGACTCGAACAGCAGGAAGAATGCGTTTACAGGAACTCATACACCAAAGATGCGAGTTTAAGAAATAAAAAAAAGTACAAATCTGCTTTCTTGACTATTTTACAAAAATAGATGGGTTTATTTAAACAGTGTTTTGCTGCAAGGACCCACTCGTAACATAATCTTAAACTTTTGTCAGCGAAAAGCCAATTTCAGAAAAGTTATCAGAAACATGTACACCATGACAAAAATTAGTTCAAGAATAAATTATAAACTAGATAAAGAGATGTTCAACTAGAAAGCAATAAAAAAATTATATAAGCAAGAGAAATCTATAAATGAGAAGACTTTGAAGATCGTGGCCCGTTATCAAATATAAAAAAACCTGTTAATTATAAAGGCAAGTGTCTTTAGAGTGCATTTCACAAATTTAAAACCTTATCTCAAAACGTGAAACCAAATTTTGCTATTCTTGAATGTGTAGACCACCATTCAGTGGAAATTTTTATTAAAAGTTGTTTAGAAATGTTCTGTTGTACGGAATGAAAAATGAAAATCAGATCTAGAGCACAAATAAAATAATTTTGAATTCAATTATAAAAATTCATGAGGTAGTAATCTCCGGCTGTCAGTCACCGAGAGTTTTGTGATCTTAATATTTTTATATAGGGTTTACCTGTGTTTCAATTTTTCTGTTAGTGATTGAAGCAGCTTTAGTTGTGACTACAATAACTTGGATTGGAACATTCCTTCCATTAATCATTAGATGAACTCTAATTCAGGTATGCTAAATAAATACATATATAATTAAAAAAATTTCAACTTTATATTGTTTTTTCTATTACCAAAATATTGAAATTGCCAAAATTGATACCAACTGAAAAAAAGTGTAGGATAAATAACTGTACGGTTGTTACGATTTCCTAACCACTTTGTGCACAGTGTAAAGAAAAGAAAACCAAATTTAATCATTACTATCTTACGCTAAAAAATTAGCAAAGCTATCTGATGTTTCAAAGTTTAAGCACTGATATTTGTAAAAACAATTTAGTAGAGAAGTAGTAAACAAGTTGTTAATAATGTTGTAATTAATTGATTCTGCTCAATCAAGTTAAACGAAGAGTGCAAAAACCTGCTTTTAAAATGAAATGAAAAATTCAGAGCACGTTATAGCAAAAATAGTTATTTTGTTGAGAGTAAGAGTGGAGAAAGTTTTTGGTTCTTATGGGCTATTTTGGACTAATATTTTTTTTAAATTTATTTTTACATTAGCAATCAGAATACATTGTATTTCTTTAAGCTAATATTTTGGTTTATAAATTGACATGATGAGGGCCCGTCCAGTAACTGGTCTTCGTCCTAGAAAATAGTGCTAAGGTGTTGGGCCCATGTGGGGCCCTTTTCAGTGGAGGTCTGTAGGCCAGCGGAGCTTGAGGCGTCTAATGACTTGATGGTGTGGAAGTTCTTGGAGAAGAAGGTTGTCATGGGTGACAAGTTTTTCAAGATGTTTCCTGGTTCTGACCTGTATTACCGTATTGAGCATCGGGATGCCGAGGTCGTCGTGTATCATCTGATTGGTGATGTACGAGGGAGCATCAACGAGAGATCTTAAGATTTTAGATTGACTTCGTTGCATGATTGCGAGGTTAGTCTTGCTAGCACAGCCCCAAAGTTCTATTCCATAGGACCAGATTGGTATAATGATGGTTTTGTAGATAAGAATTTTGTTAGAGAGGGATAATGGGGAGTGTCCAGTAAAGGGTTTTAAATCTGAGCTCTATATGTTTTTTTTTCTTAGTAATGTGCTCCTTCCAGGTGAGCTTGCTGTCCAGGTGTAGTCCCAAGTATTTCATTGATGGGGATTGTGGTATCTCGATGTTATTAAGATGTAGTGGAGGGCATCCCTTTGCGAAGAGTGAAGGTCACATGAGTAGATTTGGACTCATTTACCTTAATTTTCCTGCGCTGGAGCCAGTCTTCAAGTAAGCTGAGGTGAGTTTGGACATATGCAGAAATGCGTAATTGTCAAAAATAATTATTCTGTAAATACAATAATAATTTTAATTTCTCAATTAAGATAATGACAATTACAGATATATCGCTTTTAATAAACAAAAATAAAAGAAGAAATAAAGAAAACAGGAAATCCACGAAAATCTTCTAAGGTACATCCTAGAGTGGTTGGAGACGGACGATACGTACTTCTTACTGCATTTTAACAATACTACATACACACTTACTCTTTCTTAAAATTAAATGGTAGCATGCCGCGGGAGGAAGTTTTGAGGTGGTCCATCTAACCGTTAAAAATTGGGGTAATTGGACTTACTACTGCACAGGATTTTTCCGATTTGTAAACGTAATTTGTATATGTAAGCACGTGTGTGCCAAACACGCCCCCCATACATCTGTTTAAACTGCCAAACTACAGACGACTCCGATCAGACTTTGTTCCTTGAAGTTTATTTTGGAACTTTGTACAGAGGGTGATCACGAAAAGTATTCCAAGTTTAGAAACTTTCTAAAAATTTTCCAAGAATTTCTCTTTTTACCTGAGTTTCTGGGGAAAATTAATAGAAAAACAGTCATTGCGTCCACTCTCGCTTACTTTTCCCATAATTTCAAACAGTCGTCGTTATTACCTTCAACAGTCTTTAGTTTCAGCCGACACAGTGTACGACTTACGTAGACCATGAGAATCGTAGCTTTGTGTTTTATGGTATATTTTCCTGACAGTTTGAGACCAGTTCTGCTTTAAGTAAGTCGAAAAATTCACACATGCATCGCATTGTTCTTTAATAATTTTATTATCACTACGTTTTATTCTTCCTTATTTTTCTAATTGCCATCTTAAGGTAGCTTTTTCAACTGTTGCTTTATCTAATCGAAAACTACAATTAACCTTATGTCAAAGATTTGAACGTGTTATTTTCTCATTGTTGCCCATTATTGCCCATTGTTCCCTATGCGATATTTACCGATTAATTTCTTTTTGATGTGTAAACATCTTTACGCGCTTTCAACGTTGGTAGTCAAAAGATCTAAATTTCAAAAGACTTTCAAATATCACGTAATAATTTCATCTCTTTTCATACTAAAACAATCGACAATTACTAATAATGAGAAGATTGGTGATTATTAACTTGTAAATAGATTTAAGATATACGAAATATGTAATATTTTTCTGATATTAACTCTTCACATTCTCTACAAAATATCAAAAAATGAGATCCTCAACTAATCATTTAGTTCATGAAAGAGACACCTTCAGCATTTTTTTAGGAAATAATGTTATTTCTTTTAATGCAAAGTTTTGCTGCAACCAATTGCAATTTAATTAATAAAGGTCGGTATAATTATATTTGCTGAGTATTAATCAACTGTTCGTATTTGCCATTTTAATAAAAATCTACTGCACCAATCATGTTCTTCATCTCAAATAAAACAAACAAAGAAAAAAAAGCCCACCGTTGCTTTATTCTTACCTCGTGAATAATAATTTATTTGATTACAAAAAATTTGTACGTTTTTTTGTTTTCAATTTTATGAAATTTTTTAATATTCTAAAAATAGGTGATCATAATTTTACAAAATAAAATAGAAATTGGGCCAAAGAATTTTCATAGCCTCGAGTTTCTCAAAATATGTTAAACTTTCTTTTGGGGAGATTTTATAAAGTTTTGCAAAATTTACTAAATAGCCTGTCAGATCTAAAGAGGGTGACGAAGCCCCCTCCACACTTATTATTTTTAAACTTTATGTTGTGTGTGTTTTATAAAAGTTTATGTTGTGTTCATAAAAATTCAAATGTTTTACGAAGAGAAATATATAAGGGTCTGTCTTACACCGGTAGATCAATCTAACGCTTAATATTTGGTCCAACTCAACCGAACACTTTGGGTGAAACGGATAAAACCCCACATTCGTAACTGAGTATGATTGTAGCATACTTTATAGTTTTACGTATACCCTCATGTACATACTTGTTAAAAAACGCGTTCTCATATTTATTATACCGTTTTTTAAAAAACTGATCTATCTCCCCCGCAGTTGCTCTACGTAACCTGTGGCATTATTTTCCCTTTGACAGATGAAGCGCGTTAAAGAAAGCGGAGCGTCGTACCGAAAGAAGAGGAAAGAAAGAGAAGAAGAGAAGCGAAAGAGCGAAGGGTCACTGTTAAAGTACTTTGAAGCGAAAGCTGAAAATAAAACTGTGAATCGTGAGGGAAACGGAAGTTCCAGTTTTAGTGTTTGTGACAAAGAAAAAAATAAAGTTGTGATTTTGAATAGTGAGCGAATTGAAGAAGAAAGTACGCGTCTGAAAATAGGATCTAAATGTCTTTCTGACCAAGTTAAAGATTTAGAAGGTTGAGATCAAAATGAGACTGAAATGTCGTTGAACCCGATAGACTGTAAGGATGTTGGACAGTGGCCGACAATAATTTCAGATCACCTCCACATATTCCTCGTTCGTCAAGGTTCCTCACTTGTTCAAAACATTGACTGTAATTTCGCTAGAACTCTTAGACCAGGTGTTTCGACAAAAGGTACTGAAAGAAATCTCATACGTGACTGGTTTTTTCGGAAGTTGCCAAACGGCGAGAAGGTTCTACGTTCCTGGATGGCGTATTCGCTTCCAAATCATCGTTATTTTCCTTTTGCTGAAAATTGTTTGAAACTGTCCCTGAACATCGGGAACATTGGGATTTAGGCTAATGGCTTTAACAAATGGTGGAAACTTGATCCTAAGCTGAATGACCACGAATCTAGTTCTGTTTATATTCAATGTTTTGAGAAATGGAAAAGTTTGGAGATTGGGATTTTACACAGGTTAACGATTGACGAGACAGCACAAGAAACCATTCGAAGTAAGGAGAAGAAGTGGCGAGAACTGTTGTCCGGAATATTGGACATCATCAGGTTTTTGGCGAAGTAAAACTTGGCCCCAAGAGGACATCGAGAATACGGCGACGTCAGTGGGGTAACAGAGAAAATCTCCTGGAATTGGTTGAGTTGTTAGCAAAATATGATCCAGTGCTACGAGAACATTTGACAAAGGTTCACCTCGGAACGAAGATAACTTATTTTTCACCACTGATCCAGAATGAATTTGTAAGTCTTCTTGGCGATCAAGTTGGAAAGAAAATTGTGCAACCGTACATTAAATCTAGTTGGCGTACTTGCCGCATCCGTCGCTGTAAATTCCATCACATTTTTCGGAACGTTGGAAAAAGTTTTCTGTTTTTTTCCTCCTCAAACCATCGATGGAATATCCTCAAACCTGCAACTGGTCAAAGCGTGAAGCGATTAGTCGACATGAAGCGGTTAAGTTGATGAAAAACAAATATTCCAAAAATTTTGACGTTTTGGACCAACACTGCTGATTTTGAAAACATGGCTACACGAACAGATGCGAGTATACTGATAAATGCAATTTAGTCCTTCTCGTTCCTTTGCTACCTTGGTTTTTGGAGCACTGTGTTGCCGGAAATCAATGATGCTCAAAACTACCTCCAAATGAAGGGAATCGATTTCCACATGTGTGCTACGAAAATTCAAAGCCTGAAAACATTCTTGCGCCAGAGCCGAAATGAAACTGTCTCCAACGCAATCACATTTGCAAAAAAATCTTTGCAAAGAAAATGGCTTCGACATCACGGCCCGCCGCAGAAAGAAGACAAAGCATCACTTTGGTGACAGCAATAATTCTAATTCCGGATTGTTTCCTGAAGAAGAATTGAGGAGGGAAATTTTCGAGTCGCTGAATAGAATATTACAAGTAGGTGCCAAAAATTTGTTACACTCATATGATATGTTATTCTCTAACATAAAAACTTTATTATAGGAAATTAGTACACTGTTCTAGCAACTCCAGGACCTGGATAACAAGTATAGTTTTTTTAACCCATTTTGGATCCAGAGTTTAGGTTCGAGGTGGGAATTACGTTTCCAAACGACATCAACAAAAGAGAATTCGAGGTAGAACAAAAGTGACTTCAGCGCTTCGTTAAGTTTCTAATGACAAGACAATATTTGTTGAAGGAGGCCCAGTGGAAGTACTAAAATTTATTATGAATTACAATGTGGGGATATCTGTCCCTAACATAGTTATTATGTTAATAATTATTTTTAACTGTGGACGTGAGTGTTGCTTGTTGTGAGAGGAGCTTTTCAAAGTTAAAATTAATAAAAAGCTACCTCAGATCCACAATAAGCCAGCACCGTATGACTAATTTGCGTCTCCTTTCAATCGAACAAGACTTAACCAATAAAATGGATTTTGACAGTGTAATTAATGAATTTACAACTCGAAAAGTTCGGAAAGTTCCATTGTTTTAGAGTAAGTAAATAAAATATATTGTAGGCCTAAACCTACCTATTCAGCTTAGTGCCTGCTTTTTATTTTCACTAGTTCCCTATTTAGTTTTTTTAGGGCGGCACTTTCAGAGTTCACCCCGGGCGGCACATACGCTAATTACCTCACTGGCCAATGGTAGAACCATTAATAATATAAAGTACGCAGACAACACAGCAATTTTTGCAAACAATCTAACCAATCTGCAAGCGATGCTAAATAAGATCGATGAAGCTAGCAACAAATAAGGACTATCATTAAATTGTCAAAGCCGAAATACATGGTAATTTTCAAAAACGCTATACCTCTTAGCCAATTAAACGTTGATAATAAAAAAATAGAAAGTTACAAAATATACATACGTAGGGAGCACGATAGATGAACAATGGGATTACTCTCTAGAAATAAGGTGCAGAATAACCAAAGCCAGAGTAGCGTTTATGAAAATAAAAACCCTCTGTAGTCATGACAGAAGTAAATACAAGGGTTAGATTACTCAGATCTTACATCTTCTCTTTACTTTTGTATGGAGTTGAGTCATAGACCCTAATAGATGCGGCAAGCAAAAGATTGGGGCACTGGAATCTATTTATAAGTAATTTAAAGTTTTTCCTATCAATAAAAATGATCTTTTACGGTATTTAATAGATTATCTAAAATCTTAGCTTTCAGGAAGGAAGTAAGTTGGTTGCACACTATTTAAAAAAAAATCTTTTAATAGTTAGAATTTATCTGAATTCGTGCAGCACCAATGTTTATTTTTGCTAGGAATCCGAACAACTCTTCAATAATAGATGATGCTTCTCCAAATTATTTTGTTTATCTCTATGAAAGTGGTTGTGCAAATGCAAACTCCTTTTTATTGCGGTTAAAAAAATTATTAAAAATTCCAACACGTCTCATGAGTAAGCGATCGTTTTGGTTTTAGATGGCTACTTGTGGCACGTCAAAAATTTAAAACTTATCAGCCTCACAAAAGAGAAAAATGTACCTTTTTTCTCATATTATGTATCCGTATGTGACACTTATAAGTCTAATTTAAAATATTAAATAGGATTTGTTTATCCTTGTCAGTCTGTATTATTTTTAAACGGGAAAACCTTATTAAGGCTTTTTGAACTTCTGGAATATATGCATTTATTCCAAATATATTCCCTGATCACGTTTGCCCTGAGAAACAAACGGCTAACGGGCATAAAATATCAGTCAACAACCAAGGCAACAAACTAGTGAACTAAGGAAAAACTAAACATTTAAATAGTTTAATTAGTATAATTTTTTAATTATATACTTAAAGATTATCCAGACTTTTTAATCTCTCCAAGAATACTGGTTTCCTGTCTTCAATAAACAGAGAGAATCAAAATGAGAAAGAATAAAATACAGAAAAAATAATTATTCTAACATATTACTCATACAAACTAAAACTCAAATAACGAAAACAAAGAAACGGTTAAGGAAGCTTCAAAAAGACAACTCATTAGCAACAAAAATTGCAGAAGTTCCAGAAAAATGATAATTATTGCTTATGTATTTTGCACTTAACTTTATTGGAACTTCAAAATAGTAAAGGATGCTGTGTTATTAAGGTCAAACCAATAAATAGTAGCCAAAGAAAGCCATAATAATCAAAGATAGAACACAAATAAACAACACAGCATATAAAGCCGATAAATATAAGTTAAACGTTAAAATGATAAGCTAAAACCAAACTCAAGATATATAAAATACTTGTAAATCATATTTAAGAAGAAAGATATCGTTAGGAAGAACATGGGAACGCTACTTAATATGTAGCGTAACAGTATTTCGACAATCAAGGCAAAAGAAAAATGTATGAAATTAAGACCACCAAATTTCCACTTGAGAGTGGAATAACATAACATAAAAAACCTCAACTCAATTATAAAAAATTAAATATTTTATTGAATTAACAATTTAATTAAAAGCATTTAGCCTTTAAACCTTTTATTTGAATATGAGTGATTGCGTAAAATTGCAATTTGTGCTTAAAATACATTTGTGGGTATTAATGCATATCCGAAAAGTTTTGTACTAAATTAGACATTATTTATGAAGCAGTACCAGCCCCACATAATGAAAATATAAAGAAATATTAATTAAAAAAATAATAAAACTAATTGGAAAATAAAAAATATAAAAATAAGAAGGTGAGTTGTAAAGGTAAATTAATAAATCTTAAATAAAGTAAAAAAACTAATAAAAATAAGATAAAACAAAAAAGGTATAAAGGTAGAGCTTTTACATAAAAAATTGTTTCTACGAAATGTAATCAAACTATGTAATTCTGGTAGATAGTGCTAACATGTTTTTTGTTGAATTAAATTTTTACTATATATATTAACTATATCAGATAGTAGAATAACAAAACAAAATTGAGTTTGCACAGTAATTTCATTTTAATAGTTCAGTCAACAACAGTTATAGAAAATTTTTGTCCGAGTACTCGCTTCGCTGCAGTTTTGTTGTAAAATTGTAATAACGAATATAATGAATGTGGAAATGTACATTTAGGCTTATAGAATAAGTCAGTATACCAAACTTTATCGAAAACATATCTGTAAAAACAAGTAAAGAATGTCGTTTACTTCTAAGTCTTGGTTAACATGATTTATATAATAATATGATATGTGGGTATGAGCGGATGTTCATCGATTATTAGTGTTGCTATTTTTGAAATCATTTTTTTCTAATATATCTGAGAAGATTTGTGATAGGGCCGGTAGTACATAACCTACTTTCAAGATAATGATGCCTTCTGTAACTTTTCATTGATAGAGCGAGTATTCAAACCATAATAATGCGTTGAAGATGTATGGTAATAATTTGTAGCCTTTTTCAGACAGTTAAAACTTTGCCAGCAGTAAGATTATGTACTGGTAATTTTTTTTGTTTAATGTCATGTGGCATAATTATTTCAATTTCATTTTTATTGGTTTGGTTGAGCGGCATAGCCATCTGATATGGAATATCTAGTAATTTACTGGTTTATTTTTCCATTGGTAGCTGATAAGAATTCGATTTAAATACTATTAGTAAACGTTAAGAAGAAGTTATAGCTTTTTAACGATTGGGGTTCGCTTATTATTAAGTTATTGTAGGTAGTATTTGTTGTTGTGGATGTTTTAGTTTACGAATAGTCTTCCAAAGCGAGTAATCCGCTTTTTCAATTGGGGTTAGTTCCCTCATAGAATCATTTTTAAGTTTGTAGAGTAATTTATGAAGTTCCTTTGCAAGTTTATTGAATTACTATTTATCAGATAAAGCAATTGTTGAGTATCACTTGTTCCTTGCTTTTATCCTTTGAGTCAGTTTTGATATAAAATTATAGGCCATTTTTCTGTAATATGTGTCTCTCTTGTGTATGATGTTAATTGTCATGTTGTAATTTGTATAGCTTTAGTTATCGCTTTTTCTACGTCAAGTGTAGTTATTAGTGGTATTTATAAATTCAATATCTGATCCAGGTTTTCTCTAAAGAAATTCCAAACTGTCTTTCTATTATATAGTGATGGTCTCTTTGGTTTTTCAAGCATAGAAAATAATGCAAAAGTTACTAGTATATGATCAAAGCTATATTTAAGACAAGATTTAATTAAAAATTTTTTTGAGTTAATCCCTTTTACAATGCAGTAAGCCAACAGATTTATTATTTTATTAGGATCAGAGAACCAATGTGTAAGTTGTCTTGTTGTAAGTATTTCTGTTCATTGGTAAAGTCTCCCCCCCTCTTGGTTATTGTGGTTCTTAAGGCCCAAATTGTGCGTTTAGTGTTGATATTTTCTCTAGTAAAAAACCTGTTTCCCAATGGTTTAAATAATTTGGTAAAAACAGTTTGTTTATTGTTGTGATATTTTCTGTAACGCTAGTTGCAAGTTTTTAATCAGGAGCCCCCGTACTCTATCGTCGGGATGATTTGTCTTGTGTACATAATATACTTAGGTATTTTTTTAAATTCAGAATTAAACGTAATCTATATTTACATTTTGTATAAATACGTCTATTGCTTGTATATGTTGGTGTAACCCATTGGCATTTTCTATGTTAATTTTTAATAAAGAAAAGATTATTTGGTTTTGTTGATAAGCATTAATGTGAGGTTTATAAACGTGTTCATTTAATGCATAAGAGTTCAGATAAGTTGTGAGATATTGTGCTACTGCAATAGATCTTGAGTTGATCATGTACCAGGTTGTCATTTTGCTGCATGACTAAATGTTACGCACAGTTAACCAACAAGTTGAGTATTGCTCAGATTTCTACGGAGTCGGAAGTCTTCTTACAGTTTACAAAGAAACGACTTCTGTGACTCAAACCATGGATGGCCACGCTAACCTGCCACCCACAACATGAAATACGCCAACGGAAAGTTTATGAAAAGACTTCCACTATTAAAAAAAAAGGTAGAGGAGTTCCGATTTGACTTTCGTAGAGTAAGGAAGTCTCTGTGCGCTAAAGATATCAGCACTATGTTGACCTAAACAACCCTTACTTGGTAATAAGCACCCAGCGCTTGGAGGAGGGCCACAGCGCCTATTTGGCCCGCCCGACTTCGAGCATCTCTTCTCACCGCAGGGCAAGTCCAAACCCTACGAACACCCCCAGCTACATGTGCATGAAGTCTTCAGCCTGCGCTTGGCCGAAGACCCCGTTTTCAGCTTTGATGTCGACTTCGGCAGAAAGCATAATAATAGCGACGGGGAGGCAGTCTCAGGGACGGAGCTGTTGCCGATGTTGTACACGAGGGGCAAGTCGGAGTGCGAAACGCCCAATTTCACGGGCTCCCCCTCCAGCTACTCCAACCCTACCTACCACGTTCCACCCAACATCAAGGAGAAGACCAGCGTTAACATAGTGAAGTCGACAGACAACTACATCAACATGCCACAGAGCAAAAGTGCCATACAGAATGACAGTAGTGTGAACAACAATGTGAGTCGCAATACCAAGCCCAACAATTAGGGATTGGGACGAAGAAAGGTGTAAGAGGTAATGTCTGTCATTATTTTTATAATTGCGTTAGAAATGTTGGGACTATGAATTTTAAAGTTTGTTGATCGGGGTATGGCAGTCCAGTCCGCATCCTGTACCGTAGCTATAAAATGATTTATGGCATACTCTAGGTCTTTTGTGGTTTTCAGACTTATATTACTGTCGAGGTGTGACTCACTGTATTCCTTGAAGGTGTCTCATTCTGTCTTACTATTACTGATCGAGGAGCTAGGTGTTTTGTAAATTACACTTGTGCTAATTGTGGCTATAATCGGAGAATACTCAGACGTAAGATCGTAATTTAAAGTAACGTCTGTGTAGTTGTGTAAAAGTCATTTGGTGATAAAGAAATCTAGGAATTCTGGGACTTTGCCTGGACCAGATTTCCAGTAGGTCGGGCTTCTAGTGGATAGATAATTGCAATTGTTGTCAGTAATAAGTTTAAGGAGTGCTCTGGTTTTTGTTGTTATTAATCAGGATCTCTAGTGAGTATGCTTTGCGGTAAAGTCTCCACCTGCTAAAAATGTTTGACCTAATGTGTCAAAAAATGGCTGCAACATTTGGTAAGTCATATTGTGCCTCCGAGGGCAGTAAATGACTGAAATTAGTAATGAAGTTGTAAGCTTTTCAACCTGGATTATTGCGAATAATTATCGTTGTACAACCGTGCGCAGTATTATAAGGGTGCTTGGTGTGATACACTGGGTAGTAGGGTATTTTTATGTACGATCTGTTTGTAAAGTGACTCTGAAATAAGAAGAATGTCTATATTGTTAATATGCAGAAAATTTCCGATCCATAATGCTATACGGAGAAAGTTGGCCATGAATGAGTTAATTGCTTATGACGATACTTAACATGTTTAGAATTATACTGTTTTGTTGAAGAAGCTGATTGAATAGGTTTTTAAATTTGTCAAGAAATTTTTGGAGTGTCAAGTCTTGGTTTGGACAAGGGTGGTTTGAAGCTATTTGGGAGTAGGTTCAATTAGATTAATGAGGTTGGTTAGAGAGTTGTTGAATAGGTTCTTATCTATTCAGGTATGGGAAATTTTGTTCTGTCGGTTGTAGTTGAAAGGATTTTCTAACTGTCAATTGGTTATTTAGTTGGTATTTCTTTTGACGTTCTTGATAAACTAAGCATTTTTTGTAATTTGCGGGGCGATCTACCTCGTATAGTACGAATGTGACCTTAGTATCCTTGGTTTTAGTACAAGTCTTGGTATTGTAAGGTCCTCCACGTTTTAAACATGTATGTGGCCTATTGTTCCCTACTTTATGTAAATAAGTTTGTTATCTACTTACAAAATATTAGTTATTATCAACGAAAGGTGCAGTTGGCCTAACGTTTATTACGACAACTTCTCACTTTACTCTCTTGGCTAGAGCATGTCTCTATGCTTCGAAAGTGAAACGAAAACATCCAAAAATAAATAAAGAAAAATACATAATAAATAAAAGTATCTTAATGGATCCTACTTTTCAGTTGCTGTTTATTTCGATTATTTTTTTGAATAATAATTTCACATTCAGGTAAACCAAAATCTATAATACGATTATGTACTTACCATTTTTATCCATGGCGACCAGCCCTTGGCCCCTGCGTAGATTGACCCGCAGCTGGAAAAACGCGTGCTGGCGTAAGGCGGTTTCCCTGCGCCGAGTTGCATCGTTCGTTGATGTTAACTTTAAAGAAAACTACTTTAAGTCAACTAAATATATTACATAAAAACAAAGTACAATAAATTAATACGTTAAGCATTTATAACATAAAACCACTCATATTTAATTGATAATTGTTTTAGTTTAAAATTCATTTAAATTTTTTTTAATAACTAACAATATTTTTTAAATAATTACTAAATTAGTGCTATGGTTACGGGATGATCATCTTTATAGGCTTCGTAAAATATAACAATCTACTGAAAAAAATGTATTCCAATTACTTAAGTTCAAGGTAAAATATTCAAATTATAACAGAATAAACAATTTAATGCACTTGAAGCAACTAGTCATAAATTCAGATTGTTGAAAGTGAAGAAGGAGACTTAGCCAGAACTAGAAAGATAACCGATTATTTTATAAACTGTTTTAAAGGAATAATTTTTTTCTTAAAAATGACAAACAATTAAGGTTTTGGTCGAAGAAACAATAAACTTTTTTTATCTTTTAAACTCTCTTTAATGTTTGTAGTCTAGTATCTTTTTCTGAAAAGAATATATTGCAAAATAATTTTTAATGTAATTGCTACTAAAACATAATTGTAAAGTTTGTAGTATTCAGCCTTGTTGACTTTTGTGATAATGATTGTGTAGACATTGGACTTATTTTGTTTCCCTTATAATTTCTTTTTCAAATAAATATTAGTCGTCATTTGACTTTCGGCCTGTAAACATCGTATCGATTCTGGCTGAAGCAAAGTGGTGATTAGTTCGGCCGCAAGTGTTGGCTCTTATACCACCTGCGATATTGTGTGTGTACATTTAATAGAAACATTTTTAACACTTCAGCTGTGTGTTAAATAATATATTTCAGAGCTCGAAATGAATAATTCACAATCCTGTAATTTTAGCACCGGAATTAATAATTACAATGGTCAGCCTTTAACACCGCAATACCAATACCCTTACCAACAACAACAACAATACCAGCCGTCAATCTCAAATGTATATTCATAACCAAATCCACTGCCACTTTCACAAAATGTATCAAATAACTTGCCTCCTAATCAATATCAGCCAATTATACAAACATTTCCAAACACTCAACACAATTTTAACATAAATCCTCCACAACCTCACCTACAAAACGAATCTCCACATTCAGTCACTTTACCGTCTCTGCCACTAAGTGACGAGTCTGCAATGGAAAATAGCAACACAGAAGCATCAGAAATTCATGATTGGCAAACTGTCAGACCACTCAAAAAACGGAAAAGAAATCCAAACTCTCCAACAATTATTCCACCTACTCAACAGGCGAGTACTAGCAATAAATTTAGCTTTTTACAAAAATACAATAATGTACAAAATAATAACATTAATAATACCGCATCCAATAATAAAACGCCAACTATACCTAAACGACCATCGATTTTTATTTATGGTGTCACTGATTATAATAAAATGATCAAAAATCTAACAGATGCGACAGAATCCGAAACTTACCAATGCACCGCATTACAAAACAATGCAATAAAAATAAACACTCAAAACCCCCAAACTTACAGTTAACTTGTACGACATCTAAATGACACTTATCAAATGAAACAGAATAAGGCGTACAGAGTGGTGATACGTAATATAAATTACTCAGTCCCAACCCAAGAAATTATCCAAGAACTATAAAAGCACGAACACACGGTGCGTAACATAATAAACATTAGACACAGAGTAACTAAACAACCTCTAATAATGTTCTATGTAGACCTCGAACCAAAGTAAAATGAGAATGGTGTAAAACCATAAATGAACCTTGCGACAGCGGTGTGGCGAATTAGCGAGAGGTGAAATAAACGCATGTTCAAACCGTTGACCCCTTAACCTTTGGCTGATTTGGCTGATATTCAATAGCGAAGAAGATATTGGCCTAAGGTATATGTATGCCAAGTTTGAAGTAAATCCGATGATTATAACGGAAGTTATCGTGTCTCCAGACAGACAGACAGGCACCATGTTAAAATTATTAACTTTCGCCTATAGAGTTCCGCTGTCGAAAGTTAATAACAAACAAGTATACGAAATCCAGCTTTTAAATAACATGAAAATAGTTATAGAACCACCACATAAAAAAGAAATATAATTCAGTGTACTAGGTGTCAATTATATGGCACTCTAAGACATATTGCACCAGGCCATATCAATGCGTTAAATGCGGAGAAAATCATAGAACACCCGATTGCAAAAAAACTTAAAAACACTGCTAAGTGTGCACTCTGTAATGGAGACCATACCGCTAATTATAAAGGATGTATGGTCTACAGGGACTTACTCAATGTAAAAAACAAAGCAAGAGGGCAGACACTGCATACCCCAAATAACTCACAACCATTGCAACAACAAAATACGGGGAATGACCCACACACAGAAACATTAAATCATATGTCTTACGCTCAAAAAGTAAGTGGTGCAGATCCAAACAATCAAACTACAGATTTAAAAGCTCAAATGAATGTTTTCCTTAATGAATTCAAATCAATGTTCTCACAGCTCATAAATCAGGACAGCATGATCTTAAGCATGCTCTCCACTGTACTAAATAAATTCAGTAATGGACGTTAAATCAATTCGAATTGCCGAGTGGAATGCAAATGGCTTAGCCAACTATAAAGCAGAATTAATAACTTTTCTACAACAAAACAAAACAGATGTACTTCTTATCTCGGAAACACACTTCACCGACAGAACAATGTTCAATATTCCACATTATTCCTTATGCTGCACCAACCACCCTGATGGAACGGCTCGCGGTGGCTCGGCCGTAATAATTCGTAATACTATACTACACAACGACGAAACAAACCTTTCAACTGACAAGATGCAAGCTACAGTAATCAATATTATTGCTCAACCATGGTCCTTTAACATTGCTGCAATGTACAGCCCACCAAGGTAAGGAATAAGCACACTTGAATATAAAGACTTCTTCAGGCAATTAGCAGGTAAATTTATCATTGGAGGAGACTGGAATCCTAAGCATACACACTGGGATTCAAGATTATGTACGACAAAAGGAAGAAACTTAAATCAAGCTATAACAAACTTAAACTATTTTTATCTATCTACAGGGCAACCCACTTATTGGCCAACAGACGCAAATGAAATTCCAGACCCGGTTGACTTTTTTTCCTTTCGAGGTATAGCACCTAATTATATCACCATAGAAGCATCCTGCAACCTTTCCACTGATTATTCACCAATAATCGCCACACTTAGTACTCACATAATAAATCGTCCTAAAGTTCCAAAGTTAACATCATCAAAAACCAACTGGCATATATTTAAAAACTATATACGTAACAACCTAAATCTGGATATTTGCTTACAACAACCGGAAAATATTTATAACGCAATACATCACCTCACACAAACTTTACAGGCAGCAGCACGTATAGCCACGCCCCCTGAAAAACTGTGCATATAAAACACCTTGTCGCCCAAAAAAGAAGAGCACGGCGTATATGTCAAAGAAGCCTCAACGCTAGAGGCAAAAATGAATATAATAGATTAACACGACAACTAAAAATAGTACTGCACGAAACCAGAAATGCCACATTCGAATTGTACATCACTAAGTTATCAGCAGACGACCACAGTATCTGGAAGGCAACTAAATTATTTAAGAGACCTATTCAGCACACTTCACCTTTAAGGAAAGACTACGGAAGCTGGCGAAAAACAGAGCAGGAAAAAGCTTTAACGTTTGCTGTCACAAGTCTTTAGTGCACCTGAGCATAATAATAATAATGATTACGACCTCGTTAGAAACTCCTTGGACAATTTATTCACAACCAGTATGTGAAAAATTGGCTTTCACTTTGCCTGCAATATTTTGAAAATAGTATTATTTTGTAGAAAAATGCAGCTATTTGACATTGGTCTCTTCAACACCTTGAAGACCTGAACCAGTGCATTATACATCTATTTAAATATGTAATATCATCTTGTGCTCAATAAAAACCTTGTCTGTTGTAATATTAAAGGTAGATTCCCCATTTCATCACTTTTATGATCGCCTGCGCAAACATAAAATTTATAAAAGCGTTTAACAATTTTTTAATTACTATAAAATACTATCAAACTAAACACATTAAAAACAAACGGACTAGCTATTATAATGTTTTTAACCACTTTTAAAATTATTATTTTTCTCGTGTTTCTTACTGCAGAACTTTATGCATTTTGCAATTTTCTGATTATTACTCTCTTATTGTATTTTACATACCACATGTCTCCTTATTTGTAATAAGTTATTACACTAATATATTTATGGCCACCATCAAATCTCGTATAAAAATTTCCATAATTTCCATTAATCGTTATTTTCTTGTATTAAATTATTTTCTTCTTTCATTCCAGTTGCTCTATCTCTTTCAGTTTTCTATGTAGCTTTCTTATACTCTATAAAGCTATAATGTGGTACTTTTAATTTTCGTAAATTTGAAATTTCTTTACATAATTTTACATTTTTACATTTTTATTCACATTTTTAATGATTCACCTTGTGTTTAATTTCAAAAATTACACATATTTAAGACAAAAATTAAAAAGCGATTATCCACCTAAAGCCACCTAGTAAGGAAGTACTACATACCTCATAAGTGAAAAAGGACATTTTGTATTTAAGCCAATCATTCATTCAATAAAATAAGTAAATTTTTATTCTATTTTGTATTGGTACTGCAATTACTTTTTTCTTTTTCTTTTTTTCTTTGCGGTGATGTATTTAACAAAGTTTAATTTAAAAGCGCTTTTATTCTTTTTATTCTTGATTTTATTTTACGTTTATTAGTCGAGTAATTTTCACTATCGGGTATATACACTTCAAATCCAGGCTACTCTACGCCAGTATTAATCACACAACGCATTGAAATGTGTATTCCTGCTCATCTGAGATCAAAGGCATTACCAAATTGATCTTTTAAATTAATAGACTCTAGCTAATGATGGTTCATTAAATATTCCCTTACGTTAATTTTCCTAGTATTAGTTCCAGTTTTAGCAATTAATCTCTGCAAATGCATAATTGTCTATAAATAAATAAATTCCTTAAATAAATTTATCAATTTGCTACATAATCACACAATTTATAATTTTATAAATATAGAGGCGTATAGGTTTCAAAAACATATTATTTAAAAAATAAAGAGATCCTACAAACTATATATTACAAGACAAGTTTCTATGTTAGTGCATAAATCATACATAATAAATAAAACAAAATAAGTGTTGAGAAACCGTAAAACAGAAAAATCTGAACCAATCAACTATCAGTTCCACCTCTAAAAGTTTGTTTTGAATGTTCCAACTTAAATGGGCATTTATTTTTGGTTAATAGCCTGGTGTCATATGATATCCAACTAGTTTATATTACCCGATATTATTCATCAATAATAATAACAAAATTAATTATTATTAATACTATTAGTAATAATATTACCATTATGAATGTTAAGATTGCAGATAAAAAGAAAAAGAGAACAATATAAAAAGAAAAATAGAGATAGGTACGGAAAAAAAGAGATAAAAGAGAAAATCTCAAATTAGGTAGCCATATAATCTACTATGGCTTTAATTGTTTATGCTTGCTTTTTAATAAAAGTTAAAGTATATAGACATAAAAAATAACTTCGCTTGCGGTAGCGATTGGATGGATAATCCAGAAGCTGCCGTTGCCGGTCCCAAGCTCGGGTAAAGGAGGAGGATTGGAGTTGAAGCTAGCCACTTAGCACATAGAAAAAAATACGGCTCTAGTGTTTCCAAAATGCCAGTAAATCTTAAAACAAAAATACCCCAGATGAGTAGAGCAAACAGCTCAGAATCTCATACTAACATGTTAATTAGTCCTATGGATTTTGGGGAGGGCAAAAATTCATACCTAAACGAAATACAACAACAGAAAAAATATAAAAAAAAAACAACAAGAAGAAAGTGTAAATTTAAAAGAACGGTTAAAATTGATACTTGGAATACTCAAGGGCTGTGCACCAAACAAAAAAGAGTAGTCTCAGAAATAGAAAAAATAAAAACAGATATTATTGTACTAATAGAAACCAAAAAGAAAAGAATTGGAGAAAAATACTGGATAACTACTACCATATATGGAATAGAGTCTCAAAACATCAACAAGTCAAAGGCGGACTATCCATATTGATTAAACGAAAATGGACATTGCCTCGTTCGAACAAATAGATGAGAGAATAATTAAATTGGAGATAAACATATACGGACAACCGACAATAATTCTGGGAAGTTACGAGATAAATGCTTCAAAGGGGGAGATAGACACCTTTTCTCATGAATTGGCAGAATTTGTAGAGGATACACCAAACAGAAAAGAATTAATAGTTATAGAAGATCTAAATAATCGAGTTGATAGAAAGGACGAAGGCTTAGTGGCTAATACTTTTAAGCAACACAAAGAGTTACAAATTCACCTGGATCAATCCACCACGAAATCAAAAATCGATAATAGATCTACTGGTTGTGAAGAGAAATGGGAAAATACATATAAACGATGTAAGAGCCTACAGACAATCAGACTGCGCAAGTAATTATCACATGTTTGTAAGTTACCTCACGTACAAAAACACACAAAGGAAAACAAACCAAACGAAATATCAAAATTAAAAAAATAAATTAGAGAAACCATATATAAAACAGATCTGCTAAAACAATTCAGCATAAAAATGCTATATTAAAACAGAATAAACAACAAACTAGGCGAAAACAAAGAGGGGTCTCCAAAAGAAATGTACACATACTTAGAAAAAATAATAAAAAAAGCCGCAGAAGAAGCTTTAGGCATAGAAAAGAAAAAATCTAAACAGATAAAACAATTCTATGAAGAATAAGAAGGGCTAATCAAAGAAAAAAAAGCATACATAAAATAGTTATCTGAAAACAAACTAATATTAAGATAAGAGTATGCAAAGTATAAATTGAAGATTGGTATTGGAAAAGATTATGCATAGACATTGACAACACAATAGCATATAACAGATCAACAGCTGCATGTAAAATAATCAAAAAGATAAGAAATACTAGAAATTCCAATATAAATCTAAATACCATAAAGCCACAACAATGGATAAAGTATTACTCAGAACTTTTAATGCAACATAAAGACAAATACTAGCAAGATGATATAATAAAGCATAACAGATCGATACCAGAGATTATAGAAGACAAAGTACAAGGAGCTCTAAAAAAAACAAAAACAACAAGTCACCAACTCCAGGAAATGTAAGAATAGAACTCTTCAAATATGGAGGGAAAAAGTTATAACATTCATAACTAAAATCTTCAACAATATAGAGGAGGGACAAAGACATCCCATCAAAATGGCCAAAATCATACATAATTTCCCTATATAAAAGAGGAGACAAAAAATTATGCACTAATTATAGAGGAATAACAGTCATCCCTACCAGAGCCCGTTTACTATCAACAGTAATAAAAAATAAAATGCAGAAGGAAGGAATAGAATTTAGAGAAGAGCATACATTGCATAAGACAATTAATAGAAAAAAACAAAGAAAAATTATAGACCTTTATATGACCTGTGTAGATCTAGAGAAAGCCTATGATAATGTACCTATGTGTAAGATATAGCAGGCGATGAGGAAAATAGGTATAAGAGCAAAACGGATAAACTTGATAAAAAGAATATACAAAAATAACCGAACTTTAATTTGTTATTTTTGTCATTATTTTGCAATTGCAAACATTTCCGTATGAATTTTGTTTTGTTGCATAATTTTTTATTTGCTTGAATGATGTGGATAGGTGTTTAATGTTGATTCAAATTTGTCTTGAAATACGTTAGCTAAACTGTAATAAAGAAATTATATCGATGAAAACAGCATGCATCGAATAACTGACGGAATAGTTGTCTTTGACGGTTAAAGGATTTTTCGACTGTTTACACAAATTTGAAACAAAGATACATTTTTTATTATCAATTTCAAGCTTTCCTTTTACGTTTAGTTCTAATTCTTTAGACAACTTTCTAAACAAACTGCACTTTTATCTACTCAAATTTATTTTAAAATTAATGGATTTATTAAAATTTTCTATAATTTTGAATCTGGCGAATTTACCAAAAATTGTTTTATTTTAAAGATATTACGACATTACAAGTTGGCGGCATTGCAAGCGATTTCTCTTAGCCTGCATCAATTCCATTTCGCCCAGAGTAAGCTTGCTTTGAAGATTAGCCTATCGCTTGTGATTTATTTTTATAAATAGTCCAATAAGATCGTCGTCCATTTGAGTATGTATATATATATATATATGTTTCTTTCCACAAGTAGAACGTGTTCCGCACTGACCCTTTACAGTTTTTGAGAGAAGACTCCAAACGATTGTGAACGTCCCCCCTCTCTTATTTTGTGTTATAATAGCTATAATATTAATAGTAACAGTGATGATCAAATATCTATAAATAATGACAATAACAATATAAAGTTAATAAAAGTCATAATGATGTTTATGCACATAAAATACTAATAGTCTCTACTTCTTTTTTCGCGTAACTGAGTAAGGTTAGCTATGTTTGTAACATAACTGATTCCGGATATTTTATGCTATTCAATACTAATGTTGGATATTACTTGTCGGTTAACACAAATTTGTTGTCCAGTTTGCAGAATATATATAAGGTGACTCAGAATGGAATGTATATTTCAAAACAACGGGACGTATTAACTTTTTTGATATATTTACGTAATTATGATAAAATTGAAGCATAAAGTGTGGAAATTATGTGCAAAAAATTACACCATCTTAAGTTAACGCAGATTAGTGGGAGGGTTCATGTAAACTCGATGTTTCAGATACCCTTAGAGGAAAAAATCAGGTGGAGCCCGCTCAGGATTCCGTGGTGGCCAATTAATGTCGCCTTTACGCGAAATAAGCCGGTTCGGAAACAATTCTCTAATTGCCTCTAATTCCGCGCCTGCTGTGTGACTTGTGGCCCCATCTTGCTGGAACCATGTTGTAGGGCCATATCCCTCCCATAATTGAAGAGCCGGAATAAAGAAATTACGAATTATGGCGGTATATATTTCAGAATTAACGGTAAGTACGCGCCCATGGTTATCTTCAAAAAATACGGACCAATAATGCCTTTTGAAGAAACTGCAGCCCAAACGGTAACTTTGGGGCTGTGAAGATGTTCTGATGTTTTCTGAATATTATTTTCTGACCAATATGGCATATTTTGACGGTTAACGTACCCATCTAGTGAAAATGGGCTTCATCACTAATCAAAATGTCATCATAGTTTTCATACTATAAAAGCATAAGTGGTATTAAAGCTAAGAAAAAAAAACAAAATATACATGTCGAGAGAAAAAAATATGGCAAGAAAATATAAAGAGAGATTGAATGATGAGTTCAACAGAAGCAATGAAAATAATAATTTATCATTGAAAGTATTGTGGAAGTATATTAAAAAAACACTAATAACAATAGCAAAAGAAATATGAGAGACTACAAAAGTTAAAAAAGAAAAGAAACAAATGAGCTGGTGGGACGACAAGTTAAGGGACAAAATAAAAATTAAGAAACAGCTGCAGAAAGAAAATCAATAGAAAAATGGAAAAGTGGAAAGAGTTTGGCGAAAAGATAGAACGCTACTGCTCTGGAAATCAAAAACTATTTCATAAAATACTTTGTTTAGAAATGCAAACAAGGACAAAGCTAAATATATAAAAAGCCAAAACGAAAGTTTATTGTTAAAAGATAATATAATAAGGAGATAGAAGAACTACTTTGAGGAAATGTTAACGACAGAACTAACGCAAGAAATAAATATAGAGGTAGTGTTAGAACCTACAAAAAAGTTAAAAAGAGGTAAAGCAGTTTAATAGGATATAAGAAATGATAAAGAACCTAGGCAACAAGGGGTTAGCAATGCTAACCAAATTATTTAATAAAGCATTGCAAGAATATAATATTTCCAAGAAATGTTTGATAAGAATACTATTACCAATATACAAAAAAGAAGATAGACGGTAATGTACTAACTACAGAGGAATCATATTCCTATCGACAGTAGCTAAGACATACGAAAAAGTTTTAGAAGGGAGATTAATAAAGGAAATGGAACATCAACTAGAAGACGCACAGTGCGGATTCAGAAAGGATCGAGGAGCACAAGACCATATACAATGATAGTTCAACAACTAATAGAAAAATTTACATCAGATAAAATATTGGTAGCATTTATTGACCTTGAAAAGTCATTTGAACCTACGTGAGAACCGCAAACTTATAGTCATAAGAATTCATAATAATAGAAGGACTAAGATAAAAAGGAGTTCTTAGTCCCAGTTAGTAATAGACGATATCTTAAAAGAAATAAAGGGAAAAGTAAAAAAATTAAAGGTAGACTATATGAATCTGAAGCTAATAGCAGTACGAGAAAGTGTATTCGCTTGTGACTTACTGGTATATACCAAGAACAAGAAAGGCCTACAACTCAACTTCAACGTATGGGAGAAACCACTACTTGCAAGAAACTTAAAAATAAACGTAGAGAAGTCTAAGGTGATTGTAACAGGAAATAAGAAACTAGACACACAAATAAAAATAAACACTACCAAAATTAAAAAAGTCCATCATCATCATCGTTAGCCATCTTCGGTCCATTTCTGAACATAGGCCTCTTTCATGTTTCTCCAGTGTTCACGATTTTGAGCCTCTCTGATCCATGCTAACCCGGCCGTTTTCTTAAGGTCGTCAGTCCAGCGCATTGGGGGTCGTCCTCTGTTTCTTCTTCCTAGGTATGGTCTCCATTTTAATAAAGTGTTAGACCATCTTCCATCTTGGTATCTAGCAACATGTCCTGCGTAACCCCACTTCAGTTCTGTCACTGCCTCCACAACATCTTTAACTTTCGTGATGCTTCGAATCCATGTATTCCTTCTACGATCTTTTAGGGATATTCCTAACATCTGACGCTCCATTGCTCTTTGCGTCATTTTCAATTGGCTCATTGATTGTTTGGTGAGGGTCCATGTTTGTGCTCCGTAGATCAACACCGGTAATATGCACTGATCAAATAGTCTGCTACGTAAACGCATAGGTATATTTTTATTTTTTAGTGTTTTACTTAGTTTTCCGAACGCGCTCCATGCTAGTCTTTTCCTGCGGTTTATTTCTATTTTTTGATTAGGCCTTCCTAACGTTATCATATTTCCAAGATATTTATATAGCTTTCTACATTTTCGATTTCTATGTTTCTTACATTTATTCTTGGATTTTCTGGGCACATTACTTTTGTTTTTTGTAAATTCATATTTAAACCAACTTTAGATGCCTGCTGTTCTAAATCAGTTAACATATTCTGTAGCTCCTCAGAGTTTTCTGTGATAAGTACTACGTCGTCTGCATATATGAGATGGTTTAGACGTTTTCCATTTATTAGTATGCCTCTGTTGTCCCAGTTAAGTTGTCTGAATATATCTTCGATAACTAACGTAAATAATTTGGGAGATAACTTATCTCCTTGTCTTATGCCTCATTTAATTGGGATAGGTTTAGTATGTTCATGAAGTTGTATTGTCGACGTTGCATGTTCATATATATATGATAAAAGCATCGAGTACCGATGATCTACCCTTGCATTATTTAGCGACCTTTTGATTGCCCAGTGCTCTACGCTGTCAAAGGCCTTCTTAAAATCAACAAAGGCCATATGTACATTCATATTATATTCTACTGATTTTTCTAGGAGAATTCGCATATTTAATAGATGTTCATGTGTGCTGTAGTTTGTTCTAAATCCAGCCTGCTCTACTGTCAAATACTGTTCTATTTTGTTATTAAGTCTATTTGTAATAATTTTTGTCAATAGTCCAATCATTTAAAAATTTACGGGTAACCGATAAACTAGAAACTGCACCCAAGGTTTACTATGGATTAAAAAAAAACACATTCTTTTGGAAAAAAGAGATCTTGAAGAAAACGCAATGTAGTGTTTAAATCTAAACAGAAGTGAAAATTGGATTCTAACTAAGCAGATGAAAAGCAAAATTCAAGTAATGGAAATCAGATTCCTACGGAATGTAAAAAGAGTTATGAGAAGATATAAATTCAGAAATGATGAGATAAGAAAGAAATTGGAAGTAGAAACAATCTCGAAGAGCATCAAACGTCAACAACTAAGATGGTTTAGGCATATAGTGCGGATGCGAGAAGAAAAAACAACAAAAATAATATGGGAGGCAAGATCGCAGCAAAAAAGAAGAACAGGCAGACTAAAGAAAACATGGAACGAGAAAGTAGTGGACAATTTAAGACAGAAAGGACTGACCCAGAGTGAAAATTTTTTTTTTAAAAAGAACAAAAGAGTATGGGTGAAGAAAATCCATAGTAAAGTGTAGATATAGTTTTAGTTAATATATGTTTAACTTAAGCTAGTATGCTTATATAGTTATATTGTAATACCTCTATGTTATATGCAGTATTGCAATTTACCTTAACACCTAACTGTATATTAAGGTTGCTGACTATGTTATATTATTGTAACAGTACTTTTGGTATAACTAATCTATAAATTAATATTTGAAAATAAATTTAATGAATTATCCATGACGTCAAAAATTTTGGTAATATTTTAATTGAATTTTGAAAGAGATTCTGTGCACGTAGTTAACCAAAGTCTTCTAAGGTAACAGTTAGAATCACATACAAATTATAAAAAAATTAAAAATATATTTTATAAAGAAAAATTGAAATAAAAAGTCTCTCGAGAATTGCCATTTATTGCGAATGCATCGCATATAATAAATAATAATTTAAGCAAAAATGTATCACCCTCTAAATGTGATTTTCATATCTGCAGTTGTATTTTTATAAGTACAAAATATTTTTAATTTTCAATTTACTGTTTCAAGCGTAATATCCGCAGAGAGACACTAAATAATCAGATGAGCCTAGGGGCAAACACAGGCGCATTTTTTATTGCGCCGACGTTAAGAAATACAAGCTTTTGCTGCTGCGGCAGACAAGCGAATTTAGAAGCCCTCACTTTTTGTTTTAATCAGAAAGTTGGCTCTTCCCGCAAACAACTCATTTGCAAGTCTTTTCGGTTCCTCTGTTCAAAGCAGTAGAGGCGAAATTCTATGGACGGCTCCGAGCTGCTCAAATAAAAATTTGTTCTGTGTTCCGGCTGAAATTTGAATTGAAGGTTTGACGACTTGTTTACCGTTAATTATCGGTTTCCGTTTGCTGGCGCTAAAGTTCGCATAAAACGCTATTGTAACCCCGCAACCTAAATGTCTTAACGATCAACTTGTTTACTGCGCCGTTCTGTTGGAAAATGTAATTTACAATTAAGCTGCCACCGACACTAACTAAATTTGTGAATTTAGAATAATTTTGTTTGTGAAACAGTCTACTAAATAAAATATTTACTTTAAAATATGAAAATAAAACTATCAACGGTATTAGGGAGATATTCGATAGGATTAAGAATTTTACATACAGCTAATAAAATTAAAACAAATATTCTAGTAAGCAACACATTTCAACTTAATTATGTTTCTAAACATACACTTTCAATAAATTTTTATAGCACAAATAGCGGAAAGTTAATTTATTAATGTTTACAAATATAAAATAAAGTAATTACTTTTGGAAGCCACACAAATATATGCACATCAAAGAACTTTGAGTAAATATACAGATTCTTACCGGCAACAGGTCGAGTCCAGCAACAGCTCCTGGTGTAGCAGTACGAGGTTTGGGCGAACCGCTGGCGGAACTGTGTGAAGTGTCTCCTGTGCAAACCCTGCTCAGGGGCGAGTCTGCAAGGACAACGACACACCCTGTTAGCACACGCAATTCCCTGGCTTGCTATTATCTTTTACGTTTTACTTTCGTGGTGTTATAACGAACGACTTTTATGTCGGAAAAGCAATTTTTTTAGAATGAAAAAATAATTTTTTTTATTAATATTTTAACATAAACATCTATTAACGTTCAATTAAAATAACACAGATTTATAAAAAATAAATCAGTTAACATTGCTCTATGAATGAATGTAGAGAGGAGCATTAAATTATTTTTGTACAGAGTATACGATGATTATTTTGTCATATTCATTTGCTAAATATCTACATTTATTTTATATAAAAATGTAAGCCATTTGACATAGATTTGTATAATTCCAAAACAATTCTGGAAAAATTAGCAAAATTCCAGTTAGCAGCTAATACCGATCATCTTAATATCAGCCACCTTCATTCCCGAAAGGTATTGCAACCCAGTGGGTATTGCCTAAGTAAACAGAAACTAATGTTTTATAACGTATGTAAATAAAGTAATGAAACTGATAGTGTAGCGTACGATCTTGTGAACACTGGGAATTGCCCGGGTGCGAGTGGAAGCACTCGCGAGGCAGTACGTTGTCTGTAACGATTTGTGTTGTAAAACGTTTGGCAAGTGCGTTTTGACAATGAGTGAAAATAAGGCCGAGCAACGGTGTGCGATTTGGTTTTACTCCAGACTTGGGCATTGTACAACAGAAACTTCAGCAGGCCTATGAAGGCACTGTCAAGGGCGCGGGTGTTTTGGTGGTTTAAGGAATTTTCAAAAGGAAGAGAGACAATTGAAGATGAATCGTACAGCGGACGGCTTCCATCTGCACGGAATGACACCTATGTCAACAGAATCCGGCAGATTGTGCGTTCTGATCCTTGGTTGACAGTCAGAATGATCGGGGAAGAGTTGCATAAAATTTTGACCAACGAATTGGGGGGATGGGAAAAATCTGCGCGAAAATGGTTCTGAAAAACCTGTCCCTGGAACAAAAGGACAACTGGAGGAACACGTGTTTTGACTTTCGAAGCGGATTGAAAAGGACCCTCGTTTTCTGGAACTTCTCATTACGGGTAACGAGACTTGAGTGTTTCAATACGTTCCCGAAACGAAGCGGAAGAGCCAGGAATGGCACACTCCGAGCCCACTCAGGCCAACAAAGTGCGGATGTGCAAGTAGAGGATCAAAATTATGCTGATTTGCTTTTTTGATAGAGGGGGAATCGTCCACAAAGGGTTTGTGCCTCAAAGCCACACGGCCAACCAATAATTCTACGGAACGGTACTGTAAAAAAGAGTCATGCGTGTGAAACCAAACATCAAGAACGACCGGGTCCTGCATCACGACAACGTGCCTTGTCACACAGCGATTTCAATTAATGAGTTTTTGGCAAGTAAAAACATCCCTGTGGCTCCTCAGCTCCCTTATTCACCCGACTTGAGTCCGTGTGACTTTTTCTTCTTTCTACTTGTGAAAATGCACTTCAAATTATCAAACATTAAAAAGGCCGTAATCGACTAGCTGAAGGTAATTTCAGTATCCGTGTTCTAGCACTGCTATAACAAGTGGAAAAACCGTCTCCAGCACTGTGTGGCTGTCGAAGGCAATTACTTTGAAGGGCACAATGTCTAAGTGTAACTGTTATTGCCTAATGATGTGATAAAAAATCAGTCTCATTACTTTATTGACACACCTTGTATGCTAGTACATATGATTTTACACAGCGATATCTCGTCTATGGTACACGGAATCTGATGTTATTTTTTACGTAAAAAATAAGTCTATGTTCTTTCAGTTTTAAATATATAATTGTAGTACTTGTCAAGTTTGATGGGTACCCTACTCAGTCACTGAAAATAATTGAGTACTTGCGCTCGCTCGAGCAAGGGGTAATAATAGCGGTCGTCTAAGGCGCGGTGCTTGCCACATCGCTCCGCATCAGAAATGGTGCACGATGACCGGGCAGAAAGAGGGAACATATAAGAGACTTAACCCCTTAATTCGCAGACCGTCTCCCACGAGGGACGTTAAAGGCATACTATTACACCACTTGCCAAGTTAAAAATATATTTTAAAATAGTCTAACGCGAACCTGTGTTTGGTCACCGTTATAGGCATTTCTTCGGTGCGATTGTTACTGTTCTTATAGTTTAAAATTGATTATTATTACTATAATTGTTATTTATTTATTGTTATTGTTTATTTATTATTATTATTATTATTATTACTATTATCATTATTATGATTATTTCCTTTCTCTATAGGGGTCTACAGCATTTCACAGCGTCCATCACTTACTATTCATCTAGAAATTTTATGAGTACGTAGCACGTATCAGTATTACCACTTTTTTGATTTTTTGCGTATAGTTTAAGGTGAACTCCTATACTTGCGAGCTGTTTTTTAATTGACTTAAGGAACTATTTCTGTGCTAGATATAATAATCGGTACGATTTTGGCGATCTTGATTTTCCAAATGCGCGATTCTTCGTTTTCAGGTCCGCATAATTTCGCCTCTTTCTTGAAACGCTTTTACTATATTATGAGTACAGCTATGTTTCTAAGAAAGGCTTCTTTCTTTATAAAATCTGATCTGTTCTTAGGGATGTTTTTTGTTAGTTAGTATTGACCTACCGTAGTACACCCTGTAATGATTATTTTCAATCACAGATTCAGCCCTGTACGTGTAATATGGTATTGCATGTGGTAATAGTCTAGTTTTCATTGCTTAGTTCTGATGAATTATGGTTGTGGCGATGTGTATAGGCATTTTGTGCCACACACGGGCATGGTCCTGTTATGTGCTGAATTGTCTCAGGTTTTTGATTGCATTTTCTACATGAGTCATTCTACACTTATTGTTCGTGCAATATGTATTCCCTATCGTTATGTGTCATTATCACTTAGTCTTGTATAGTTAACATAACGCTTGTAGTTTCTTATTTGAAGCCATGCGTGCGACGAAATTTTGTCGACTTTTGGACATCTAGCGTATCTCCCATATACGGTTTTATTTTGCCATGTTGTGATTTTTTGATGATCTGTAATTATTTGTTGATTCAGATGCGGTTCGTAGTTCGAATCTAAAAAAATAGATGGAAGTCTTTTTTGATGGAAATAACTTCTTAGCATTTGAACCTGCCTGTTTTGTAAATTATACAGGCCTATTAAGCGAACTCCACCTTTGCTTTTTTTGGTAGTGATCCTTTCAATGTTATAGTTTTCGTGATGTTTGTGAAACTTGGTCATTTCAGTTATTAGTCGTTGCAATTGTTTAAGTTCTGTGTTGGTTTATTTTATTATGCCAAAAGAATATGTTACTGAAGAAATGACGTAGGTGTTTACGATTTTAATTAAGATTTTAGTGTTCAACATTGTTTTTTAAGCCAGTATTAGTCGTTTGATAAATTTATTTTTAATTTGTTTCTTAACTGTGGTGGTTTCTGTTCGACGAGCTAGCAGTATACCGGGATATTTGTAGTTTTTGGTCGTCTTCCATGGTTTCTATATTGTTCTGGTATATTTTAAGGGCATTTGTTATATATTTCCTTTTTTGATGTTTAGTGTTTCGCACTTCCCCAAACCACACTCCATTTTTCTGCCAATCGTGAACAGTTGTACAAACTTTAGCAGTTGTTGCAATTGCCTAGCTGTGGCAGCGAATATTTTGATGCCATTCCTGTAGAGTAAATGTGAGATTGTACTGACCCTTTGATTTGCCGTTTTTAATTAGAATCCGTATTCTGATTTATTTAGCGCTCTTAAGAGTGGGTTTAATGCGCCAAATGAATCTACTTGAAAAATTCCTCGTTGTATGAGTGTCACCAAGGTGAATAACAGTTTGCCATGTATGCATCGCGTGTTGTAAAAAATTTCTTATGGTTTTGTTTACCTTGTAGATCTCTAGTATCTTCATCAGCAATTAATGGGGTATAGAGTAATTATGCGTATTTGCTTATGTTTGTCATATATCCTGTCATGATTTATATATGGTCTGAAAACAAGCAGTAGTTCTGTATTTAGATGGGTCCATAGATTGTTTCTCTTTAGGTAAAAGATCCTTCAGTTATAAATGTAGGAATTTTAGTAGGGCTCTTTAGCCATTTGTGAAAACAAACAAATAGATAAGTGTGGGCGCAAGTGAATTGCTTGTACCAATAATTGTGAATGCAGTCAATGCCCGTAGCGTTCCAGTGTAGGCTTTCTGAATTATCTCTTGCAACACGTTGAGTGTGATATCAGTATCTTTCAAGTTTTCTATATTACTACAATTCTTGGTCTTATTGTCTATCCAAGAAGCATTAGTATTGTGTTGAACTACTAATGACTACAATTTAGACCAGAAATTCTCAATTTCTTCTTGGTTCAGTGTGATGGTGTTTTGACTAATATTTTCGCTTCTCTTATTGCTTTCTGTTTTCATAGTTCTGCAAAAAATTTTCTCATTGTTAAAGAACTTACCATTCTGGCTTTTGCCTTTTTGTACATTTAAGATATCTTTTTAGTCGTTCAGCTAGTAGTGCCAATTTTTTGAGTGTATCTAAGAATGTAGTGTTTATGTTGTCCTTGCCATTGTGTACTCTACATCTATTCAAGATTTTGTTTACTAGTTGGCCTTTTTTGAATGTAGACAGACATACTATGTCTGATGCGTTCTCTTTTTTCCACGGTAGTTTTCGTATTTTTCTTTTTTATATTTGTCGTTTTAGGGTATGTTTTGGAGCCGTTGGTTTCTGGAGCCGTTAATGCAGCGCAATATATAATAGCATACCATTTTTTGAAACTATCTATTGGTTCCAACTAGTAAAATGTCGGCATTAAGGGTGCTTATTATGCCGGCTAACTTTAAACATCTTACATGTAGTATTAATAAATGCAATTTAACCCAAAAATTTGGTAAACATAAATTTATGTACAAAAGATAATAAAACACCTACACTTTTCCTATAATTTATTATATGAACGATTTTATCTTAGTAAACATTATTAAGAAACTTTTCAAATTTTTAGCAACTAAAGTACAGAAAATTTAAATTTGAGTACTTTTTACCTAATTTATTCTGTTTATGTATTGAGTCTTATTTACCATATTATTAACAATAAATCAAGTTTGATTTACTTTGCCTATCTTTATTGGTATTCAGCATTATCGACACTAATCTAGGGTAATATTTATCAACAAACAAATGTCTTATTTTTATAATTTGTCAGAATAATAGTCAGGTATATAGACTGAGCTATCAAGTAAAGTACCAAAACAACAAACAAAAATAATGAAAAAATAGTGAATACGTTTCTTGTCAACTATTCCTTAAATGACAACCGTTCTTCCTTACAAAAGCTACATTCTGTAGATGGATTATAATGTTGTTGAAATCATAAAATGGGCCTATTTCATAAAGCGTTATGATAGACAACATATATATATATATATATATATATATATATATATATATATATATATATATATATATATTTGTTGAGGTGTAATATGCAATTTTTCGATAACGAATGGTGATGCCTATACTTTTTGACAGAAAAAAATAGCTACTTGTAGCAGGCAAATGTTATTATTTCCTTCAAAAATTTAAGAGAATGTGTTATACATCTAGTAAAACCTTGCAGTTTCAGAAAGCTTTGTATGGTGACCGCCTACTTTTGAATGATTAGTAGAACTTCCCCATCGTATGCGTATCACCAGTTCATTTTTCCTTCTGAGGTTGTTTCAAAGACACTGGTAGAATTCATATACAATCTAAACCATTACAAAAAATTATAAGTCCAGCAAATGTACGTTTATACGCAAGGTGGCATTCAACAAAGAACTCGCATTTACCTTGAAACATATGGTTGACATTGTTGCCTACTCTGAACATCGGGATATTTTAAGCTAAATCACAATTTTTGCCTCTATTTTTTTATTTTTACTGTTTATTAAAAATGCAGCACTAAAAAGTAATAAAAATTAACAACTGTAGATTTATTTAATAGTTTTGGGCGATCCAAACTAGACGTTTCTCCTGGATAAAACATAAAATATTAGAACAATTCAAAAAAATAAGTTTGGAATTTACGTATGAAATATGGTGTAAGGCAAATGCCCTTCACAATTCTGCTGACATGAAATCACTAGCTTTGTCCTCAAAATAGTACGTGCCAATGATTTTCCAGCCCACAATGCATTTTTGCGAATGCATTGATTTTTTTTTAAATGTCATGTAAATTTTTACTGCCCCAAATGTAACAATTTTGATGATTTAGAAAGTCATTTAAAGAAAAATAAGTAAAAATCAACATCAACTGCTATGTTTGCGTGTCTTGGTTTATACAAATATAAGAAATTTTTTTTTGGTGTTTAGATACCAACTGTGCAAATGAAAATTGACAGGCTTCACAAAACACAAACCAACCGCAAATCAAATCCTAAAGTTCTATATAGATCATACTATATAAGACAAAAAAATGATTAAATTTACAAAGAATTTGCGCCAAAACATTTGCTTTAATCCAATAATGAATAGTCACAACTCGGATTTCTGTGACTGTGTCCAGTTGTCTTGGTATCGAGTCAAATAATAAACGAATGGTGTCTTGATTGACTGCATTCTATTGATTTTTGACACTCTTACATAATTCAGCCATATTCCTTGGAGGTTTTGAATATCGTTGTATTACTTCGCGCAATGATAGTCTAGACATTTTTAATGAATGAAAGATTAGATGATCTGGCCGACCATCTTGAAGAAAATTTGATGTATTACGTGCCACATACGGTTGAATATTAACTTTTTGAAATATTGCTTGGGGCATTTCCTAAATAAAAAGATGTTAGATTTCAATTCATACCATAATACCTGCATCTACGGAGTATTAATATTCAATCATCGCTTAGGTATAAGCAAAATCTGGATTTTTGAAAAGTATCCATTCTCTGTCATTTGTGTGTCCGCAGACGCCTTTCTGTTGCTCACTGTAACTTTTTTTACTAATGCAGTAAAGTAGTTTGCATGCTGTCAGTGGTAACTAATTTACATCGAACAGCGGAGGTAGACAATCGGTACAATTGTTGCGCTAGAGTATTTAAAGTTGCGCTACGGTCTGTAGTCGTCGACGACGAGACATTCTTACAACGTATATGTTATATATGCCATATCTGAGAGCACTTTTATGTTTCTTACTCGACATTACTATATACCCCAGATCCCATATACAAGAAACAATAAGAACATTCTCTAACACACATAAACATATGGTTATTAGACTTTGATCGTTTTCTGTAAAGGCTTTCATAGCTGGTCGTCGTCAGGCTGTTAGGCCTTGATCGGAGTTTGAAAACTTCTGACATTTTCTTCACAACTGCAGCGGTCATCCACATAGTTTAAAATTTCAGATTTTCTTCTATGGTGGACATTTTCAAATGGGAAATACAAAAACGAACAGTATGATGATATGCTCAATTGAATATAAAAGTTTCAGTACAATATTTTTTTTAACAGTGCAGCAATTTCATTAAGCAGTAGTAGTAATGATAACTGCAATGTACCCGGGAAAGCAATCATCTTGTTGTTTAGATACACATAGAGGTAATTTCAACATAATCTGAAGAACATAATTTGCTATATTTTATTCACATATTGTTACATGAAGTTATAATTTTACACACATGTAATGTAACTATCCAAGTTGAATTTCCAAAGGTTACCTGTGTACCAAATTTGGTGTCAATCAGAGCGTTAGTTTTTGAGTTATGATCACGGACACACAGACAGACGGGATTGAAATCTCATTAACTACCTCTTAAGCATTAGCGCGCTTTCAGTATTTAATAAATACTTATATATATATATATATATATATATATATATATATATATATATATATATATATATATACTTCAAAATTCACATTCATTAACTAAAAAAGTGCATACGAGCAACTCGTCGTCAATATGTTTAAATATTCTTAAAAGTAACACCAATTTAAAATTTTTGAAAAATAATGTCTTTGAATAACGATGAAATTTTTTCAAATTGTGAATAACAATCTTTTTGAGTCGACATACAAATAACGATACAATATTTATTATACATAAAATTATTTGCTCAAAATTATATTCTAAAAATATTGTATATCTCCGTAAAATTTCGTATCACGTCAGATTTTCTCGCAAATCACAAAAACATAAAAATTAATAAGGTAATATTTAATGACATTGATATATGGGAAAGTTTGTACCATGTAAAAATGTTCTCGGTTTCTCAAATATGTTATCTGGTATTAATTTTCGTACTTGTGGGCCCATAAAAATGCCAGCCTTAATTTTTCTTACGTGATTGATGGATACTTAACACCAAGATACTGAAAGCATTTACTGTTCTTGCTTAAAGTTGTTAGGAATTGTTTAATTAAGCCAAGTTTTATATTTAATGTGGCAATAGCATTTTCAAGGGATCAAACAGTGAAAGTAAAACAAGGTTTTTCTGCCAGATGTTGCTGGCTACTGCTTTGGAATCCAATGTTTTGTCATAGTTCTGGAGTCCTATTCACACAAAAAACAAGTAAATTTGGATTTACCTGCTTATTGGACGAACAATATTCTAATTACTGTTATCAGCTATGTATTTATGTTTGTCTATTCCTTACACATTCATTCTACCCCTCTAGAGAACATTTTCAGACGTTACAAATGTTTCCATATAACACACCGTTCAATAAGTCCCGGGACTAACTAAGACAACGTTTGTTTCGCAAAATTCATTTTTATTCATCAGCATAATCACCTTCAAATCCGATACAATCATTCCAACGCTTTTATAACTTTTCGATACCATGCTTGTAAAACGATTTGTTCTTGGCCTCGAAATAAGCTTCAGTTGCAGCGATTACTTCCGCATTCGAGCCAAATCTTTTTCCCTGGAGCATCTTTTTGAGATCAGCAAAAAGCCAGCAGTCGCTGGGGGCTAGATCTGGAGAGTATGGTGGGTGGGGAAGCGGATTGAAGCCCAACTCGTTCAATTTGGCCATTGTTTTCATTGACTTGTGTCACGGTGCATTGTCTTGGTGAAAGATGATTTTTTTCTTCTTCATGTGCGGTCGTTTTTTTTTGTGATTTCGTCCTTAAAACGCAACAATAACTCAATGTAATAGTCGCTGTTGATGGATTTTTTCTTTTCAAAGTAAATTATACCGTGCGCATCCCAAAAAACTGACGCCATGACTTTGCCAGCTGACCGTTGCGTTTTCAGACGCTTCGGACGGCTTTCACCGGCTGCACGCCACTCAGCTGACTGCCGTTTCGACTCCAAAGTGAAATGATGGATCCATGTTTCGTCCATTGTAACAATCCTGTTTATTGCGAGTAAACAGTGACAAACAGCTCTCTGAATCGTCGAGCCGTTGTTGCTTTTGTTCCATTGTGAGCAAACGCGGCACCCATTTGGAAAAGACCTTTTTGATGCCCAATTTTTCGTGTAAAATCGTAGACGCACTTGATATGTTTACCATCTCAGCAATCTCATGAACTTTCAGTTTGCAGTCATCCATCAAGATTTTCAAAACTTACTTAATATTTTCCGGAGTTACTGCTTTATTTGGCCTACCCGAGCGTTCCGCATCAGTGCGACCGCGTTTGAAATCAGCATACCACCATTGTTTTCGACGGAGCACAGTCCGGATAACATTTTTCAAACCATTGCTGAGCTTGCACGGTATTTTTCCCATTAAATAGCAATGTTTTATCAACATACGAAATTCGTTTTTTCCATTTTTTACACAAATGCAAAATATCGTCACTTTCACCACAGTAGCTTTGCTGTTTATGGTCCGATTGATGTGAAAATTAGACACGTGTGATTTGAAGATTAGTTCTTTCGAAAAATGAAGTGGATTTGATATTACTGACGCCATCTGTGGGTTAGTCCCTGGACTTATTGAACGATGTGTTATCAATGTCGTTAGAAGATTACCTTTGCATTTTTGTGATCTGTGAAAAAACCTGACATGAGACGGAATTTTGGAGGGCATTTTCGGAATCTGCGGAAAAAATCCATTTCGACACACCTCTTCATTTGAAAACAAAAAGTTGCAAAACTGCAGATTAGTATTGTGTCTTAATATATTAAATGAACTTTTAAATAGTTTAAAACGTATAAATTGTTTAAACGTTTTATTTAGTTATGTGTATAGTTATATTTTTTGGCCCTCAAGATGACAGTTAATCTATTAAATGTTATTAATTTACTACTTGCATATTTTCAAACACATAACATCGAAAAAAGTCCTTGCAATGTTAAGGAAGAACATATTCAAATGATACATTTAAATTTAATAAAATCATCTAACAATGCAGTAATAAAACATTCTTAGACCTTTAAGAAGAATTATTAGAATCTAATGTTGACATTGTGGAAGGCATTGATTTAGATTTACTTTCTACTGAGCTACCTACACATCATTGCATGAGTAATGGGGCATAAGTAAGTTTTTAGCACAAAAGAAAGGTTTTAGAGTATTGGAGGAGCAGGAAAAAAAGAAAAAAATTATCTCTTTCAACAGTTCAACACCAGTTTAGAAAAGTCTTGTCTGAACGACAATTATCAAGTTGGCCTCATCAAATTAATCAAGGTACTACAGATTCGGAAAAAATCTCAAGAATTTGCAATATTATTTTCGAAAATTTTGAAGCTGCTATTGATTCTGGTTTAATAGTAAATGACAATAATTTAAGAAGGTGTGCCCTGCATTCACAAAAACTAAATGGAAACGAGAACATAAGATTTAAAGCTTTCAATTATTACCTTTTTAAATTTAAGCAACTACATAGAATTGTTTACAGAAAAATTTACAAATTTATCACAAAGGGAACTATAGAAAATAGAGAATTTTCGTATAGAAAAGAAGAAGAATTTGTATTAGAAGTAAAACAGTTAATTAATAAAGTAGGTGAGAATACATTTAATTCTGATCAAACTGGTTTCTAACTAGAGATGCATTCTTGTCGGACATTAGCTGTCGAAGAAGAGAATCAAGTGCAACGTCTTGTACAATCTGTTTCCTTAACTAACCACAACTACATAAGTTACATAGTGCAACCAACAATTTTAGCTGAAGGTAACTTACAGTCACCTTTATTTTTAGTATTGAAGGAACCAAGTAGAGTTTGGACCAATGATCTTACAAATTATATTCAGACCCACAAACATGTATACTTCAGCTTCACATTCTGAAAAACTGACATTTAGGTAAAATTAGGTTTGTTTGCTTTGCAAAATATTAAATTTGAATAATAAAAGATATATTCAAAATAAAATTTAGAGATCACTTTAAAACATGATTAAAAGATTTTTTTCGAATGTTGGATCTGCAAGCTATTGTTGATTGATTTGTGCAGTGGTCACTGTCCCACAGTGTGTTTAAGAAGCTACACCATCTGATAAGACACAACATCTAAAAATAATATCTACGGAAGCGATTGGAAATATCTATCCGTTAGATGTTTATGGTTTTCGTATATAGAAAAACATTCTTTCAGACAATGTGGTGCTCATAGATGAAGACACAAACTTACATATGAAAATTAATATAATTAAATTACAGCCACAAATTCATAACCAATTATTATCTCCACGTTATCAAAAAAACTCCAAGTTATTCGTTTACAATAAATTGCTTCTTCATAAGAAAGTCTTAAAACCAGTATGAAGATATAGCCTACAACTCTTGGGCTGTGCTAGCAAAAGTAATATCCAAATTATTCAACAACCACAAAACAGAGCACTGAGAGACATGGTCGATGTACTTTGGTACTTCCCCAAATGTTACCTCCATAAAGACCTTGAAATAGAGACAGTTAATCAAAACATTCTAAAAATCGCAAGACGTCAAGCAGAGCACTTGTGCAATACTGAGCTAAACTAGTGAATAGAACCTTAGTTAAGTTTTCAACCTGTAGCAATTTAAGTTAGAATCAAATTATTCATTGATCAATGCTATGATCAAATTATAGTACTACAAATGGCCAGAGGTAATTAATATAAAAAAAAACTTATTAGATTTCAAGCGCCTTTTGAATTATTCAAATATTCAAATGTTTTAGTTTTGCGTAAATTTTGATAGAGATTCAATGACTCAGTCAGTGAATTTGTACATATTCACGTATGCGCATGACAGATAATTCTCAATTTATTTTTTTAAAATTTGACATAAGTATATTGTATTAAATTTTGTAAGCTATTTTAAACATAGACTGAAAGAGATAGCTAGCCACAATTAATAGGTTGTTCAAAAAGTTTTAATCGGTCTTTTGTAAAACCTTCATTTATATAAAGACAAAATTAATAATCATCAACAATATTCTGCTTGGATTTTGATAGTTTCTTGACATTTTCGATGCTGCCGCGGTAGAATTCAGCGAGAAGATGCATCAAGATGTTCCTTATTTTGATCAACGGCCAACTCGTATAGCACCCACTTTGACACTTTGACATTATTTTCCTGCTTCCTGAGGGATGTTGCAAATTGCTTGACGACTACAGTCGAAATTATAGGCCAATATTTGGCAAGTCGTCGATAGATTGTGTTCAATTGTGTTGATTACAGCTTGCTGGTCGATTTCTTGCGGGTGTGCGGAACGTTCCTTGTCGACCAAACTTTCTTTGCCTTTTTTGAATTTTGCGATCCAATCTTCAGCAGTGGCTTCTCCAACAATACCGTGTCCGTAATCTTTGCAAATATTTCTGCTGGCCGCAGTAGCACTCATTTATGGATTTAATTTGTATTGAAATTGCAACAATCGAATATCTTCACGTGAACGTTCTACATCAAAAAATGTACAAGAAAATTCTACGTCAGAGTAAAAATTAAATAAATTAATTTTTAATGGGAAAATTGCACAAGCTATTAAAATAATGTGTAAAATACTGCTATGCAATTCTTAATGCTTTTAATTCTCTTTTTAATTTCAAAACTTCATCATACTTAAATTCTTAAAACTTTCTTGGGTCACAATTGCAAAGTGTATTAATTGTAACTAAATATTTCATTGCTTCCATAAACAATCTCAGTCAGTTATTAATTGGGCACTAAAAGGGATTAACTATAATTTTTTATTTTTTAAGACAAGCATATCAAATCGTTAGAAAAGCTGAAAAGTTCTTTATTGTAAAACCACAGCAAATTATTGCTTCCGTATAAATACAGGTCTCTCTTGCAATTCTGAAATAGCACATTATAAAGAAAAATTGTTCGTATCCTGTCATTAACAATATAATTGTATATAACTTTAAATAGTTTTCCCAATATAGCATCTCATTTGAATCAGTTGGGTGTCAAGATCCCTGTACTAAACATAAAAAACTCAACTTGTCGCTAAACGTTTTGGTTTATAATTCCATCAAACTGGGAAATTCTCAATGTTTCGACATCCTTTAATGTTATTATGAAGAAAGAGATATATGTTGAGAATATATTATTATTTAAGTAACAAAAACAGCCAAATAAATTGTTATATCAGTAGTTTATAAAAAAAAATTCAAGTGCGTTCATGTATAAAAGATTTATTCCGTTATAATAAAATCTAAGATAATGTTCCAGCTAGAATAAAAAAAAATTGTATTTCTGACTTTCAAAAAACTAATTTAAATTAATGAAGTCGACTGTAATTGACAAATAACAAACATATAGTGAAATTAATGCGAATACCATAGAGTGGTAAATAGAACTGATAGCGTAAAATAATAGTACAACAATTTTATATGAGTAAATGGTAAGAAATATAGTTTTTAGCTGTTCTCTTACTGATTTACAAAAAAGTTACATTTTGTGTAAGATGATATTTAAATAAAGGGCGATCTAAATTAAACTTTGATTTGCACGATTTGATTACACAAAGAAAATTTCCACCACCGTTTAGGCACAATAATATACCAAGTAAGTATACAATTCATGATTCAATGCAAAAGTTTGACATAAGTAGTATGCCTATTGTAAAGCAAGAATTCACTATCACTGCAACGATCTTTCAGCTGACAATATTGCTCGAATAAATGGTGTAAAGAACCGAACACGTCAATTTGTCACCGTTCATAGCAAGTGAATTTTTCATATGGTACTACGCAACAAATTTTAACAAAGGATGTGTAGAGACGTATAAAATTCAATTTATTCAAGAACTTGAAGAGACTGACTACCAGAAATGCCGTACATTTGTAAATTGGATTTTAGATAACATAGTAATTGATACTGATTATGGAAATTTTCTCTAAGAAATGGTCGCGTGTTAGCAAAGTCATGGAAGGCATATGGTCAACATTTTATTTTATACGTAATTGCTAAATCTGTACTTTACACCAATGACAATAAAATTAAAATTGCTTCTATGTTTTGTTTTTTTTAAGTTCAATGTTTATTAAAGTTTAATTTGGAACATCTTTTATAAGTCAATTATATCACTGAAATTAAAATTATAATTAATGCAACTATTTGAAAATAAAATATTACATTTAACACAAAATCAAAACTACATTATTGTTGATAAAAATTATTTTTATTTCTAAATTTGGATACTATGTTTACAAGTTTTTGGCAAGAGAAACTTGGTCTGCTTCTTTCTAACGAGCACATTTATCAGGCGTTTTCTATTTCGTACACCTGAGAACGCACCTTATCGATTACTACCCTTTTGAAGCATGATAAGAACACTTAATAGCATCGATAACGGATACATTTAAACAATTACACCGCGATGTCTGTTTAAGCCCTCCACTAAATTCAATTAGTAGACGATAAATACCTACAATTAGTTATTATGCAGAGCAAAAGTCTCAATATATTAATTATTTTTAAAGACTAAATGTTAGGCGTCTTAAATTTAACGGTTAAATCAAAATTATAATTTTGCTAAATACATTTCAACTAACTAAAAGTAAATAATAATAAAATAAACCTACATAATGCACATAATCATTTTTAAATGTAACTTTAACAAAATGCAGTATCCAATGTGAGCTAAATTCTTCAGTAATTGCAATTCTAAAGTTCATTACTTATAATTTTTTCCCATACTTTCTAACTTCTAATTTATTCCTGTCATCTAGGTGCATTCTACAAGGTTTTTCTCATTCCTATTTGTATCCTTAGATATTTTAAATTTCTTATATGCTGTATAATATGTATACGTTTTATGCAAGTTCCTAAAAAACAGTAAGTTCTCTGGTGATAAATTATTAGTAACAAAAAAAAAATAATAGCCCAAGGGGGATCTAACCCACGACCTTTGCGTTGTTAACACGATGTATAATGAGTCGATTCCTGAAAAAAGTGGATATAAATCAAAAATTAGTTTGATTAAAACACAAAATGGTATATAAGAGTTTTCAAAGTCGCTGATTATGAATTTGATATTATTATTTTGGAAATTCAAAATGGACAATCTAAAATGACTTGCTTTAAATAAAATATATAACGTATATTTGTTTTTTTTTCAATTTATTTTTCAAAATTTACATTACTACATGTCAATTCAATCGCTACAGTGGTCCGTCGTATTTGAACTGACATCAAGATGGAAGACTCATCAGTTCCGTGCATGTAGGGCTTAATAACTGTGGGGCCTCATACGTCAGTGTTTTGCTTCTTTTCGGACAACACAAGCAACCACTGAAACACGTCTTTCATGGTACTTTGCCTAGAATGTTTTGGCGCATATTTTCAAAGATATCAGTGGTAATATACTTTGCTAAAATTGTTACATTTTTGCTGTTATTATTATTAAATTTTTTTTTGAAGACATGAGATATTAAACAACATCTAAATATATCTTAAAAATTAAATCTGAAGAAGAAATAAAATATATTTCGAAACGTCAATGACATCATAATAGAATTTAATTAGCCTTATAGCTTTTAATCAAGGCAGCTTCCAAGTTGGAGAATAGCTTCTCTTTCCGTCACTTCTAATATTTGTCACGCCTTATAACTTTTGATCTGTGATAGATAGAGACATAACGTTTTCAGTATTCAACTAAGGACCATAAGTCACGCCCAAACGACAAAAATCAACTTGATCGGAAAATCTCGAGACCGGTTTGACCAGAAGTGGCCGCAAATTTTCATTTATGTATAGAAGCTCCGGACATAGCTGGAAAAGGAGTTCCACTTCCGTACTTATTTAGTGACTGAGTAGTCCACCCTCCAGGCATCAGAGAGCTCCGGGAATAAAACTCGAGTCCGTCCGCATCGCAGCCCGCGCTTTAACCACTTAACGACTTTGGCAATTAAAAATATCAAAAATAACATAAATTTATAATAGTATCTCAATATTTTAAAATGTCTGTGTCAAATTCGATCACGCGTATTGCTTTGCAAATATAAAATTAAAACTTTGCAGCAACTTTTAGAAAAAATTGTAATGCGTTTGGGGAGGATGAGACTACATCGCGAATGCTCAAAGGCGTTTTAAAAATTTTGCTTCGGGAAATGTGTCTTTGAAAACTTCAGATATAAACGAATTAAAAGTAGTAGAGCCAAATGTACATTTAACACATTCAATGCTTGTCTAAGAGCTTCAAGCAAGTAATAAAGAATCTGATTTCATTTACATAAATTGGAGAAGCACTAAACATATAAGTAGTTTTATTCATGTTTAAAAAGGTTATTATTGTTGTTTGGTTAACTGATATTTAAGAACAGGCAATCAAACACCAGAATTTTATTCCTATCATTTCACGTTACTCTTAATTGTAAAACCGGTTACGCTTCCACATGCAAGTAAATCTAATCGAATATCTTTAGAGTGCGATGCGGTGGTCCCCGGTCTTTGCTCCTCCCCACCGCCGCGTCCGTATTAAAAGCATTGGTTGCCGGAGTAACGTGTTCGGGACCACGCGGAAATACACGAACGATCGTCGTATCTTTAAAGCATACTGCAATTTCAAAAACCTAAATTAAAATGAAATTATTTATTCTATTTTTTAATTTTTCTGTTCTTTTTTGCAAATGAGCATTCTTTGATGTGGAACGAGTACAAACAGCTGAGAACCACAGAAATTGCATGAGAAAACGAAGAAGTAAGCAGACTGCGGATGAAAAGGTAGCAATAAATGAAGGAGGTGACGTATATACGCCGAAAGAACACCGGACGAAGTTGAAGTAGGAAACCAAGCAAGCCGACAGCGAAGTTTACGAAGAACCCCGGAAGAAATAGCAGCAAGAAACCAAGCAAGGCGACTACAATGTTCTCAAAGAACATCGTAAGAAACAGCTGCAGCTAACACATAAGTTTAGATTTTGTTATAAATAAACATATTAGACTTTATATAAATATTTTAATATAATTTCAATTTTGTAAATTGCCTCCTTTTTGAATTCCCTTCTTTGAGTTCACGTTCACGTAAACTTAACAATTTTGTAACAAATTATGTGACTCATTTGGATATAATCCTAAGTTGTTAAGGTGTCATTTAAATTAATTATCATTTATGTTTAAATTTTGTCCAATCTTTTTTATTTTTTGCCATTTTCTTTCCTTTATTCTAGGTCAGGTCTCTTTCAGACATTCTGCTCTCACTTAGTATCACGTTTTCTTAGATTTATCACTTCCTTTTTGATTTGTTCATACTTACTATATGTTTTTTAGTTTTGTTGTGTGCCCAAACCATTTAGTTGTTGTCATTTGATTGCTTTTAATGTTAGTTCTGTTTTTAGTTCTTTTTTTTACCCTTTTATCACAAATTTTATCATTTCTTGCTACATCTGGGGTATTTATTTCTGTAGCCTGTATTTTTTATTTAGTTTGTTTTGATAAAACCTAACTTTTGCTTTCGTTTGTCAGAAATGGTTTGTATATTGTATTATAAGCTGTTATTTCTCTTTACTTCTTTTGTATAAAAATGTTATTTAGAGTGCGATACAGTTTAGCTGCACTTTTTAAATTGGCGTTCATTTAAACGACGTTTTTATATATCTCTATTCCTAATTATTTAAAGGTCTCTACTTTTTCTAAATTTTTTCTATTTAATTGTATTGATATTTTCTGTGCTTCTTTTCCTATTGTTACTTTTGTTTATGACTATTTACTTTTAAATTTGTGTCATACCATATATCCAGGACGTTACTTACGTAAGTAAGACGAATGCGCTTTTTGTAATTGTTACCATTTCCATATTTCTGAAACCCATCTTCTTATTTTTTACTCTTTATTTTGTTTCTTTTATTGTACCATTTAATACAATATTAAATAATGGTAGATTTAATATTTCTACTACTAATAAATTCCTTAGATTGCAAATTTTCTGTTTTTACATAAATTAGTATGTTATTATTTAATGAGTTTATTGTCCACTTCCCTCTTTTCTCAAACTATTCTTCTTGCTATAATGTCAACTACCTTTTCTGTGTTTATAAATGCCACCAACGTATTGTTATTTTTGTTTTTATTAACTAATTGTTTTGCACTTCCCTGTGTCTCTTCTAATTGCCCTTTTACAACGTCTTTCAGTCTTTTTTCTATTATTCTTTCCTACAGTTTTAATATACCAAGCATTGTAAGTTTTCTGTAGTTTTTAGATTCTCTGTTATTACCGTTTTATGAGTAGGCAACAGTGCCTTCAATTCCCCATCTTTAAGTATCTTACTGAGTCGAGTACGAGTATTGATACGGTGTGGGTGCAACGCGCGCGCTCCGTTATCAGTGCAACACGCCTGGCCTAAACTGTAATCAACACCTCATTAAATGATAATAAAATGAGTCTACAGGCGCGGACTAAGCTCAAACTTGATGAATTAACACCGCCTCTCAATGAGGTGCAAAAGCGATACATGTGGTCAGCTGAAGAGCTAATCACACAAAACAGATTCTACTTGCCCTCACAAAACGATAGGGAAGATAACACAAGCAAAAAAATCAACACACCTCCTACAGAACCTGGTACTTCTATTAATAGACCTAAAATCCCGCCAATATATCTGCACAATGCGATTAATCACTAGGCTCTTGTGGCAGATATTAATACAATTATCAAAGAACCGTTTACAACAATGTGTACCACGAATTCGCTACGCATCAACTTATCGGATGATAACGACTACCGCACTCTCACAAAATTTTATTCTGAAAATGGAATTGAATATCATACATTCCAAAACCCCAACCTAAAACCTCTGTCAGTGGTAATTAAAAATGTTCCGTTATCACTGACTACTGATGAAATCAAAACTGAGTTACGAGTACTACCTGTCATCAATGTAACACGTCTACTGACAAGAGATAAAAAGCCTCTTCCTGTGTGTGCAGTCGACCTAACCAATAGCGATGAGGGCAAAAAGATATTCTCCTTGAAGTCAATATATCATTCAGTTGTGACCGTTGAAATGAGAAAAAAGTCAACCAGCTTACCACAATGTCATCGATGTCAACGCTACGGGCACACAAAAAATTACTGCACCCTCACACCAAGGTGCGTCAAATGTGCTGGAAATTACAATCACAATGAGTGATATATGAGTGAAATAATCCACACGTCAACAACATCTCCTCAAACTCGGCAGCAACACAACCAGTCGAATCCTCTCAGTTATCACATATAACTAAAATTATTGTCGATCTTGTAACGTCCTTTCTTCCCCAAATTAAAACATTCCTTTCAACTACCCTGATACCCCTGCTGCTCAATGGATCCTAAGACGAGAAGAGCAATTGAAAAATTAACAATCCTTAATTGGAATTCAAATGGCATCTTAAATCAACGATCTGCATTTATCGCATTTTTAGCCAGGTACAATGTGGATATAGCCTGCATTACTGAAACTCATCTGCAAGACCACGATAATCTTAAAATACCAGGATACAATGTATATCGAAAAGACAGAAACGCCACAATAGCTTCAGGAGGTGTGGCCATCATCATTAAGAGAAACTTAGAACATGCAAGTATCCCTAATATACTAAATACTACTTTAGAAACAATTGGAATCAAAGTGAGACTACATGACCAAAGCCCTCTTATCATCTATAGCGCGTACAGGCAGCCAAACAAAAAACTTAATGAAAATGATATAAAAACCTTATCCAATACAACCGACCAAATATTAGTAATTGGAGATATCAACTGCAAACACTGAATATGGGGCTGTCGAGCTACTAACCCTGAGGGTACAAAACTCGAACAATACTCAACTACATATGGCTTTCAAATTATGCCTCCGAACGAGTATACGTATTATCCTTATCGGGAAGATCACCAACCTGATATACTAGATATTGTTCTTCAAAAAAATTTCCCAAAACAGATAAATCAAAATGTAGTAATGGAACTTAACTCTGATCATGTACCTGTGTTAATATCCTTCCTGGGCACACCACAAATTAAACAACCTCCTCAAAGACTTATTAACGGACGAATCGACTGGAACAACTTCCAAGAGCGACTAAACTCCAACCTACATGAACCATATAGGTGTGAAAACCCTGAAGACCTTGATACTGCAATTTCTAGCATCACCATGTCAATCACGGACGCTGCCAAAACATCGGTCTCAACTCCTCGAAACATCATACACGCTAACTATAACTACCCACCCAGCTATATATTAAAACTGATCAAGACAAAAAGTCAAACCAGGAGACTATGGCTGAGAACTAAAAATCCCGAAGTAAAAAGACTCCTAAGTAGCCTCACCCATCGTCTTAAGAAACAACTGGAGGAATACAGAATTGAGTAATACCGAAAGCATATTGCTGATATCAGCCCTGGAGATCCGGGCATGTGGAAAACTACCAGAAGAATTCTGCAACAACATGACGAATTACCAACCATAACAAATGGACCCAATATCCTCTACACTGATAGCGAAAAATCGCAAGCTTTTGCCGATCACCTCGAACACGTTTTTACGCCAACAAACATCTGTGGCACTGCACATGCACTTCATGTACTAAATCATATCGAGCGCAATCGCCCAGTTATCACAGAAAACATATACCCTGTATCACCAAGTGAAATAACTCAATTCATATCTGCTCTGCCCAAACGAAAGTCACCAGGCCATGACCTAATAACTAACATTGTCCTTAAACACCTGACCAAAAAATGTATAGCATACCTCGCATCTATATATAATGCGTGTCTTCGCATTGGATACTTTTCACGGAGCTGGAAACACGCGCACATACTCATGTTTGGAAAACCAGGAAAAGATAAAAGATATTAAGAACTACCGGCCAATAAGCCTACTTACAACTTTATCAAAATTCTGGAAAAAATTATTCATGTTCGATTATCAAAATTGTAGAAACCCAAAATATAATACCAGCATTTCAATTTGGCTTTAAGAAAGGACATTCAAGCTGCCATCAGCTCCAGAGAATTAGCGAAATAATCGAAAATGGATTTGAAAGTAAATGCTATACAACAATCATCTTCATCGACATTGCGAATGCTTTCAACAAGGTATGGATTGAAGGTCTAATGAAAAAACTACTTGACATTAATATACCAAGTTACCTGCAAGCTACAATATTTTCGTTTTTGGAAGATAGAACCTTCGCTGTTAAGGTCAACTCTGCCATATCAGATATCAAAGCTATACATTCGGGAGCTCCTCAAGGAAGCATTCTTGGGCCTCTGCTATTTAATATCTATACATCAGATATACCAGCAACCGGAGCTTCTATAGCCACTTTTGCGGACGACACGGCGATTATCACGCAAAACACGAACTTCACATTGCAGTACAAGAACTTCAACACGCCACGAATACAATTAGTAAGTGGCTTAAAACATGGAATATCCAAGTTAACCCTGCCAAATGCCAAAGCAAAATTTTCACGCTAAGGAGAGATACCATCCCCCCCAACATCGAAATTGACGGCAAATCTATACCATGGAACCCCAGGGATCAAGCGGTAAAATATCTTGGAGTACACCTCGACACACGATTAACCTGGATCTACCACATAAACAATAAGCTACTCCAGGCCAACAACAGAATGCGTCAGCTATACCCTCTCATTAATCGCAAGTCATCTCTGAAGCCGGAGTGTACCATATTACTGTATAAAACCCTAATACGCCCCTTAATCTTATACGCTTGCCAGGTTTGGTGTACTACGTCAAAAACAAACATCAACAAAATACAAAGACTCCAAAAAATTTACGAGTTGCAGTGAACGCGCCTTGGTTTATTCGTAATACCCAACTACACTACGAACTAAGAGTTTCATATGTACAAAATTACATCTGTGAAAGTGTTAAAAAGTTTATACAAAACGCGAGTGCGTGCGACGGGGTCACCTATTACAACATGTGCAAGCGAAATATACACACTAGGCTAAAACGAAGACTACCCCAAGACATCGTTATCGTAGAAGAGCATAACGATTAAACATTAACAATATTAATAATCAATACGTTACAAATAGTTTTGTCGTGTCATTTACAGTAGTTATTTGTAATATTATTAAACATGTCATGTATAACATTTTAATTGTTGAGCTGACAATAAAGTCTATTATAAAAAAAAAAAAGTATCTTACTATTTATCCATGCTTTATTAAACAAAATTATTAAAGTTTTAATAACACATTTTCCTAAATTCTTTATTATTTTAGTTTCTATACCGTAGTATCTTGTTGCATTTCCCCCTTTCAGCATTTTCACTGCTCAAATCACTTTTTCTATCTTTATATCTTCTTATTCTGTATATTCTGTCATTCTATTTTTGGAAGGTCGTTCTTAATTTCCTATTTGTTTTTTTTTCTGTATTTTGTTCCGTACTTAAAATGTTCGCAAGGTACTTTTGTCAATGTGCCACTATCTCGTTCTTATTTACTAACATCTTTCTGGTTTGAATTTCCACATTGCTTTCCTTTTTAAAAATTTTAAATATTTTATAATATAATATCTGATTCGCCATATTTTAATGCTTTCTTTTTCACCAACGTTTTCCCATGTTTATTGTTCCATTTTTTCATTATTTCTATTACTTTTTAACCTTTACTTCTTATATTTGTAGTAATTTTCTTTGTTTCTACTTTTCAGGTATGTTTTTCATTTCTATTTTAATTTTATTTCCCTTTTTATTTCTTTATTTCATCACATGCTTTGCTTTTATTTAACCTTTACTGTTATTTGCTAAAAATCTGTCTTAATTTAAAATAACTTGTGACCATTCTTTCAATGACCTCATTAAATATCCTTTCAACTAGCATGCTTCTCAAAATATACCTATATATTAAATGAAGCATTAAGTATATTAAGGGAAACCTGCAAAACGCATTTTTAAAAAATAAAAAATATAATCTAGATTAAATTAAAATCTAAAACTACAATAAAGAATCATTATAAGGTTAATTGCCAAAAACAAAGTTTATAGGTTAGTACCTGAACCGTTAAGGCAAAGCGCAAAGTGAAATAAATTTAGATGCAAACTTGTTACATTTGATATTCAGAATTATGAGCTTAGTTTACAAGCAGTTTAGTTATCTTATATACGTTATCGTAATACCACCAAAACTTAACTCTATGTGATTATGAACTACAAAAAAAAATAAGATAAAAATCAGTTCTGCACATAAAAAAAATTTTTAAACTTTGAATAATCCCAAGAAACTGTTACTATTAAATATCAATCTGTTGGAACACAAATTTAAAGAATTTTGGTACTAAATATATTTCATAAAAAAGAATGACGTTATTATATCAAAATAAGTAACTTTTAGTTACCATTCTCTCGATAAGCTTTATTGTTAATATTTTTGTAAAAATACCTACATATTATTCATACTTTCACATATCCACGTAAAGATATAGTACTCGAAATAGAACGTTACCGAACATTTTTTTATCCAATTACTTTTTTAAGAGTCGTATTGGTTTAATGGATAGATCACTAGACTACGAAACCTAGAAATGCGAATCCTCACCAATTCAATCACTGGCATTTTTACGACCCAGATCGACTCAGGCTGCAATAAATGAGTACTTGGAAGTCAACTCTAGGGTAATATTAGGTGGTCGGTACGTAGCGCTAGCCACGTTACTACCCTTGTGTACCGTAAGTTCTAGATTGTAGCAGACCTATCTTGTTACGACCCAAAAGAGCCTTCGTGGCCTATTACAGGAAATTATTATTTATTTATTATAGACTTTTTTAATCTAATTCTGATACATTTAGCATTATATCGCATAACTTTTATTAGTTATTTAGAGTAGACAAATTTTTTTATCATATATTAAATAGCAAGTGGAATATAATATATACTATAAGATAAATATATGATAAATATACAAGTAAATAGATAGGGGTACCAGTCTATTAAATAAATACTAGATATACAAGTATATTGTTAGTAAAGTACATAAATTTTGATTAAATAATTGGATTCTAAACCACGGAAACCATGGAAAAAATTCCATATGTTTGATAGCTAAGTTGGAAGAAAAGCTACAAAATCAAAATCAAAAGAAATGATTTATAGAAATTAAACCTAAACGAGAAATATCTAACCGGAACATTGGGAAAAGAATTATAAGAGTAAAAAAAAGTAACCTCCTTGCTGAGAAAGTTGTGTCCTAATATCCATACCTGCCATTTATAATTAAAATACGTGGCAGGCTATTAAAATTACATGTTGATAATAAAAAAATAATCAAATATAAAATTATCTACAAAGCGGAAATATTCACATACCATATCAAAAAAAAAACCAATATTGAGTTACAAAGGGTGCATTTCAACCATCTTAATATCATACTGTGAGACAAATAGCAAGCCATTAAATAAATTATGAGTAAAATTTGTAATTAGAGGGCCAAAAACGTCTGAAAACCAGTTGAACTTACAGAAACTACCAATATCAGAGATTAGAATTGGTTTGAACCAGTTAGGTTGGAAGATAGTGTTAAACATGCTATAGGCACATATAATAGAATCTAAGTAATTTTTACTATAGCAGACTAATCTAGGAAAAATGCCATAATAAACCTTAGGAGTACTTGTAATTATAGTAGCAGGATCTCTGCACAATAAAATCAACAAGTACCAAAAGAATATCATGATTTTGGCCTTAGTTAGAAGGCAGTGTAAGGCAAAACTCTTGGTAGGCAGATCACCTTCAAATATTCAATAACGTAACAGACAAATCTAGATCGCTGTAATCAGTAGCGTACCAGTTGTTTTGTGAAGGAATGAGATTAATTTGGCATACAAGCCTGATGTTTATATTTTAAAATGTTGTTCGTGAGACTATTTTAAACATTATAATGCAACTGCAGTGTGTAGTAGATCGATCTTTGTTGAAATAAGTAGCATAGTGATAGTCCAAGTATATTGGTTAGTAAATAGCCATTTGCATAATGCCACATGAAATTTTAGAGGATGGTGTGTTTTTTAAACCACCCAACCTACTATGCACTAATTATATTTGTTACTTATAATAAAATATTTTAACATTCATACAAATTTTCTTCTTTTTAGCATATTTTTTGTTGTCTCCTCCGGTGTACCCTCTTATAAAAATACATATCAGTTTTTGCACTAATTTTTAACATTAAATTTTTTGTCAGTTCTAACTGTGCTACGTTTTTTTACAGTGTCTCTAATAATAAAACAAAAATTAGTGCTATTTCCATTATAAATTAACTATTCCTTTTTATTAGTAGAGTCTATTTGTAATCCGTTTTAAGCAAACAATAAGTAAATGGCATAACATATGATAATGGACCTACAAACACGCCAAAAACAATCCATTAACCATTTATTTAATTACATAATTATCAAACTAATTGTATGATTATAACACGTAGCAACATGGTATATGCAGAGACAATATAAATCTAATCAAACCTGGCAGACAAGTTTAAGGGTTTGAAACGTTTTAGACTTCTTGGCGTGGGGATGTTATTCAAGAGTCAGATTGCTAGGTTATTCGGATGCATGGCGAGCCTTTTTTTATTATTTAATACAATAATTTGTTATTATTTTCCGCATTTACTCGATACTAAGATCGTTTTGTACTACATAATTAGGCACAAACCGTAGTGAGTTGACAATACAGCTAAGCACTTCATTCTGGGACCTTTAAAGGATATCTATGTTAGAGATACTGGCAGTACCCCATATCTAAATACCATATATCCAGATTGGGCGAAGAATGAGCTTATAAAGTAAAAGTTTGCTTTCTGTTTTCAGTTGCGATTTTCTGCCAAGTAGCCAATACATTTGGTTAAATTTGAAGCTGAGTTGCCTCCTTTTCGTGAATATGTATGTACGGCATAACAACCGTCGGTTGAAATACATACCGAGATATTTAACGTTTTCATTTTATGGAATCTGAGTATTATTAAGAGTTACGGCTGGACAGATAGCTCTTCTCATGGTAAACAACATGTGTCTATTTGAAAGTGTTAATCTGGATTTTTCACCTTCTCAGTCAAGTTAGATGTGTGTAGATACAATAGCAGGGTTAGCATCTGAGGCTAGAATGGCCTTGTTAATCGCATAAATGGCAGTAGTTGGTATATTTATTGTGGGAATGCTAACTGTGTAGAGCGTAATTAAGTAAATACCTAATTATTTCTTTTTACAAACGTCTTCGTCCTCTTTTGTTGAAGATTCGTCGCCATAGAAAATAATTGGGAGTGTTCTGTAAAGGAGCATTTTGTAATTATATTTATCTAGTCTCCTAAATGTTAGTCTTTCTCTAATACACTAATGAGTGAGAATTTTGCTTACCCTTCTTCGGATCGATCAGTTGGAGGTAACGACGCCGGTTATGGCTACGACACTTACAGAACAAAATGTTGTGTTAATTTACTTTAATCTCAAAGACTGGATTTTACCATCTATTTAGAGCAATTATACTTTAAACCCAGCTATAACACTTTACTTATTTCAAAACCTCATATTTCGGACCAATATCTTACAGTTGGTGAAGCCGATTCTAGCGAGAGTAAATAAATACGTATGAAAAGAGCTCTGTAATTTACATCAAATACTAGGCAATGGCCAGCATAGTTTTACATCAAAATTAACCCAGATATATATATATATCGAGGCGCATTCATAAAGTAAGGGCCGTTTGGTCACAGAAAAAAATGTACTCATAAGAAACAAATTTTATTGTCATATTTAGTTAGGTACAATCTTACTTTACTCTCTACATAATCGCCGTTCACTTTAAGCATTTTTCGTACCGCTGCACCAGCTTCTTTAACCCTCTGCATAGAAGCTTGCCGCCTGAGAGTTGAACCAGTTGACAACGGCGTTTTTGAGTCCGTCTTCGGTTTCAAAACGTTGTCCACCCAGCCACCGTTTAAAATGCAAGAAGAGGAAGTAGTCGCTAGGTGCAAGGTCGGGACTGTACGGTGGGTGGTCAAAGTTCCCAACGAAAATCTTGAATTTTCTCAATGGTTTTGGCAGCAGTGTGAGGACGCGCGTTATCGTGGAGGAGGATTATGCCAGATGACAGTTTCCGCGGCGTTTGTTTTTGATCGCACGTCTCAAGTGTTTGAGCGTTTCGCAGTACACGTCAGCTGTAATTGTTGTCCCACGTTCCATGAAATCAACCAAAAGAACACCGTCTTTGTCCCAAAAACTGTAGCCATCAATTTCGACTTGTGTACTGAGTTTGTTTAAACTTTTTCGGTTTTGGTGAGGATGAGTGTCGCCACTGCATCGATTGCAGTTTTGTTTCTGGTGCTTAGGATACCCACGTCTCGTCCCCAGTAACAATGTGAGAAAACAAATCATTTCCATTTTGTTGATAACGGGCCAAAACTTTCGTCCACTAGACATTCTTTGCTCTTTGTGGTGGTCGGTGAGCATTTTGGTACCCACCTTGCACACAATTTGCTGTATGCGAGGTTTTCTGTGACAATATTGTAAACAGTAGTGCGTCCAAGTTGAGGAAATTTGTCAGCCAGGCCACTAATCGTCAATCGACGATCAGATCGCAGTGCTTGGTCCACTTGTGAAACGATTTCATCAGTCTGGATACTGGGCCTGCCACTCCGCTCTTCGTCATGGACATTTGTTCGGCCATTTGTAAAATAACGGCACCATTGTCTAACCTTTCCTTCACTCATAACTGTAGGTCCGTAAACCAGGCATAACTCCCGATGAATTTCAGCAGCCGACGATCCTTTTGCACATAAGAAACGAATCACAGAACGCACTTCACACTTGGCGGGATCAACGATTTTCGCGGCCATTGTTCTTTGCATTCACTGACAACAATACAATTTCAGAATCGAAACAAATGACGCTGTAGCTTCGCAATGAGTCAGTAGATGGCGCTGCAGTGGTAAAACTGTGCTTCGAAGCGCCACTATTTATATACATGCAAACGGCCCTTACTTTATGAATGCGCCTCGTATATACATATATATATATATATATATATATATATATATAAAGTGGTTAACGTTTAATAACAGTGTTAAATTAAGGAAATCAAGATACAGATTTAGCCGAACCTAAGTAAATTGTATTTAGACAAAGACTTCGATTAAGCTAGTCTTACGGCTTACTGTTTAATATAAGAGGTGATTGCTAGCCGGCACCTGTCAACAGAGAGGCCTGCACCTAAAAAATTTACCAAAATTTTAAGCAAGTAAATTGAATAATAATATACTTGAGGGAATTTTTTGCAGTATTGTACATTGGATAATAAATACCGATTTACCGAAAAAGGCAGGTTTTACGAGGGGTTGACTGGAAACCTGTTTCTTGCGCGGTTGTCGGCGAAATACGTTGATAATAACCAAACACAAACATCTCAGGCCTAAAGGAGAGTAAGAAACAAGAAGTAAGCAGAGTAACTAAAAGAAAAACAAAATGGAGAAAGGAAGTTATCGACACGATGAATTACTAAATATAATGAAAAGATTAATAAAAAATGTAAAGGATATAAAGAAAAGTCAAAAGTAATCGGCAAATTAATGGACCTCCGAAAAAAACTTGAAAACGAAAATCTAGATTTAAAGAGGACAATGAATAAACTGGAAAAAGAATAGTGGAAATAGAAAGTAAGCCAGATGAAAAGCAATAAAATAATAGAGAAAAAATGTATTAAGCAAAAAACAAGAAAATAGAAAAATAATATCATTGTAAAAGGATTACAAACAACGGATACCACAGTGGCCCACAATGTAAAAAAAAAGATTGAGCGAAATTTACAGATTGAAACTGCCGTTAAGAAAATTATAAAATTAGATTTAAAAGGAGAAAATAAAATCTTATTAATGAAACTGAATAATTATTAAGATAAAAAAATAATAAGATTCAAAAATAAACTTAAAGGAACAAATTTGTACATTAAAGATGATTTATTAGAAGAAAGGAGAGTCTAGTACAAATTGAAGAAAATAGTTAAAAACTAAGAAGCTCCAAAAAAATAGTAAATATAGGATATCAACTGTCAACGAAAAGATGTATTATTGGGATAAATCACTTCACAATTTAGTCATACCAAAAAACTAAAAAAGTCCGGGATCATAACCCAATTACGGATAAATCACGTAGGGTGCAGAAAATAATAGAAAAACACGACTAATCAAGTAAATGATATAGAATAGGGGTAGATTGTGCGCTAAGTTCAAATTAAATTAAAATATTAGCTGACTGGAAAGCTATAAATAAAAGAATATTGAAAGTAACTATTTATCATGGAAGCAATGAAAACATGGTAATAATTATAGTGTATGGACCAGCAGAAAGCGATACTGTAGCTAAAAAAGAACATTTTTGAAATTACTTTTAAATGGTTATGATGAAATTAATAATTACCGGAGACAAGAGCTGATGGGTAAATGTAGTGAAAACGTAATAAACAGGAATGGTAAAAGGCTAATACATTTTTATATCTAAGATATACTGGTGATACAAAACTCTTTCTTCCAAAATAAGGACTGTCATAAATACATTCGAAAAGAACCAAGAAGAAACCAAAAATAAATAATAAACTATGTTATTACCAAGAAACTAAATAGAAGAACCATACAAGGTATAAGGATATATAGAAGCGTAAAGTTATTAACAGATCATTATCTCCTAATGGCAACGATAAAAAGGAAATTAAAAATATAAAGAACAACAGATAAGAGATAAGTATGGAAATTTAATAACAGAGGAGATACAGTATACAAAAAAGAGCCATAATATATGACATTAGAAGAAAAATAGGGAAATTTTGAAGAAGCTATATAAAAAGCCGGTACTACATCTTGCTGGTGGAATGAAGAAGTTAAAAATGTTATCAAAAAAAAAGACTACATGAAAAAAATATTTAAAAAATAAAACTATCTAAACCTATGAAAACTATCAAACAGTTAGACAAATAGTAAAAGTGAAGGTTAAAATAGCCAAAATAAAGAAATGGGATAATTTTGAGATAAAAATAGAAAAAATAATGAATATAATAAGAAATTATGAGATACAAAGAGACATACAAAATGAGACAAATTGAAGACAAGGAAGGGAATGCACTTATTGAAGATAGTAAAATAATGAACAAATGGAAGGTGTATTGACGGAATATACTAAACAGTGTGGACTTTGAACAGGACAAAACAGAAACAAGAATACAAAATACTGACACTAACTTAGAAGAAGATGATAACATAAAACTCAACAAAATAGGAAAAGCTATAAGAAAGCTGAAGAATGGTAAAACATCAGGAATAGAAAAGATAAAAGCAGAGAGAGCAAAGAGAGCCGCCATCTTGTGACAGCTAACTCAGTAATTTTATTTTTATTTTAAGTGTCCGTAGACATAGCTAGTTTGGGGATACTGTTGATAGTTTTTACATAAACCTCGTTGGCAGCTCTATAGTTTTATGTCTTTTAAGCCTATGTAGAGCTTCACTATTGTCTAACTCGGAGATGACCAGAGATCGGAAGAAACGGTTATTGCCACGTTAAAGAAGGGATTTTTTCATGTATATCCCTCAAAGAATTAGCTGCCGAGCTCCCAACCTCTCGGAGCTACGGTAGCTTAAAATAAGTGTAAAGAATGCACAGGAAAGTCGGCCCGTACTCTATTCTTGATTTCTCCTCATGCCAAATGTTCTATGCATGCTCCTCTGCCGTTTGCACAAGTCAGCGAATGGCTCAGCCGGTTAGGCGTCGTGCTTGTAATCCGGTGGTCGAAGGTTCGATTCCAATCTAGTGCAATTTTTTGTCGGAGTTCGGCAGCCAATTCTTTGAGGAATATACATGAAAAAAAACCCTCTTTAACGTGGCAATAACCGTTTCTCCCGATCCGGCAATAATCTCTGGTCATCTCCGAGTAAGAAATTTATCGCGAGAGTATCGGGTGCACTTCTAGTATTTTTTAGATATTTCTCACTACACTTGCTCACTTCTTCAACTGTGGCAACTTTTAGACTGTCACCAATTTCACTGTTTGTTATAAACCAGGGTGCGTTAGTACCAGTATATTGTAAGGAAACTATATAAATATTAAAACTTCAATTCTATCTAAAACAGTACATTTCCTTCAATACCTTATAAATTTCCATTCTATACCAGTCAATAATAATAGGTATAGTAAAAGGAATCCATGATTTTGGCATTAAATTGAAAGTTGTATTTAACATACTTATAATAAACCTATTTAGGTCAAATATGCGCCGTTTTGTTCGATAACTAGTTGCCATTTTGAAAGTAATTTCGTTATGCCTCTCTCATAGAAGCCCTTGTCCCTATTGGCGAAAAACTGGGACAGTCGATTTTCACAAGCCTCACTTGAGGCGAATTTTTCACCAGCAAAATAGTATTCCATGAACAGGTGGTAATCACTTGGTGCCAGGTCCGGACTATAAGGTGGATGCATAATAACCTCCCAACCAAGCTCTCGGAGCTTCTGGGGAGTCGCTATCGATGTGTGTGGCCTGGTGTTGTCTTGATGAAACACAATTCTGTCTTAGTAGCCAAAGTTGGCCGCTTCTGGACGATTGCTTCCATTAGATGGTCCAATTGTTTACAGTACAGGTTCGAATTAAGAGTTTGGCCTTAGGGGTGCAGCTCATAGTATATGATTCCTTATCAATCCCACCAAGCGCACAGCAAAACCTTCCTGGCCGTCAGTCCTGGCCTAGCCACCGTTTGCGCCAGCTCTTCTAACGATATAAAAGTAGTACAATTGTTTTTCCAATAAACATTCATATCATATCATTCATATCATAATCAAGTTTATTATAAGTATAACCAATTGCAAATATAGAACATTTTGTAGAATTTTTTAATATACCATTTTTATTTACAATTTGTACAGGGGCATTCTTATACGAATTTAGACATCCGCATATACACATACCAGAATATTTTTATTTGCATATTATGTTTAAAAGTTCTTTTTTTCTAAACTCTTTTCCATTTACAATCTTGAAATTGAAAGATACATCTTGATATTTGAAATGCTGTCAGTATTCCTTTGTCTGAGGTATGTCGATCTGTTGTATTATCGTCTACTTGTCTTATTTGTTTGGTTATTCATTACATATTTTACAATACTTTCTAACGTCGGTAAGCCATAGCTTTAGATGATATTGTTCATATTAAAGTAAATCCACTACTTTTAAGTTATTTTCAACAACTCCTTTAATTTTTAATCTTGTTCTTCCCATTATTATTTAAAATAACTTACAATGTATCATCACATGCGCCCCAGTTATCAAGTTTCGGAGTTACGTCAGCTTTTCTAAGAAAATTGAATGTTGGCCAAAAAACATGTCTTTCTCAGTTTTCAAAAGACAGACCTAAAGAGAAATCTAATCTTTTAATGCTCAATATGTTTAAGGTCAATAAAGTTTTCATTAAAATGCTCTTCCAATAATAAACGTTAATGTGTTGTACTACTTTCTAGTAAATTGGTTACACTTTTGATATTAGATTTAGCCAAAAAAAAACAATTTTCATTTTCTAGTTTAGCTTTTAGCATTTGTAAACAAGCTGAGTGGTTATTGCAAAAGAACGAAATTTTGCATTTTTGCTGAAGAATTGTTTTATTCAGGTTAAGAAATATTTAAAAATTAAGTTGTTTTTTCAAGATATTATGTTAAAGTCATAGTATATCTCCAATAATTTAATCCATCGAAAAGACTCTCTGTTTTAATATTTCCTATAATCAGAAGAATTTTTCACTTCCATTCATGTTTGCTTCTATCACATCGGTCATTTGTTTTTACTGTCCTTTTTCCAAAAGATTTCATTTTTAAAAATAAAAGAGAAATATGAAAATAATACAACTTCATTGGCATTAAAGACGTTCTTAAATTTATATTTCTCACGAATTCTTTGAAAAGCGGTTTTCTTTAGGTCTCTCAGTTTTCTTCGTTCACGTTTTACACAATTCCACTTGTGGTTTTAAATTTATCGTTCCAACCAGACAATCGTTATAGTCAAACACATTAGCAAGTACTTGAGTCATTTCTTGCAGTGTTGTACCAACTAAAGCAAAGTTATTTTGATGTCTTAATTATAGCCGTTATCAAAATTTTCCAATTCAGACGAATCTGTCTGTTTCTATTTTGAGTCCGAATTATTAGAGTATGACGGAATCCTACCTATATCTTAAAATCGTTAATAAACTTCTTAGTGGGATACCATTTTTTGATCTTCGCCTTTTTTATGGTCATTATTAATTTTACTTACAATTTGAACCTTTTGCAGCACAACGAAATAATAAGTAAGGCTGACGTTAAAACACATTTAGCGAAGTAGTTATTCATTATTATTATATCAAGACTATCATAGTGAACCTAAACTGGACACAATTAGACTTTTACAGTAATTCAAGTAACAGGCGTTTCCTATTATTCGGCGAAATAACAAAGAGGTTTTAAGATTTTCCAGGAGAAAAGTTTTTAATTTATTAAAATATGTTATTTGTTGGTAAAATAAAATAGAAAATACTACATGAATTGATTGAATGGCAAATTTTCCTTACAATATTCAATAGACTAAATGTCCACTGTAGTGATATAAAAACGTGAATCGTGTAATAATCTTAAACAAGAAATTTAGAATAAAAAAAATGTATTAATAAATTTTTCTTGAATTAGTTCACAACTACAGGTACATAACTAACCAAAGTGCCTATAATTTTATTTCTAAATATTTCATAATTAGATTGCTTTCTAACTTTTGTGTCAACAGTCAACTCACAAACACACTAACCCAATAAATATCCGTTTATATATACATACACACAAATATATATGTATATGTATATGTATGTACATATATATATATATATATATATATATATATATATATATATATATTTATTTATATATATTTATTGTATATATTGTGATACAAAAATGTTTTAAATGGGCTGTATTTTATAAGAGATAGAATTCGTTGGGCAGTGCTTTCTTTATTTTGTATACTAGCCCTTTACGCCAAACTCTGTCTAATGCTTGTCTGACATCTAAAATTGCAGCAGTGCAGAATCGTCTGTTTTTAAGCGGAGTTTGCATGTTATTTGTTATTCGATAGTATTTCTGGATTTTGAAATATTAATGTCGGAAACTGATAATTGGATGCCCTTCATCTTGCATAGAATTATTATTTATTCGTCTTAGAAGTATTTTTTTTAACAGCTTTGATATGAGTGAAAGGAGACTGCTAGGTATATATGACTGGATGTTATTAGAGGGTTTTGCAAGTGTGTGTTTGCCTCAGAATTCTATTAAACAAGATTCTTAAAAATTTAATTACTTGTTCAGGTAGTTACTTCAGTATGATTGCTGTAATTCAATCTAGAACTAAAGATTTTTGTCGTTAAAAAATTTTATTTTTTCTTGTAGTTTGTTTTCTATTTGTTCGTCTACTCCATCAGAGCTTGAACTAAAAACTTTCGCCAGATGGTGTACCAATCCATCAGCTTTCTCTTGGTCAGACCTTAACCAATTGCCTTCTTGGTCCCCTAGCGGTGGTACATGTGTTTCCGGTCGTTTTGTGGCTTTTGTGGTTTTCCAGATAAACTCACAATGAGTGGATAATATTTGTATGAATTCTTGAAATGTTTTGTTGTTTGTATATGTTAATTTGTTTCTGAGTTGACTGTTCAGCTATTTAAACTTACGTTTATGTTCTGTATTATATGTTCGTTGCCATTTGCCCCGGCATGTGTTTTTTCTTTATTATTTGCATTATTTCGTATGGAATGCTAGCGCTATTTCTTCTAATCTTCGAGTGCAGTTGAGTAGCCGTCCAACCTGTTGTTTGTATAGTTACAAATTGATTTGTGGCCTGTTCGATTTATTTGAAATTTTCAGGTTTATAATTGTGTTTAGATTATGGTTAATATAATATCAAAATAAAACCCAATTAGTTTTTTGATTACCTAGTGTAACAGTAGGTTTTTATAGATGATTCTTAAGTTCATAGTCGATTAACGAGTTCTCTCTGTTTTTTAATTGGTAGGGATTAGTATAACTTAATGTACAAATTATAGTATATAGAACTATAACAATCAATTTACTTCGACTGTAGCTTTAAATTAAGAATTAACAGTGATATCAGTGTCGTTTATAAATTAGTGAAGGCCGCAAGGCCAAATTGCGGAATCAAAGTGATAAGCAAGTATAAATTTAAACCTAATTATTTCATTTACAATTATATTATTTATTTGTTTACAATAGTATCTAATTAGCAGTAAACAAATATGTAAATGCCTTATGCACAAGTACCCGCCAATTATAATTTCAATGTACAAATGAAAATAACTCAACAACCAATGGCATACGCACAACCAATTCAACAAACAAATATAGCAAACAATATTTACTACAGTGTACCATGGCCAAATCAACTGCAGCAACAATATAAGCAGCAGTATGAAGAACAAATACCGTTTACTCAATTTCCACCAATGGAGTTATAAAAGGGAAACGATTAGCAAATTGTAAACTTTGGCAATAAAAAAAGATTATTTACTCTTAGTCCAGAAGCAACAAATGAGGGCAATGAAAAATATTGGTTAAGTAACCTTATTTCAACAAGCAATAAATATGAGAGTTTATTAACAGACAAAGTTAAGGACCAGGATAAAATAACAAAAGATAGTAACGAACCAAAACCATCGCCGAACTTCGTAGCACGTGTGAATAACATCAAACCGCTAATAGAGCTGCTTGCTAATCTAGCAAAGGACAATTGTACTCTAAAAGCAATCAACAATAATCAGATAAAAATTCAACCAAAAACAAGAGAGGACTATAGTGCAATCATAAAAGCACTAAAAGAATATAACACTAAATTCCATACGTTTAAACACAAACAGGACAGACCCTTCGGGTTGTTCTTAAAAATTTCCATTCATCCTCAGAGTTGAAATTATTAAAAGAAGAACTAGAAAAATTTGGTTGTCAGGTAGTCAATATTTAGAACGCCAAATATCAAGTAAAGGAAGATCCTCTACCTATGTTTCTTATTGATCTATTAACAAAGGAAAATAATAAGAAAATATACGATGTTAAATTACTAAAAAACTGTGTGGCAATTTAAAGCACCATATGCAAAAAGAGAGATCCCACAATGTGCTAAATGCCAGATTTTGTCACACTAAAAACTACTGCTATCAACCACATCGATGTGTCAAATTTTTACGAAGTCGCACAACAAGAGAATAAAAAAGGAAAGTACCGGACGATCAAGTGAGGTGCGTAAATTGCAATGGAAACCACCCTGCCAACTACAGAGGATGCTGGGTTTATAAACAAATGCAACAAAAGCTCTACCTATCGCTGACACAGAAGACCAACCTGACCCCCAACTAAATTTGTTCAACTTGGAGTAAACTTTGCTCAACAAGCATTAGGCAAGCCACAAGATTTAAGCTACAATAATAACACTACTAGAAGTGCTACAGGTAACATACCACAACAAACAAACAAACTCTTCGAACTAAAAGTGATAATGGAGAAGTTAATGAAACAAATGAACACGATGCTAAACCTATTATCCACCGTCGTCAGCAAATTAGCCTAATGTCTGTGTTAATAAGAGAATTAATATGGAATGCCAACGGCCTACAACGGTCTCAACATGTACAGGAAATCGACTACTCTTTAAAATTAAATAAAATAAATGTCATGTTGGAACTGCCTTTTAAGAAATTAACACTTTTGAAAGTTGAAAGCATCATAATAAAGAAAATCAACCAAAAAAAAGCACCAGGATCCGATTTAATTTTACTGGCAAATTTTTACAAGAAATAACACCAAAATTTATAAAAACAATAACATTCATATTTAATGCCATAATGAGACTGAAATACCTTCCTAACTAGTAAAAATAGAAGAAATAATACTAATTCTGTGTTCCTGGACATCAAACAAGCGTTTGACACAGTATGGCACCAAGGACTACGATATAAATTGAAAAAGTCATTACCATATCACTATTATGAAATAATCACATGGCAACTGGAAGGCAGATGATTTCCGGCCAAGCAGAAAAAAGAACAATCATATCTATACCCTGCTGCTTCTGGAGTACCCCAAGACAGTGTGCTTGGCCCAATACTGTACACGATATATACAGCAGACCTACCCACAACGAATGTAACTACTACAGCCACAATTGCTGATGATACAGCCATACTAGCTTTTGATAGCAACCCTGTAGTCGCAAATGAAAAATTGCAATATAACCTAACATGAATCGAAGATTGGATAAGAAAGTGGAAAATTCAAGTTAACAACTCTAAGTCATCGCATGTTACGTTTACTTTGAGAAGAGGTACATGTCCATCGGTAATACTTAATAATGCTTCAATCCCACAAACTGAAGACGTGAAATATCTGGGTAGGCACTTGAACCGACCATTAACATGACACAAACACATATTCACTAAAAGAAAACAACTTGATATTAAATTTAGCCAGATGTACTGGGGCTTGGGCAGAAAATATTCTATAAGGCTATTATTCAACCTATCTGGACGTACGGAATTCAACTGTGGGGTACGCCACTGAAAAGTGCCGAAGTGTATTGTCAACTCTCCGTGGTGCGTGCCAAACTACGTAATACAAAAGGACCTAAACATATAGTCAGTGCGTGAAGTAATCAAAAATTAAAATGCTAAATATGAAAGTAGACTCACAGTGCACCCTAATGAACTAGCAGACAATAATGACACTAGAGGGTTAAAGAGATTCAAGCCCTTGGACCCGTCCACCAGGGTTGATAAAGTATATATTGATGAGAATAATGCGTTGGTTGTAAATTATACAATTAATTAGATAATTTATAAAATAATAGAACTATCACTGGATTGTTCTAGGCAGGTTTCGGTATACGTAAGTATACTATTCAATATTATAGCTTATATATTCTGTAGTGATTTATTTAAGGTTATTTTACTTTGTTTCGTAGTCAACAACTATTTTCAATCTAAAAAATTTATATAATCAAATAAATTTATAGTCATGTGTTAGTAAAATTTGCAATATAAAACTCATCTCTGTGTAAAAGCTTGTTGTCACAACTGAGATCAAAAGGTACCTGCTAATGAGCCCTTTCAATTCGTTAAGTACTTACATTATTAAATATATTAAACGAATTCTCAAATACTCCAACACTAATATTAGGAACATTAGTTACAGAAGTGCAATAATACACAGGGATATTTATTTTAATTAATATTTTATATTTATTATTTATTGCATGTGACAAGAATTAAGGCATATCTTGCATAAATTTACAATATTAATCATAATGACATCATAAGATAACATTGCAATATGTGGTGTTAGTAAGGCAGTACACGTACTACAATATCGTAACTTACTATACTCTTTTCTTCATAAAAGTGCTCAATTTTTATCAAATATCTTGCACTGGGAATATAAACAGGAACATTTATATATTTGGTCGACATATTATATGACATCTGGGTACCCTGAAAAAGCTATCGTTGATAATTTTGTTCACTTAAACGAAACAAAATTCATTACCTTCTGTAAAGGGCAAACTAAATCATTTCCTGAGCTTTTATAGAAATCTCTTAATCCGTACATATTATTCTGAAGCATTTGACAGAAATCTAGTGTGAATGTAATTATTTTTTCCGGTAAATAATCAGATACCATGTAATAGATTGTTATATTAGTCTAAAACACATTTCAAATAATACATATTTTAAGTTAAACTCACTTTGGACTTACCGGAATATTAAGGCATAAATCAAATTTGCGTATTGCATATACAGAACAGGTTTGCTTGTCTACATTGAGAACAGCTGTGTAGATGTCGTAGACGTCGTAATTAATATAGGTAACTTCCATACGCTCAAAGTGAACGTGCTTTGCTTCTAGTTCGTTCTAAAAATTTATTTCGTAAAATTGTGATTTCATCGTAGATTTTAAAAAACATACCAAACTTATAAGTAGAATTATTGCGCACAACATTTTAGGTAATAGAAAACCCATGTTGGTTAGTTGAAAAGTCAGATGTCAAAACAGAAAATTACAGCAGCAGACTAAAACAAGATGAATATATTATTATATGTTGCACAACACATTAAAAACTGAATGGAAAAGCGAATAATTGACATCGTGTTATGTGCTGTGTGCAAATGTTTTTATAATTAAAATATTGCGACTTACCTGTGTTTGCGTAACTTTCGCTTAGGTGGCGAAAATAATATTTGTGATAATCTTAACTGCATTGCTATTTATATACACGTATGTCGTATAGGAACACAATCGTTATCAAACGAATCCACGCAATTCCAAAATGACAAAGTTATTCAATTCTCCTATCTGTTTTTCAGCAAAATTGTATAATTTTACGATAACGTTATTTGATGAGTTTCATGGCCATATTTTGAGCAAATTTTATAGGTCATTATTATCTCTTCATCATAAAATTATTGTAACTCATCTTTATTAAATTTTTTTATTATATTTATTATATACCCGACTTAAACAAATAATTTTTTACAATTTGAAAAATCAAACTTTCGGAGAATTAAAACAAGAACAATGTTTTTTGTGTGAAGAAACCAATTTATCTGTTCATCAAAAAATATTAACGCTACACTAGAATTACTTTAATTAAAAAATCAAACTTTTAAAAGCATTTTGAAAATCTTTATTTTTGTTTTTTAATTTTTAGTTGCGAAATATGCCATAACAGATGTAAAAGTAATAAGGGGGGCCGAACTGCATACAGACCACAAACTGCTAATAACAGACACCAGATTTTATAGCAGAGAACCCAGGAAACAAAGCGAATATCAGAAAATAAAAATATCAGTATTAAGAAAACCAGAAAAAGCAAAAGAATTCAAAAACAGATTAGAAGACACCCTAGAAGGATGGGAAGCGAAAGAAGCAGAAGAAGGAAACCAATGGCCCATGGAAAAGAAGTGGACAATACTAAAAACAGAAATAGTGGAACAGGCGGTAAAGACCTGCGGAAAGGTAACAGTAAAGGGAGATCAAAAAAGAACCCGGTGGTGGAACGAAGAAGTAAAAGATAAAGTAAATATCAAAAAGAAAGCTTGGAAAAGGTATATACAAAGTAAGAAAGATTGCGATAAACAACACTATATAAATAAAAGAAATGAAGCCAAAGAAGCGGTACATAAAGCAAAACAAGAAACTTGGAAGGAATTCGGAAAAGAACTAGAGACGAAATTCAACGAAGATAACGGAAGACAGTTTTGGAAAGTAATCAGAGGGCTAAGAGGAAAATATGGAAAGCAAGTATGGAGTATAAGGAACAACAAAGGCATAGTAGAAACAGAAGAAGGAAGAATCTTGAAGGCATGGAGAGAGTATTACAACAACATATTTAAAAAAGATGATAATATCCGGGGCAGAGAGAGAAGAGGAACAGTTCAGGAAGAAGAAGAAGAAATAGACATAGAAATAGAAGAGGTGATAGAAGCCGTAAAACATATTAAACAAGGAAAAGCAGGAGGTAGAGATGGCATAACTCCAAAAATGATAAAGAATGGGGGAGACAGAATATTAAAGTGGATAAAGAGATATGTCAACTAGCCTGGAAAGGGGAAAAAATACCAGATGACTGGGAAGAAAACATAGTGGTACCTATACACAAGAAGGGAGATACAAACGATTGCGGCAACTACAGGGCAATATGCCTTTCTTCAATAGTACAGAAGATATATTCAAGAATACTAGAAAGAATATTACGAGAAGAAGTTGAAGAAAAACTATGTGAAGAACAAGCCGCTTACAGGCCACAGAGGCAAACACAAGATCATATCTTTGTACTAAGAACAGTTACAGAAAGAGATTAGAAAGGGGAACCCCTTTGTATCTAGCATTCATAGATATAAAATCAGCATTTGACACAGTACCCAAACAAACAATATGGAATGCGCTAGCAGAACTAAATGTATCATACCCACTACAACAGGCCATAAAAAGAGTATACGTTAATGCAAAAGGAAGAGTGCAAATTAAAGGGAAAGAATCTCAAAGCTTTGAAATGGAAAAGGGGATCAAACAAGGAGACTCACTGAGCCCCCTACTGTTCCTAATAGTAATGAATCAGATTATTCAGGAAGCAAAAGAACCAAGATTCGATGTGTAGGTAGGAAATTGGAATTTAGAGCCCATATATATACAATGCCTCATATATGCAGACGACATCGTGCTTCTAGCAGACTCAACTAGAAAACTACAACTAGCAATAAACAAATGGAATAGAGCGATAGAAAGAAGAGGTATGAAAATAAACACAAACAAGACTAAAATCATGAAAATCGAGAAAAATGATACAAACGAAAACACAAGAATCATATGCATTGGGGAAGAACTAGAATGGGTCAATAACTATGAATATTTAGGAACGATAATAAATAAAACTGGCACGATAGAACAGGAGATTCTGAATAGAAGAGATAAAGCAAGCAAAGTATATTATGCGATTAACAAATCAATAATAGCGAAAAAAGAAGTAAGCATGTAAACAAAGCTTAGGGTATACAAAAGCATATACACACCAGTATTAACGTATGAGGCGGAGAGCTGGACAATACAAGATAAAACCAGAAGCAAAATTACGGCGAGTGAAATGAAATATCTAAGAAGACTAGTAGGTAGAACAAAAAGAGATCGCATACGAAATACAATAACCAGAGAAGAAGTAGGTCAGCAACCGCTAATACAAGAGGTAGAGAAGAGACAATTACAGTGGTATGGGCACATAGTGAGGATGTCAAGAAGTAGAGATCCCAGAAGAATTCTAGAAGCAAAGCCAGAGAGAACAAGAAGCAGAGGAAGGCCACGAGAAACATGGGAACAGAGCTTAGAAAAGAGGGTAGAACAGAGAGGAAAACACCTAAGAGAAGTAAAAAGAATGGCAGCCAATCGGGACAGCTTCCGGAAGTGGTTAGAGGACCCGACGCTTTAGGGCATAAGGGAGATGGAAAAGAAGAAAAAGTTGCATTCCACTAAAAAATACTGTGTAGAACAGCAAAGCAAACGTTCCTCAAGAGCTATATATCTTTGCATAAGCTAAATAATCCTGCTCTAAAAGAATTTTTGGAAGAATTCACAAACAAAACCGTTTCAGACGAATCAACATTAAGAAAAAATTATATCGATAAGGTCTACTTTACAGTAAGTTACAGTAACTTTCAATAATTCAAAAATATGTACTCAGGTAAAAACTAATTTTATAAATTGGATAACATCACATAGTACATTGGAGACGATTACTTTTGGATTGTGGTTGACAAAAGAACAAGTTTAATGGGGCGCTATATAGTTTATCTTACAATTGAAAAGCTAAATCACAAAGATAAGTCAACAACTTACCATAAAACAATTGTCAATTTTATAGATGTCAGCTTAGGTAAAATAAAACTTAAATTTTTCAAAAAAATTGAAGTTAAATTAAACTTTATTCCAGATGTTATTTTCTAACGAAATTCTAAGATTCACACAGAAAAGTTACTTTTCCTCGAAACAGATACGGTTCCAAAAAAGCTGGAAAAGTACTAAAAATATTTTATAAAAATATGTTACACCTCACTTGCGTCGTCCATGGAATACATCGACTTTGCGAAAAAATCCGAGAAGAACTTACTATTGCAAACTCACTTATATCCTTCACAAAAAAGGAAGTTTTTGCATATTTTTATCTGTATGCGTTTTTATTAAATCAACACATTTTTAGGTTTTTTTAAAAGTCCTTTTAAGAGTGGAAATTTACAAAAATATATTGCCGGGAATACCGTTGTCGCCAAAACCTGTCTTAACAAGATAGGGAACATGGATCAAAGCTTGTTGCTTTTATGTCGAACGCTTTGACAAAATAAAAGAAGTAAGTTACAAACAAATCAACCAGGTGGTGATAATTGTTTTTTTGTATATGTCCTTGACCAAATTAGCAGTTCATACTCCACATCCGTAGCAAAAGCTGAAGTTTCTTTTACAAATAAAAAAATAAAACAGAGCTTGAAATTTATTGCAATAAACTATGGACAGCTTCCTACCTATATAAAAAAGTTGGATAGCAACGAATTAACTTTAACCGAAGCTCTTGATCAGGTAGCGCTAATTCAACAAGTTGCAATTGTAAAAGGAATTAAATCCCACATATTCACGCAAAATTAGACAACATTGTAGCAAAGAATTACAAGAAATTAACAAAATCCATAAAGGAGAAACTAGCGATGTAATAGATTTACCCTACAACGTCGTGAAAAGTTACAAATATGCGCCAGTAACTTCTTGCGAAGTATGAGGGGTTATCGACACAGGAATTAACATATTCACGGAGAGCCATACATTCCTGGGGCCATTAAAGAACCCAAGGGTATTAACCATGCTGATACGGGACTGTGGCAAAGAATTCAATGCTTTGAAATACCACAAGTTAGCTCTGTAGCGGATATTACAGCGCTATGGAATTGCAGGTAACTAGAAAGCTGATGAGCTAGTACACAAAGGATCATCAACTCCTTATGTAGGCCCCGAACCGGCTCTGGGAGTACCTAGAAGTACAGATAACGTGGCAGGGAAACAGAGACCATATTTGGTGCGACTGTGAGGCTTTAACTCACAGGAGGCAAACTATTTAAGGAAATCCAATAATGGATCCAGAAGAATACATAAACTATCCAGTAAGGAACTTTTACATATTGATACAAGGAATAAAGAACCTTGAAAAGTGCTATAAAAAAGAACGAAAAAAGCACAATAGGTCCACGAATCTGCAGTATTACTAGAGGCATAGATCAAAAGACTCTCAACAACAAACAAGTCTGTACTTTAAGCTGATAATAATAAAATGCGGATTGTTCAAATATTTGGTGTTTTATTCAGGATAAACTTTCTAAAGTTCAGTTAGGATTACCCTACATAAGTTTATATGATAGTTTAAATATTTACTAAATAAATTTATTTTTATGTGTTTTGTTTACATTAGAATCATTCTTGTATTTAAAATAATCTAACATTATATAAAAGATGTAGCCAACTCTATCGGTTATTAAGTTTAAAAAAGAAACTGAAATATTCTGTATGGCTAGAAATTTGTAAAAATAAATTAATTTGTTTTTAATATGCATTCCCTGTACCGACCAAAGTGTTTCAGTAAAAAAATTTCAAGATAAATAAATTCATTCGTGTTTAATCATTGAACCTTCAGCTTGAATTACAAAAATAAATTTAAAAAAAAATAAAAAACGTTATTAGAAACTCTAAATATAAAAAATTCAGCTTTCTATATCTAAAAATTTAACTGTACTATATGTTTAAACAGCAGTATTTATGTATCAGTATGTTGGTACGTACATGTTTGCGCGTACCTATGTATTAATTATAAATATGAAAAACTATGGTTATCATAGAACAACAAGTGAATATACCTCCCATAATAATAAATAATGAAATATTACAAAATACAGGATCAATTAAATATTTAGGCTGTATATTAGATTATCAGGATACGTACATCATAGAAGTGGAAAGTAGAATTGAAAAATGAACAAAGTTTTATGCATTAAAAGCTCGACTTCGACAACCGCGTATATATATATATATATATATATATATATATATATATATATATATATATATAAAATAACTATTGCGATTGCAGCTGCTCTACGCGCAAACCGGTTTCCGTGCGCCTAGAAGGTATTTATATTATATTTGTAACTGTATAACGTAACAACATGATAATTGCTTACTTACACAGTATTATTATATATAAAAAAAATCATATTGGGACGCCGGCACGCGTGTCGGATTTGTTTGTCGTCACCTTTAGAATTACTTTTCGGCTCGCGACGGTCGTTACGACTTTTTCTGTGAAATTTTTTTTAATGTCTAACGTTCCAAAAAAGCGTGCTTGGCATACCAGGAAGCCGAAAAAGCATTTTTACGGCAATCATCACACTGCAAATAAAAATGCACTCAAAGAAAGTGAAGCGAACCTGGGTGCAACAGGTGCATCAGCCAAGAAAATTCGGATGGATGAAGGCTGCTCGATATCATCGGATCCTTCAGTTTTGTACGTGTTTTTGGCTTTCAATTCGACTTTCGGACCATTGAGTGAGCTGGTTAAGTCTAAAAAATGCGATGGTGATGTGCACTTTCAAAAATCACCAATGTTTGGACTTGGTTTCCAGTTGCATGTGATTTGTCATTGTTCTGATAAGAAAATCGATTCCTGTCCAAGGATCGACACAAAACGCATTTCGGGGGTGATAACATTTGAAATAATTCGAAAATTTGTGTTTGTCATGCGGGTACTTGGCGTGAGTATCCAGGGTATCAACGTCTTCTGCGGGCTGATGGATATATGTGTGGGCATGGCGAATAGCACGTATTACGACATATTAAAGCACATAAGTATTGCAAGCGAAACGGTTTTCAATGCCTCAATCCATAAGGCCGCGCAAAGTGAACAAGAAGAGGACAAAAAGAATGGAAAACCGGAAGCCATTCTGTCAGTGTCGGGGGACGGAACGTGGTCTAAACGTGGCTATACTTCTTTACTTGGGGTCATTACTTTGATTGGTAAATACACCAGAAAAGTACTTGATTTGATAGTAAAGAGTAATTTTTTGCTTGGCTTGTAAAAATATGGTAGAGAAGTTGAGTAAAGAAGATGTTGAGCTTTGGCACGATGAGCATGCTGAAGATTGTTCGGCCAATCATAGCGGAAGTGCAGGGAAAATGAAGGTGGATGGCGTAATCGAACTTTTTGAACGATCTCTGGACCAGCATGATGTACGTTATGGCAAGTATATTGGCGATAGAGACAGCAAGACTCGAATTTTTTTGAAAAAAACGTGTATGGCAAGGAGTTTCCTGTGAAGAAATTGGAGTGCGTATTTTATGTAGGGAAGCGAATGTACAAGCGCCTGAAAGAAGCCAAGAAAAAATTGATCGTGAAAAAAAACTGCAAAGAGAAGCTCAGAAAAAAGCCGCGGAAAAGGCCGCCAAGGAAGCCGAAAAGGAAGCAGTAGAAGAACTACCGGAAGAAGTTGATGAAAACACCGAGAACGATACTGAATATGCAGGCCAAGAAAACGACGGCCAATCTGATGGAACTTCAGTAAAGAAAAAACCGGGTCGAAAACGTAAGGTCACAAAACTCGTCAAAAACACCGGATGCAAGCCTCCCAAAAAAATACCCCCAAAAAAACCTGAGCCCAAGGATCCGGTCGCTAATTTTACGGATAAAATAATCCGAGAAATGTCGACTTTCTATGCCCTTGCCATCCAATGGCACCCAGATTCATTGGACGAAATGTACAAAGAAATTTGGGCTGGATTTTACCATACAATTTCGACCAACGACCATCCGCAACATGGGAACTGCAGTGTAGAATGGTGTAAGTGGATGCAGCACACGGCGAATGGACTGGAATTTTAACACTCACCACCCCTAGATCCAGAAGTTCAAGATGTCGTGAAGGAGGTCTACACTTCACTGAGTGATCTAGAATTTCTTCAGAGGTGCTTGGGAAAAAATAACCAGAACAACAATGAGTGTTATAACTCATGCCTCTGGCAACTGGCTCCCAAGCACGCCTAAGTTGGTAAAAACGTTCTGGAAATCTGTGCCTGAATTTCAGCAACCGTTTTCAATGACGGTGCCAAATCATTGCTAATCATGCTAAAGTGCATGGAAGTCAAGGTGGGAGAGATTGCTGTCAACCATTGCGCGAGAGTGGACAAGCAGCGAGAAAAACAATGTTTGCGCCGGAGTACTGAGGCCAGCAAACAAAGCAAAATTGATAAGAAAAAGTGGGACCAGGACCTTCAAAGGGCATATGAGGAACAGGAGGCTTATTATCTGCACCAGGGATCGAATAGACACTGTAAGTCACGCAAATCAAGCCATTTCTGGGAAATATTGCACGAAAAGATTTTGTTTTTCTTTAAATGCCATTTTCTTGAAATCCATTTTTTAAAACGTAGTACAAGGATAACTTGAGAACTACTCAACCGATTTTGATCTACCTGGGCTCATTTTTTCCTTGTTTAATTATTGAGGTTAATGACCACTTTGGACCTTAGGATGGCATTGTTCAATTTTTACATACTTTTTTATAAAAAAATCGGGCAAAATTTCCGTTTTGCGTAAAAGTCGAGACAAATTTTTATTTTTAGAAATTTTTTAGTCAAAGTGGTCAATAACCTAGATCTTTTAATGCTCTTCAAAATGGTTTTTTTTCAGATGACTTGGAGCCTCGTAATCCATGTACTACGAAAAAAGTAGTTTTTTCTGGGCGCCTTCTGGTGACGACGAACGAAATTGAAATGACAAAAAAAATTTTTTGTAGAAATTTGATATGTATTCTCAACAACAAAAAAATAGCATAGTGATAGTCCAAGTATATTGGTTAGTTAATAGCCATTTGCATAATGCCACATGAAATTTTAGAGGATGATGTGTTTTTTAAACCACCCAGCCTACTACGCACTAATTATATTTGTTACTTATAATAAAATATTTTAACATTCATACAAATTTTCTTCTTTTTAGCATATTTTTTGTTGTCTCCTCCGGTGTACTCTCTTATAAAAATACATATCAGTTTTTGCACTAATCTTTAACTTTATCTTTTGTCAGTTCTAACTGTGCTTAGGTTTTTTTACAGTGTCTCTAATAATGAAACAAAAATTAGAGCTATTTCCATTATAAATTAACTATTTCTTTTTATTAACAGAGTCTATTTGTAATCCGTTTTAAGCAAACAATAAGTAAATGGCATAACATATGATAATGGACCTACAAACACGCCAAAAACAATCCATTAACTATTTATTTAATTACATAATTATCAAACTAATTGTATGATTATAACACGTAACAACATCGTATATGCAGAGACAATATAAATCTAATCAAACCTGGCAGACAAGTTTAAGGGTTTGAAACGTTTTAGACTTCTTGGCGTGGGGATGTTATTCAAAAGTTGGATTGCTAGGTTATTCGGATGCATGGCGAGCCTATTTTGATATTTAACACAATAATTTGTTATTATTTTCCGCATTTACTCGATACTAAGATCGTTTTGTACTACATAATTAGGCACAAACCGTAGTGAGTTGACAATACACCTAAGCACTTCATTCTGGAACCTTTAAAGGATATCTATGTTAGAGATACTGGCAGTACCCCACATCTAAATACCATATATCAAGATTGGGCGAAGAATGAGCTTATAAAGTAAAAGTTTGCTTTCTGTTTTCAGTTGCGATTTTCTGCCAAGTAGCCAATACATTTGGCTAAATTTGGGCTGAGTTGCTTCCTTTTCGTGAATATGTATGTACGCCATAACAACCGTTGGTTAAAATACATACCGAGATATTTAACGTTTTCATTTTATGGAATCTGAGTATTATTAAGAGTTACGGCTGGACAGATAGCTCTTCTCATGGTAAACAACATGTGTCATTTGTGAAAATTTTTCACCTTCTCAGTCAAGTTAGATGTGTAGATACAATAGCAGGTTAGCATCTGAGGCTAGAATGGCCTTGTTAATCGCATAAATGGCAGTAGTTGGTATATTTATTGTGGGAATACTAACTGTGTAGAGTAAGTAAATACCTAATTATTTCTTTTACAAACGTCTTCGTCCTCTTGTTGAAGATTCGTCGCCATAGAAAATAATTGGGAGTGTTCTGTAAAGGAGCATTTTGTAATTATATTTATCTAGTCTCCTAAATGTTAGTCTTTCTCTAATACACTAATGAGTGAAATGTTTACCCTTCTTCTCGGATCGATCAGTTGGAGGTAACGACGCCGGTTATGGCTACGACACTTACAGAACAAAATGTTGTGTTAATTTACTTTAATCTCAAAGACTGGATTTACCATCTATTTAGAGCAATTATACTTTAAACCCAGCTATAACACTTTACTTATTTCAAAACCTCATATTTCGGACCAATATCTTACAGTTGGTGAAGCCGATTCTAGAGAGTAAATAAATACGTATGAAAAGAGCTCTGTAATTTACATCAAATACTAGGCAATGGCCAGCATAGTTTAGTGGTTAACGTTTAATAACAGTGTTAAATTAAGGAAATCAAGATACAGATTTAGCCGAACCTAAGTAAATATTTAGACAAAGACTTCGATTAAGCTAGTCTTACGGCTTACTGTTTAAGATAAGAGGTGATTGCTAGCCAGCACCTGTCAACAGAGAGGCCTGCACCTAAAAATTTACCAAAATTTTAAGCAAGTAAATTGAATAATATACTTGAGGGAATTTTTGCAGTATTGTACATTGGATAAATACCGACCGAAAAGGCGGGTTTTACGAGGGGTTGACTGGAAACCTGTTTCTTGCGGTTGTCGGCGAAATACGTTGATAATAACCAAACACAAACATCTCAGGCCTAAAGGAGAGTAAGAAACAAGAAGTAAGCAGAGTAACAAAAGAAAACAAAATGGAGAAAGGAAGTTATCGACACGATGAATTACTAAATATAATGAAAGATTAATAAAAATGTAAAGGATATAAAGAAAGTCAAAAGTAATCGGCAAATTAATGGACCTCCGAAAAAACTTGAAAACGAAATCTAGATTTAAAGAGGACAATGAATAAACTGGAAAAGAATAGTGGAAATAGAAAGTAAGCCAGATGAAAAGCAATAAAATAATAGAGAAAAATGTATTAAGCAAAAACAAGAAAATAGAAAAATAATATCATTGTAAAAGGATTACAAACAACGGATACCACAGTGGCCACACAAAAAAAAAAAGATTGAGCGAAATTTACAGATTGAAACTTCCGTTAAGAAAATTATAAAGTTAGATTTAAAAGGAGAAAATAAAATTTTATTAATGAAACTGAATAATTATTAAGATAAAAATAATAAGATTCAAAATAAACTTAAAGGAACAAATTTGTACATTAAAGATGATTTATTAGAAGAAAGGAGAGTCTAGTACAAATTGAAGAAAATAGTTAAAAACTAAGAAGCTCCAAAAAATAGTAAATATAGGATATCAACTGTCAACGAAAAGATGTATTATTGGGATAAATCACTTCACAAATTTAGTCATACCAAAAACTAAAAGTCCGGGATCATAACTCAATTACGGATAAATCACGTAGGGTGCAAAAATAATAGAAAACACGACTAATCAAGTGATATAGAATAGGGTAGATTGTGCGCTAAGTTCAAATTAAATTAAAATATTAGCTGACTGGAAAGCTATAAATAAAAGAATATTGAAAGTAACTATTTATCATGGAAGCAATGAAAACATGGTAATAATTATAGTGTATGGACCAGCAGAAAGCGATACTGAAGCTAAAAAAGAACATTTTGAAATTACTTTTAAATGGTTATGATGAAATTAATAATTACCGGAGACAAGAGCTGATGGGTAAATGTAGTGAAAACGTAATAAACAGGAATGGTAAAAGACTAATACATTTTTATATCTAAGATATACTGGTGATACAAAACTCTTTCTTCCAAAATAAGGACTGTCATAAATACATTCTGAAAAGAACCAAGAAGAAACCAAAAATAAATAATAAACTATGTTATTAAAGAAAATAAATAGAAGAACCATACAAGGTATAAGGATATATAGAAGCGTAAAGTTATTAACAGATCATTATCTCCTAATGGCAAAGATAAAAAGGAAATTAAAAACATAAAGAACAACAGATAAGAGATAAGTATGGAAATTTAATAACAGAGGAGATACAGTATACAAAAAAGAGCCATAATATATGACATTAGAAGAAAAATAGGGAAATTTTGAAGAAGCTATATAAAAAGCCGGTACTACATCTTGCTGGTGGAATGAAGAAGTTAAAAATGTTATCAAAAAAAAAGACTGCATGAAAAAATATTTAAAAAATAAAACTATCTAAACCTATGAAAACTATCAAACAGTTAGACAAATAGTAAAAGAGAAGATTAAAATAGCCAAAATAAAGAAATGGGATAATTTTGAGATAAAAATAGAAAAAATAATGAATATAATAAGAAATTATGAGATACAAAGAGACATACAAAATGAGACAAATTGAAGACAAGGAAGGAATGCACTTATTGAAGATAGTAAAATAATGAACAATGGAAGGTGTATTGACGGAATATACTAAACAGTGTGGACTTTGAACAGGACAAAACAGAAACAAGAATACAAAATACTGACACTAACTTAGAAGAAGATGATAACATAAAACTCAACAAAATAGGAAAAGTTATAAGAAAGCTGAAGAATGGTAAAACATCAAGGAATAGAAAAGATAAAAGCAGAGAGCAAGAGAGCCGCCATCTTGTGACAGCTAACTCAGTAATTTTATTTTTATTTTAAGTGTCCGTAGACATAGCTAGTTTGGGGATACTGTTGATAGTTTTTACATAAACCTCGTTGGCAGCTCTATAGTTTTATGTCTTTTAAGCCATATGAGAGCTTCACTATTGTCTAACTCGGAGATGACCAGAGATCGGAAGAAACGGTTATTGCCACGTTAAAGAAGGATTTTTCATGTATATCCCTCAAAGAATTAGCTGCCGAGCTCCCAACCTCGGAGCTACGGTAGCTTAAAATAAGTGTAAGGAATGCACAGGAAAGTCGGCCCGTATTCTATTCTTGATTTCTCCTCATGCCAAATGTTCTATGCACTCCACTGCCGTTTGCACAAGTCAGCGAATGGCTCAGCCAGTTAGGCGTCGTGCTTGTAATCCGGTGGTCGAAGGTTCGATTCCAATCTAGTGCAATTTTTGTCGGAGTTCGGCAGCCAATTCTTTGAGGAATATACATGAAAAACCCTCTTTAACGTGGCAATAACCGTTTCTCCCGATCCGGCAATAATCTCTGGTCATCTCCGAGTAAGAAATTTATCGCGAGAGTATCGGTGCACTTCTAGTATTTTTAGATATTTCACTACACTTGCTCACTTCTTCAACTGGCAACTTTAGACTGTCACCAATTTCACTGTTTGTTATAAACCAGGGTGCGTTAGTATATTGTAAGGAAACTATATAATATTAAAACTTCAATTCTATCTAAAACAGTACATTTCCTTCAATACCTTATAAATTTCCATTCTATACCAGTCACTAATAATAGGTCTAGTAAAAGAAATCCATGATTTTGGCATTAAATTGAAAGTTGTATTTAACATACTTATAATAAACCGATTTAGGTCAAATATGCGCCGTTTTGTTCGATAACTAGTTGCCATTTTGAAAGTAATTCCGTTATGCCTCTCTCATAGAATCCCTTGTCCCTATTGGCGAAAAACTGGGACAGTCGATTTTCACAAGCCTCACTTGAGGCGAATTTTTCACCAGCAAAATAGTATTCCATGAACAGGTGGTAATCACTTTGTGCCAGGTCCGGACTATAAGGTGGATGCATAAGAACCTCCCAACCAAGCTCTCGGAGCTTCTAGCGAGTCGCTATCGATGTGTGTGGCCCGGTGTTGTCTTGATGAAACACAATTCCTGTCTTAGTAGATGGTCCAATTGTTTACAGTGCAGGTTCGAATTAAGAGTTTGGCCTTAGGGGTGCAGCTCATAGTATATGATTCCTTGCCAATCCCACCAAGCGCACAGCAAAACCTTCCTGACCGTCAGTCCTGGCCTAGCCACCGTTTGCGCCAGCTTCAACGATATAAAAGTAGTACAATTGTTTTTCCAATAAACATTCATATCATAATCAAGTTTATTATAAGTATAACCAATTGCAAATATAGAACATTTTGTAGAATTTTTTAATATACCATTTTTATTTACAATTTGTACAGGGGCATTCTTATACGAATTTAGACATCCGCATATACACATACCAGAATATTTTTATTTGCATATTATGTTTAAAAGTTCTTTTTTTCTAAACTCTTTTCCATTTACATAAATAATTAAACTGCGTTTCTTCAATACAATCTTGAAATTGAAAGATACATCTTGATATTTGAAATGCTGTCAGTATTCCTTTGTCTGAGGTATGTCGATCTGTTGTATTATCGTCTACTTGTCTTATTTGTTTGGTTATTCATTACATATTTTACAATACTTTCTAACGTCGGTAAGCCATAGCTTTAGATGATATTGTTCATATTAAAGTAAATCCACTACTTTTAAGTTATTTTCAACAACTCCTTTAATTTTTAATCTTGTTCTTCCCATTATTATTTAAAATAACTTACAATGTATCATCACATGCGCCCCAGTTATCAAGTTTCGGAGTTACGTCAGCTTTTCTAAGAAAATTGAATGTTATTAAAAACATGTCTTTCTCAGTTTTCAAAAGACAGACCTAAAGAGAAATCTAATCTTTTAATGCTCAATATGTTTAAGGTCAATAAAGTTTTCATTAAAATGCTCTTCCAATAATAAACGTTAATGTGTTGTACTACTTTCTAGTAAATTGGTTACACTTTTGATATTAGATTTAGCAAAAAAAAAACAATTTTCATTTTCTAGTTTAGCTTTTAGCATTTGTAAACAAGCTGAGTGGTTATTGCAAAAGAACGAAATTTTGCATTTTTGCTGAAGAATTGTTTTATTCAGGTTAAGAAATATTTAAAAATTAAGTTGTTTTTTCAAGATATTATGTTAAAGTCATAGTATATCTCCAATAATTTAATCCATCGAAAAGACTCTCTGTTTTAATATTTCCTATAATCAGAAGAATTTTTCACTTCCATTCATGTTTGCTTCTATCACATCGGTCATTTGTTTTTACTGTCCTTTTTCCAAAAGATTTCATTTTTAAAAATAAAAGAGAAATATGAAAATAATACAACTTCATTGGCATTAAAGACGTTCTTAAATTTATATTTCTCACGAATTCTTTGAAAAGCGGTTTTCTTTAGGTCTCTCAGTTTTCTTCGTTCACGTTTTACACAATTCCACTTGTGGTTTTAAATTTATCGTTCCAACCAGACAATCGTTATATTCAAACACATTAGCAAGTACTTGAGTCATTTCTTGCAGTGTTGTACCAACTAAAGCAAAGTTATTTTGATGTCTTAATTATAGCCGTTATCAAAATTTTCCAATTCAGACGAATCTGTCTGTTTCTATTTTGAGTCCGAATTATTAGAGTATGACGGAATCCTACCTATATCTTAAAATCGTTAATAAACTTCTTAGTGGGATACCATTTTTTGATCTTCGCCTTTTTTATGGTCATTATTAATTTTACTTACAATTTGAACCTTTTGCAGCACAACGAAATAATTTCGTTTTCGCTTGTTTTTCGATATGCTTACTAAGCGGTAAGTTAAGTAAGGCTGACGTTAAAACACATTTAGCGAAGAAGTTATTCATTATTATTATATCAGGACTATCATAGTGAACCTAAACTGGACACAATTAGACTTTTACAGTAATTCAAGTAACAGGCGTTTCCTATTATTCGGCGAAATAACAAAGAGGTTTTAAGATTTTCCAGGAGAAAAGTTTTTAATTTATTAAAATATGTTATTTTTTGGTAAAATAAAATAGAAAATACTACATGAATTGATTGAATGGTAAATTTTCCTTACAATATTCAATAGACTAAATGTCCACTGTAGTGATATAAAAACGTGAATAGTGTAATAATCTTAAACAAGAAATTTAGAATAAAAAAAATGTATTAATAAATTATTCTTGAATAAGTTCACAACTACAGGTACATAACTAACCAAAGTGCCTATAATTTTATTTCTAAATATTTCATAATTAGATTGCTTTCTAACTTTTGTGTCAACAGTCAACTCACAAACACACTAACCCAATAAATATCCGTTTATATATACATACACACAAATATATATGTATATGTATATGTATGTACATATATATATATATATATATATATATATATATATATATATATATATATTTATATATATATATATATATATATTTATTGTATATATTGTGATACAAAAATGTTTTAAATGGGTATTATAAGAGATAGAATTCGTTGGGCAGTGCTTTCTTTATTTTGTATACTAGCCCTTTACGCCAAACTCTGTCTAATGCTTGTCTGACATCTAAAATTGCAGCAGTGCAGAATCGTCTGTTTTAAGCGGAGTTTGCATGTTATTTGTTATTCGATAGTATTGCTGGATTTTGAAATATTAATGTCGGAAACTGATAATTGGATGCCCTTCATCTTGCATAGAATTATTATTTATTCGTCTTAGAAGTATTTTTTAACAGCTTTGATATGAGTGAAAGGAGACTGCTAGGTATATATGACTGGATGTTATTAGAGGGTTTTGCAAGTGTGTGTTTGCCTCAGAATTCTATTAAACAAGATTCTTAAACATTTAATTACTTGTTCAGGTAGTTTCAGTATGATTGCTGTAATTCAATCTAGAACTAAAGATTTTGTCGTTTAAAAATTTTATTTCTTCTTGTAGTTTGTTTTCTATTTGTTCGTCTACTCCATCAGAGCTTGAACTAAAAACTTGCGCCAGATGGTGTACCAATCCATCAGCTTTCTCTTGGTCAGACCTTAACCAATTGCCTTCTTGGTCCCCTAGCGGTAGTACATGTGTTTCCGGTCGTTTTGTGCCGTTTGTGGTTTTCCAGATAAACTCACAATGAGTGGATGATATTTGTATGAATTCTTGAAATGTTTTGTTGTTTGTATATGTTAATTTGTTTCTGAGTTGACTGTTCAGCTATTTAAACTTACGTTTATGTTCTGTATTATATGTTCGTTGCCATTTGTCCCTGCATGTGTTTTTTCTTTATTATTTGCATTATTTCGTATGGAATGCTAGCGCTATTTATTCTAATCTTCGAGTGCAGTTGAGTAGCCGTCCAGCCTGTTGTTTGTATAGTTACAAATTGATTTGTGGCCTGTTCGATTTATTTGAAATTTTCAGGTTTATAATTGTGTTTAGATTATGGTTAATACAATATTAAAATAAAACCCAATTAGTTTTTTGATTACCTAGTGTAACAGTAGGTTTTTATAGATGATTCTTAAGTTCATAGTCGATTAACGAGTTCTCTCTGTTTTTTAATTGGTAGGGATTAGTATAACTTAATGTACAAATTATAGTATATAGAACTATAACAATCAATTTACTTCGACTGTAGCTTTAAATTAAGAATTAACAGTGATATCAGTGTCGTTTATAAATTACAGTAGGCCAAATTGCGGAATCAAAGTGATAAGCAAGTATAAATTTAAACCTAATTATTTCATTTACAATATTATTTATTTGTTTACAATAGTATCTAATTAGCAGTAAACAAATATGTAAATGCCTTATGCACAAGTACGCGCCAATTATAATTTCAATCTACAAATGAAAATAACTCAACAACCAATGGCATACGCACAACCAATTCAACAAACAAATATAGCAAACAATATTTACTACAGTGTACCATGGCCAAATCAACTGCAGCAACAATATAAGCAGCAGTATGAAGAACAAATACCGTTTACTCAATTTCCACCAATGGAGTTATAAAAGGGAAACTATTAGCAAATTGTAAACTTTGGCAATAAAAAAAGATTATTTACTCTTAGTCCAGAAGCAACAAATGAGGGCAATGTAAAATATTGGTTAAGTAACCTTATTTCAACAAGCAATAAATATGAGAGTTTATTAACAGACAAAGTTAAGGAGCAGGATAAAATAACAAAAGATATAACGAACCAAAACCATCATCGTAGCACGTGTGATCATCAAACCGCTAATAGAGCTGCTAGTCTAGCAAAGGACAATTGTACTCTAAAGCAATCAACAATAATCAGATAAAATTCAACCAAAACAAGAGGACTATAGTGCAATCATAAAAGCCCTAAAAGAATGTAACACTAAATTCCATACGTTTAAACACAAACAGGACAGACACTTTCGGGTTGTTCTTAAAAATTTCCATTCATCCTCAGAGTTGAAATTATTAAAAGAAGAACTAGAAAAATTTGGTTGTCAGGTAGTCAATATTTAGAACGCCAAATATCAAGTAAAGGAAGATCATCTACCTATGTTTCTTATTGATCTAACAAAGGAAAATAATAAGAAAATATACGATGTTAAATTACTAAAAACTGTGTGGGCAATTTAAAGCACCATAAAAAAGAGAGATCCACAATGTGCTAAATGCCAGATTTTGTCACACTAAAAACTACTGCTTATCAACCACATCGATGTGTCAAATTTTTACGAAGTCGCACAACAAGAGAATAAAAAGAAAGTACCGGACGATCAAGTGAGGTGCGTAAATTGCAATGGAAACCACTGCCAACCACAGAGGATGCTGGGTTTATAAACAAATGCAAAAAGCTCTACCTATCGCTGACACAGAAGACCAACCTGACCCCAACTAAATTTGTTCAACTTGGAGTAAACTTTGCTCAACAAGCATTAGGCCACAAGATTTAAGCTACAATAATAACACTACTAGAAGTGCTACAGGTAACATACCACAACAAACAAACAAACTCTTCGAACTAAAAGTGATAATGGAGAAGTTAATGAAACAAATGAACACGATGCTAAACCTATTATCCACCGTCGTCAGCAAATTAGCCTAATGTCTGCGTTAATAAGAGAATTAATATGGAATGCCAACGGCCTACAACGGTCTCAACATGTACAGGAAATCGACTACTCTTTAAAATTAAATAAAATAAATGTCATGTTGGAACTGCCTTTTAAGAAATTAACACTTTTGAAAGTTGAAAGCATCATAATAAAGAAAATCAACCAAAAAAAAAGCACCAGTATCCGATCTAATTTTACTGGCAAATTTTTACAAGAAATAACACCAAAATTTATAAAAACAATAACATTCATATTTAATGCCATAATGAGACTGAAATACCTTCCTAACTAGTAAAAATAGAAGAAATAATACTAATTCTGTGTTCCTGGACATCAAACAAGCGTTTGACACAGTATGGCACCAAGGACTACGATATAAATTGAAAAAGTCATTACCATATCACTATTATGAAATAATCACATGGCAACTGGAAGGCAGATGATTTGGCCAAGCAGAAAAAGAACAATCATATCTATACCCTGCTGCTTCTGAGTACCCCAAGACAGTGTGCTTGGCCCAATACTGTACACGATATATACAGCAGACCTACCCACAACGAATGTAACTACAGCCATTTGCTGATGATACAGCCATACTAGCTTTTGATAGCAACCCTGTAGTCGCAAAATGAAAATTGCAATATAACCTAACATGAATCGAAGATGATTGGATAAGAAAGTGGAAAATTCAAGTTAACAACTCTAAGTCATCGCATGTTACGTTTACGTTGAGAAGAGGTACATGTCCATCGGTAATACTTAATAATGCTTCAATCCCACAAACTGAAGACGTGAAATATCTGGGTAGGCAGTTGAACCGACCATTAACATGGCGCAAACACATATTCACTAAAAGAAAACAACTTGATATTAAATTTAGCCAGATGTACTGGGGCTTGGGCAGAAAATATTCTATAAGGCTATTATTCAACCTATCTGGACGTACGGAATTCAAGGGGTACGCATTGAAAAGTGCCGAAGTGTATTGTCAACTCTCCGTGGTGTGCCAAACTACGTAATACAAAAGGGCCTAAACATATAGTCAGTGCGTGAAGTAATCAAAAATTAAAATGCTAAATATGAAAGTAGACTCACAGTGCACCCTAATGAACTAGCAGACAATAATGACACTAGAGGGTTAAAGAGATTCAAACCCTTGGACCCGCCCACCAGGGTTGATAAAGTATATATTGATGAGAATAATGCGTTGGTTGTAAATTATACAATTAATTAGATAATTTATAAAATAATAGAACTATCACTGGATTGTTCTAGGCAGGTTTCGGTATACGTAAGTATACTATTCAATATTATAGCTTATATATTCTGTACTGATTTATTTAAGGTTATTTTACTTTGTTTTGTAGTCAACAACTATTTTCAATCTAAAAAATTAATATAATCAAATAAATTTATAGTCATGTGTTAGTAAAATTTGCAATATAAACTCATCTCTGTGTAAAAGCTTGTTGTCACAACTGAGATCAAAAGGTAATGAGCCCTTTCAATTCGTTAAGTACTTACATTATTAAATATATTAAACGAATTCTCAAATACTCCAACACTAATATTAGGAACATTAGTTACAGAAGTGCAATAATACACAGGGATATTTATTTTAATTAATATTTTATATTTATTATTTATTGCATGTGACAAGAATTAAGGCATATCTTGCATAAATTTACAACATTAATCATAATGACATCATAAGATAACATTGCAATATGTGGTGTTAGTAAGGCAGTACACGTACTACAATATCGTAACTTACTATACCCTTTTCTTCATAAAAGTGTTCCATTTTTATCAAATATCTTCCACTGGGAATATAATCAGGAACATTTATATATTTGGTCGACATATTAAATGTCATCTGGGTACCCTGAAAAAGCTATCGTTGATAATTTTGTTCACTTAAACGAAACAAAATTCATTACCTTCTGTAAAGGGCAAACTAAATCATTTCCTGAGCTTTTATAGAAATCTCTTAATCCGAATACATTATTCTGAAGCATTTGACAGAAATCTAGTGTGATGGTAGTAATTTTTTCGGGTAAATAATCAGATACCATGTGATAGGCTGTTATATTAGTCTAAAGCACATTTCAAATAATAAATATTTTAAGTTAAACTCACTTTGGACTTACCGGAAGATTAAGGCATAAATCAACTTTGCGTATTGCATATACAGAACAGGTTTGCTTGTCTACATTGAGAACTGCTGCGTAGATGTCGAAGACGTCGAAATTAATATAGGTAACTTCCATACGCTCAAAGTGAACGTGCTTAGCTTCTAGTTCGTTCTAAAAATTTATTTCGTAAAATTGTGATTTCATCGTAGATTTTAAAAAACATACCAAACTTATAAGAAGAATTATTGCACACAACATTTTAGGTAATAGAAAACCCATGTTGGTTAGTTGAAAAGTCAGATGTCAAAACAGAAAATTACAGCAACAGACTAAAACAAGATGAATATATTATTATATGTTGCACAACACATTAAAAACTGAATGGAAAAGCGAATAATTGACATCGTGTTATGTGCTGTGTGCAAATGTTTTTATAATTAAAATATTGCGACTTACCTGTGTTTGCGTAACTTTCGCTTAGGTGGCGAATATAATATTTGTGATAATCTTAACTGCATTGCTATTTATATACACGTATGTCGTATGAGAACACAATCGTTATCAAACGAATCCACGCAATTCCAAAATGACAAAGTTATTCAAATCTCCTATCTGCTTTTCAGCTACATTGTATAATTTTACGATAACGTTATTTGATGAGTTTCATGGCCATATTTTAAGCAAATTTTATAGGTCATTATTATCTCTTCATCATAAAATTATTGTAACTCATCTTTATTAAATTTTTTTATTATATTTATTATATACTCGACTTAAACAAATAATTTTTTACAATTTGAAAAAATCAAACTTTCGGAGAATGAAAACAAGAACAATGTTTTTTGTGTGAAGAAACCAATTTATCTGTTCATCAAAAAAAATATTAACGCTACGCTAGAATTACTTTAATTAAAAAATCAAACTTTTAAAAAGCACTTTGAAAATCTTTATTTTTGTTTTTCAATTTTTAGTTGCATTCCACTAAAAAATACTGTGTAGAACAGCAAAGCATTTAGCTAATTTTAAATTGAAACGTCCAAATCAAACTATGTTAATGAATTCTATTCAAAACGTGACGGGAGAGGTAAAAGTTTAGTTTTCTCTTCGGATTTGTGAAACGTTCCTCAAGAGCGATATACCTTTGCATAAGCTAAATAATCCTGCTCTAAAAGAATTTTTCGAAGAATTCACAAACAAAACCGTTTCAGACGAATCAACATTAAGAAAAAATTATATCGATAAGGTCTACTTTACAGTAAGTTACAGTAACTTTCAATAATTCAAAAATATGTACTCAGGTAAAAACTAATTTTAGAAATTGGATAACATCGCATAGTACATTGGAGACGATTACTTTTGGATTGCGGGACAAAAGAACAAGTTTAATGGGGCGCTATATAGTTTATCTTACAATTGAAAAGCTAAATCACAAAGATAAGTCAACAACTTTTTACCATAAAACAATTGTCAATTTTATAGATGCCAGCTTAGGTAAAATAAAACTTAAATTTTGCAAAAAAATTGAAGTTAAATTAAACTTTATTCCAGATGTTATTTTCCAACGAAATTCTAAGATTCACAAAGAAAAGTTACTTTTCCTCGTAACAGATACGGCTCCAAAAAAGCTGGAAAAGTACTAAAAATATGTTACACCTCACTTGCGTCGTCCATGGAATACATCGACTTTGCGAAAAAAATCCGAAAAGAACTTACTATTGCAAACTCACTTATATCCTTGACAAAAAGGTAGTTTTTGCATATTTTTATCTGTATGAATTTTTATTAAATCAACACATTTTTAGGTTTTTTAAAAGTCCTTTTAAGAGTGGAAATTTACAAAAATATATTGCCGGGAATACCGTTGTCGCCAAAACCTGTCTTAACAAGATAGGGAACATGGATCAAAGCTTGTTGCTTTTATGTCGAACGCTTTGACAAAATAAAAGAAGTAAGTTAGAAACAAATCAACCAGGTGGTGATAATAGTTTTTTTTTTGTATAGGTCCTTGATCAAATTAGCAGTTCATACTCCACATCCGTAGCAAAAGCTGAAGTTTCTTCTACAAATAAAAAAATAAAACAGAGCTTGAAATTTATTGCAATAAACTATGGACAGCTTCCTACCTATATAAAAAAGTTGGATAGCAACGAATTAACTTTAACCGAAGCTCTTGATCAGGTAGCGCTAATTCAACAAGTTGCAAGTGTAAAAGGAAGTAAATCCCACATATTCACGCAAAATTAGACAACATTGTAGCAAAGAATTACAAGAAATTAACAAAATCCATAAAGGAGAAACTAGCGATGTAATAGATTTACCCTACAACGTGGTGAAAAGTTACAAATATGCGCCAGTAACTTCTTGCGAGGTATGAGAGGTTATCAACACAGGAATTAACATATTCACGGAGAGCCATACATTCCCGGGACCATTAAAGAACCCAAGGGTAATAACCATGCTGATACGGGACTGTCGCAAAGAATTCAATGCTTTGAAATACCACAACAAGTTAGCTCTGTAGCGGATATTACAGCGCTATGGAATTGCAGGTAACTAGAAAGCTGATGAGCTAGCACACAAAGGATCATCAACACCTTATATAGGCCGCGAACCGGCTCTGGGAGTACCTACAGATAACGTAAAATAACAAATGGTGCGACTGTAAACATACATAAACTATCGAAGAAACTTTACATATTCAAGGAAAGAACCTAGTGCTAGAACGAAAAAACAAATGGTCCACGAATCTGTATTAGACATAGATCAAAAGACTCTCAACAACAAACAAGTCTGTACTTTAAGCTGATAATAATAAATGCGGATTGTTCAAATATTTGGTGTTTTATTCAGGATAAATAAAGTTTAGTTAGGATTATATACATAAGTTTATATGATAGTTTAAATATTTACTAAATAAATTTATTTTTATGTGTTTTGTTTACATTAGAATCATTCTTGTATTTAAATAATCTAACATTATATGTTATGTAGAACTTATGTTTTGTTTAAAAAGAAACTGAAATATTCTGTATGGCTAGAAATTTGTAAAAAATTAATTTGTTTTTAATATGCATTAGTAAAAAAATTTGATAAATAAATTCATTCGTGTTTAATCATTGAACCTTCAGCTTGAATTACAAAATAAATTAAAAAATAATAAAAGTCATAGAAACTCTAAATATAAAAATTTAGCTTTCTATATCTAAAAATTTAACTGTACTATATGTTTAAACAGCAGTATTTATGTATCAGTATGTAAAACATGTTCTCAGATAATTATAAATATGAAAACTATGGTTATCATAGAACAAGAATAAACCTTCCATAATAATAATTAACGAAATATTACAAATCAGATTAATTAAATATTTAGGCTGTATATTAGATTATCAGATAGGTAATAGAAGAGGAAAGAATTGAAAAATCAAATATAAATGAAAAAACTGATACAAATATATATATATATATATATATATATATTGATATATATATATATATATATATATATATATATTCTACCGTGGCGATACAAGTGCTACTTAACAAAGTCGAAATAAAAAATAAAGTAAATGTGTGTATTGTAGAACCTTAATAAACCATATAATAAATACTCTAAAGACAAAAAATATATATATATATAGAAATAGAACTTAAAATAGTGTGAATTTAGATATTTATTATTTTTATCCTACTTTTGTCTGTTTTGCATGATAGTAGACTTTCTAGACAAAAATGAAAATTGAGTGTTTTCCAAGTTAGTCGACTATCAAAATCTAAGGTATTTTACTACTTAAACTTGTATATATATATATATATATATATATATATATATATATATATATATATATCATTTTTAAAACGTAGTACAAGGATAACTTGAGAACTACTCAACCGATTTTGATCTACCTGGGCTCATTTTTTCCTTGTTTAATTATTGAGGTTAATGACCACTTTGGACCTTAGGATGGCATTGTTCAATTTTACATACTTTTATAAAAATCGGGCAAAATTTCCGTTTTGCGTAAAAGTCGAGACAAATTTTATTTTTGGAAATTTTTAGTCAAAGTGGTCAATAACCTAGATCTTTAATGCTCTTCAAAATGGTTTTTTCAGATGACTTGAGCCTCGTAATCCATGTACTACGAAAAGTAGTTTTTCTGCGCCTTCGACGACGAACGAAATTGAAATGACAAAAAATTTTTGTAGAAATTTGATATGTATTCTCAACAACAAAAAATAGCATAGTGATAGTCCGCATATTGGTTAGTTAATAGCCATTTGCATAATGCCACATGAAATTTTAGAGGATGGTGTTTTTAAACCACCCAGCCTACTACTAATTAATTATATTGTTACTTATAATAAAATATTTTAACATTCATACAAATTTCTTCTTTTTAGCATATTTTTTTTGTTGTCTCCTCCGGTGTACTCTTATAAAAATACATATCAGTTTTGCACTAATCTTTAACTTTATCTTTTGTCAGTTCTAACTGTGCTTAGGTTTTTTACAGTGTCTCTAATAATAAACAAAAATTAGAGCTATTTCCATTATAAATTAACTATTTCTTTTATTAACAGAGTCTATTTGTAATCCGTTTTAAGCAAACAATAAGTAAATGGCATAACATATGATAATGGACCTACAAACACGCCAAAACAATCCATTAACTATTTATTTAATTACATAATTATCAAACTAATTGTATGATTATAACACGTAACAACATGGTATATGCAGAGACAATATAAATCTAATCAAACCTGGCAGACAAGTTTAAGGGTTTGAAACGTTTTAGACTTCTTGGCGGATGTTATTCAAAGTTGGATTGCTAGGTTATTCGGATGCATGGCGAGCCTATTTGATATTTAACACATAATTTGTTATTATTTTCCGCATTTACTCGATACTAAGATCGTTTTGTACTATAATTAGGCACAAACCGTAGTGAGTTGACAATACACCTAAGCACTACATTCTGGAACCTTTAAAGGATATCTATGTTAGAGATACTGGCAGTACCCCATATCTAAATACCATATATCCAGATTGGGCGAAGAATGAGCTTATAAAGTAAAAGTTTGCTTTCTGTTTTCAGTTGCGATTTTCTGAAGTAGCCAATACATTTGGTTAAATTTGCTGAGTTGCTCCTTTTCGTGAATATGTATGTACGGCATAACAATCGTCGGTTGAAATACATACCGAGATATTTAACGTTTCATTTTACGGAATCTGAGTATTATTAAGAGTTACGGCTGGACAGATAGCTCTTCTCATGGTAAACAACATGTGTCATTTGTGAAAATTTTTCACCTTCTCAGTCAAGTTAGATGTGTAGATACAATAGCAGGTTAGCATCTGAGGCTAGAATGGCCTTGTTAATCGCATAAATGGCAGTAGTTGGTATATTTATTGTGGGAATACTAACTGTGTAGAGTAAGTAAATACCTAATTATTTCTTTTACAAACGTCTTCGTCCTCTTGTTGAAGATTCGTCGCCATAGAAAATAATTGGGAGTGTTCTGTAAAGGAGCATTTTGTAATTATATTTATCTAGTCTCCTAAATGTTAGTCTTTCTCTAATACACTAATGAGTGAAATGTTTACCCTTCTTCTCGGATCGATCAGTTGGAGGTAACGACGCCGGTTATGGCTACGACACTTACAGAACAAAATGTTGTGTTAATTTACTTTAATCTCAAAGACTGGATTTTACCATCTATTTAGAGCAATTATACTTTAAACCCAGCTATAACACTTTACTTATTTCAAAACCTCATATTTCGGACCAATATCTTACAGTTGGTGAAGCCGATTCTAGCGAGAGTAAATAAATACGTATGAAAAGAGCTCTGTAATTTACATCAAATACTAGGCAATGGCCAGCATAGTTTAGTGGTTAACGTTTAATAACAGTGTTAAATTAAGGAAATCAAGATACAGATTTAGCCGAACCTAAGTAAATTTTATTTAGACAAAGACTTCGATTAAGCTAGTCTTACGGCTTACTGTTTAAGATAAGAGGTGATTGCTAGCCGGCACCTGTCAACAGAGAGGCCTGCACCTAAAAATTTACCAAAATTTTAAGCAAGTAAATTGAATAATATACTTGAGGGAATTTTTGCAGTATTGTACATTGGATAAATACCGACCGAAAAGGCGGGTTTTACGAGGGGTTGACTGGAAACCTGTTTCTTGCGGTTGTCGGCGAAATACGTTGATAATAACCAAACACAAACATCTCAGGCCTAAAGGAGAGTAAGAAACAAGAAGTAAGCAGAGTAACAAAAGAAAACAAAATGGAGAAAGGAAGTTATCGACACGATGAATTACTAAATATAATGAAAGATTAATAAAAATGTAAAGGATATAAAGAAAGTCAAAAGTAATCGGCAAATTAATGGACCTCCGAAAAAACTTGAAAACGAAATCTAGATTTAAAGAGGACAATGAATAAACTGGAAAAGAATAGTGGAAATAGAAAGTAAGCCAGATGAAAAGCAATAAAATAATAGAGAAAAATGTATTAAGCAAAAACAAGAAAATAGAAAAATAATATCATTGTAAAAGGATTACAAACAACGGATACCACAGTGGCCACACAAAAAAAAAAAGATTGAGCGAAATTTACAGATTGAAACTTCCGTTAAGAAAATTATAAAGTTAGATTTAAAAGGAGAAAATAAAATTTTATTAATGAAACTGAATAATTATTAAGATAAAAATAATAAGATTCAAAATAAACTTAAAGGAACAAATTTGTACATTAAAGATGATTTATTAGAAGAAAGGAGAGTCTAGTACAAATTGAAGAAAATAGTTAAAAACTAAGAAGCTCCAAAAAAAATAGTAAATATAGGATATCAACTGTCAACGAAAAGATGTATTATTGGGATAAATCACTTCACAAATTTAGTCATACCAAAAACTAAAAGTCCGGGATCATAACTCAATTACGGATAAATCACGTAGGGTGCAAAAATAATAGAAAACACGACTAATCAAGTGATATAGAATAGGGTAGATTGTGCGCTAAGTTCAAATTAAATTAAAATATTAGCTGACTGGAAAGCTATAAATAAAAGAATATTGAAAGTAACTATTTATCATGGAAGCAATGAAAACATGGTAATAATTATAGTGTATGGACCAGTAGAAAGCGATACTGAAGCTAAAAAAGAACATTTTTGAAATTACTTTTAAATGGTTATGATGAAATTAATAATTACCGGAGACAAGAGCTGATGGGTAAATGTAGTGAAAACGTAATAAACAGGAATGGTAAAAGGCTAATACATTTTTATATCTAAGATATACTGGTGATACAAAACTCTTTCTTCCAAAATAAGGACTGTCATAAATACATTCTGAAAAGAACCAAGAAGAAACCAAAAATAAATAATAAACTATGTTATTACCAAGAAAATAAATAGAAGAACCATACAAGGTATAAGGATATATAGAAGCGTAAAGTTATTAACAGATCATTATCTCCTAATGGCAACGATAAAAAGGAAATTAAAAATAAAGAACAACAGATAAGAGATAAGTATGGAAATTTAATAACAGAGGAGATACAGTATACAAAAAAGAGCCATAATATATGACATTAGAAGAAAAATAGGGAAATTTTGAAGAAGCTATATAAAAAGCCGGTACTACATCTTGCTGGTGGAATGAAGAAGTTAAAATGTTATCAAAAAAAAGACTGCATGAAAAAATATTTAAAAAATAAAACTATCTAAACCTATGAAAACTATCAAACAGTTAGACAAATAGTAAAAGAGAAGATTAAAATAGCCAAAATAAAGAAATGGGATAATTTTGAGATAAAAATAGAAAAAATAATGAATATAATAAGAAATTATGAGATACAAAGAGACATACAAAATGAGACAAATTGAAGACAAGGAAGGAATGCACTTATTGAAGATAGTAAAATAATGAACAATGGAAGGTGTATTGACGGAATATACTAAACAGTGTGGACTTTGAACAGGACAAAACAGAAACAAGAATACAAAATACTGACACTAACTTAGAAGAAGATGATAACATAAAACTCAACAAAATAGGAAAAGTTATAAGAAAGCTGAAGAATGGTAAAACATCAAGGAATAGAAAAGATAAAAGCAGAGAGCAAGAGAGCCGCCATCTTGTGACAGCTAACTCAGTAATTTTATTTTTATTTTAAGTGTCCGTAGACATAGCTAGTTTGGGGATACTGTTGATAGTTTTTACATAAACCTCGTTGGCAGCTCTATAGTTTTATGTCTTTTAAGCCATATGAGAGCTTCACTATTGTCTAACTCGGAGATGACCAGAGATCGGAAGAAACGGTTATTGCCACGTTAAAGAAGGATTTTTCATGTATATCCCTCAAAGAATTAGCTGCCGAGCTCCCAACCTCGGAGCTACGGTAGCTTAAAATAAGTGTAAGGAATGCACAGGAAAGTCGGCCCGTATTCTATTCTTGATTTCTCCTCATGCCAAATGTTCTATGCACTCCACTGCCGTTTGCACAAGTCAGCGAATGGCTCAGCCAGTTAGGCGTCGTGCTTGTAATCCGGTGGTCGAAGGTTCGATTCCAATCTAGTGCAATTTTTGTCGGAGTTCGGCAGCCAATTCTTTGAGGAATATACATGAAAAACCCTCTTTAACGTGGCAATAACCGTTTCTCCCGATCCGGCAATAATCTCTGGTCATCTCCGAGTAAGAAATTTATCGCGAGAGTATCGGTGCACTTCTAGTATTTTTAGATATTTCACTACACTTGCTCACTTCTTCAACTGGCAACTTTAGACTGTCACCAATTTCACTGTTTGTTATAAACCAGGGTGCGTTAGTATATTGTAAGGAAACTATATAATATTAAAACTTCAATTCTATCTAAAACAGTACATTTCCTTCAATACCTTATAAATTTCCATTCTATACCAGTCACTAATAATAGGTCTAGTAAAAGAAATCCATGATTTTGGCATTCGGACTTTTAGAGCGCGAGATACAATTTATTAAAGCTATATATTGGAAAAATAATGGATTTCTTTTTACTAGACCTATTATATTTTTAATTATGAACCTGTTTTTAACACTATATAAGTTGTTCAGTAAATATTTTTTTTGTTTGTGCAATATAATAATCCGTAACTTCAAAACAGTTCTTCTTAAAATAATAAAAATTAGGTAATATCCGTTTACAAAGTGAATAAATAATTGTACTTATAAACAACATATTTAATTTTTTTTTTATTTACTCATTTGCTAATTTACAATCTACTCCTATAACTAACAGAGTAATGAGTAAATATGAGGCAAGGTTCATGGCAAGCGTTGGGTACCGTCTCTTGACGGTTCACTACTTTCTCCTAGTTAACTAGGTCTTCTGGCCATTGTCTTTTAAGTCTTCTTTCAATTTGTGGTTGGGTGTATAGTTCACTTATGAGTTGGTTGCTGTGGTTGGTGCTGCGTTGTTTGGATTTGTTGGCGTGGTGGTTGATCACTTCTTTTATAAAGGATATTCCAAAATCGTTGTGGAGGGTTTGATTGGACACGTACCAGGGAGCGTCGGCCATCATGCGAAGTGTCTTCGACTGAAAGGTTTGTAGGATTTTTGTGTTGGAGGGCTTACTACATCTCCACAGTTCGATACCGTAGGTTCAGACTGGTGTTAGAATTATTTTGTAGATGATCAGTTTGTTCTCCAGAGATAGTTGAGATTTCCTGCCTAGTAGCCAGTTCATTTTCTTCACTTTTAGGTCCAATTGTGTCCTTTTTGCCTTAATGTGCTCTTTCCATGTGAGTCTCTGGTCTAAATGTAGGCCCAAATATTTGACTGTGGCTTTCTGTGGGATCAGAGTGTTATTTATGTTAACTTGTGGACAGTTGCTTCGTTTTGTGGTGAACGTGATCTGGGCTGACTTTTCGGTGTTGACCTGGATCTTCCATCGTTTTAGCCAGTCTTGTAGTTCGTTTAGGTGATCTTGCAGTTTATTAGAAACTCTTGCTGGATCGATATCGGACGACAAGATTACTGTGTCGTCAGCAAATGTGGCCATCATAGTGCTCTCTGTGACGGGAATGTCAGCAGTGTATATGAAGTAGAGTAGTGGCCCAAGGACGCTGCCTTGCGGCACTCCAGCTTTAATTGGGTGGTAGTCGGAGAGTGAGTTGTTTACTTTTACTTGGTAGGATCTTTCATTAAGGTAAGATTTTAGGAGTAGGTATATGGGACTGGGAAAATGCCTTTTTAATTTATATAATAATCCGTTGGTCCAAACCTTATCAAAGGCCTGCTGTACGTCAAGGAACACCGCAGCACACATCTTCTTCTCTTCGAGACTTTCTTTGATTTTGTTCACAATTCGGTGGCATTGCTGTGTTGTGGAATACTTTTGTCTGAATCCAAATTGGTGTTCAGGGATTATGTCGTCTGTGAGTGTTGATTGGGTTATTCTGTCGAGAAAAAGTTTTTCTAATATTTTTGACATTTGTGGCAGCAGGCTTATTGGACGGTACAATGAAGGTTCGGTAGGTGGTTTACCTGGTTTTCCAATCATAATTATTTGCGCGTGTTTCCACTGAACTGGGAAATAGCATAATCGAAGGATGCTGTTGAATATGGTAGTTAATAGCACGATTGCCTTTCTTGGTAGATGTTTTAAGATCTCCCCAACTATAAGGTCATACCCAGGGGTCTTGTACGAATTTGTATTGTTGATTTGTTTTCAATTTCTGCTGGTGTAAAAGGCAACGGGCAGTGATAGTTGACAGGGGCGTTAATATAGTCTTCAATTTCTTCATCTTGGTTATCATTGTCTGAGACTGGAGAGAACACTTTTGAAAGATGATCCGCGAATACATTGCTCTTTTCTATGTCTGACTGCGCCCAGTTTCGATCAGGTTTTCTTATGGGTGGGGTTTGTATTACTGGCCTCTTAATTCTTTTTGTTGCTTTCCACAACGAATGGTCTTCGGGGATATATTCGTGATGTAGTGTTTGAAGGTGTCGTTGCGGGCTTGGTTTAAAACAGAGTGGAGTTGGTGTGTTATCCTGTTAAGGTCAGTTTTGTCCTGAGGGTTTCTTGACCTTTGCCATTTCCACGTGCTCTTCTTCTTTTGTGGTCAATTTTTAATATGCGGAGGAATATTATCATTTCCCTGGTTTGCTTTGTTCCTTAGAGGGTGGATTTCCATGCTGCGGTTTGTATTGTATTCGTTAGATGCTGTACCACCTCTTCGATTTCAATTGCTCTTTGATACGATGATCCAGTCTGATTTCTTCATTTATTGAGTTTTGGAACATTTGCCAATTGGTATCTTTTGTACAAGGTAGGCATTGGCTCTCTGTAGATAACATTGGTACTGAGGGTTAATATTATGGCGCTATGGTCATGGCATAGATCTAAACTAGACTTAATATCAATGTAAGTATTTGATATGCCTTTTGATATAGCGAAATCAAGTAGGTCCGGAATTTTATTCCTGTCCGTGGGCCAGTAGGTTGGTTCTCCCGTAGAAATATAAGTTAGGTTGTTTAGTTGTATTGAACGGAACAGATTGCGACCTTTAGGTGTGATTAATCTGGACCCCCATGTTGTATGTTTGGAGTTCCAGTCTCCGATTGCTATAAATTGTGTTCCAAGATAGTTGAAAAAGTCATTATATTCTTCTGTAGTGATATTGTGTCGTGGCGGGGAGTAAACAGCCGCAATAGTAGTTGGTCTAGGAAGTGATTCTAGTTTTAATAACGTCGCTTTGGATTTTTTGGACATGGTGGTTAATAGTCGATCTAATTATGATGGCTGAGCCTGCATGCGCCGTACCGTCAGGGTAATGAGTATAGTAAATGGTGTAGTATGGGATTCTGATAAACGTTCTTTCAGTTGAGTGGCTTTCAGAGATTAGGAGAATATCAATTTTATTGTAGTTTAAATATAGGGTGATTTCTGGAATGTGATTTGATAGCCCGTTTGCATTCCAGGCAGCTATTCGAATTGAGGAGGTCATTGTTTGGTCAAATTGCTTATGACCGTGGTAAGCATGGTGAGAATCATGCTGTTTTGGTTTAGTAGCTGGTTGAATAGGTTTTTAAATTCGTATAAAAAGTTTTGCATTGTATTAGTAAGGTTGTCATTATTATTATTATTTTTATTTTGATTACTTGTTGCTCCTGCGGCTACATGGGCATAACTACCTCTAGTTTGAGGAGGCTGTTGTGTTATCTGTTGAGAAGCTGGATTTGTACATGAATGTAATTCGAGGATTGGTTTATTTGTGAGGTTTGGATTGTGTTTATTTCTGGACTTTAATAGATCTCTGTAAGTTGTGCAGCCCTTGTAGTTGACAGGGTGCCCTCCGCCACATAGTGCACAGGTAGCCGGGGTGTCTTTGGTTTTATTACAGCTTTTTGAATCGTGTGGTTTGCCGCATTTAACGCAGTTGTATGCTTTCATACAATACGATTTGGAGTGTCCATAGGCCTGGCATCGGGTGCATTGTATTATAGTGTTTTTATGTTTTGGTGGTTCAACTCTTATTTTTGTATTTTGTAGGAATTCTATGTTATAAATTTCTTTATTATTACTTTGCGGACTTATATCGACGAAAAATAGTGGTAGCGGATTTTTTGTAACTCTGTGCCGTGCGTTGATGATATTTCTGACTTTATGTCCTTTTTCAGCTAATTCTGTTGTTATATCTTCTAACGGGATTGAATGATGAAGACCGCGTATGACAACTCTATAGGCCGTGTCTTGTTTTAGTTGGTAAGTATGATATACTATTTTTTCGTGCTGGATTAATTTTCTGTAGGTGTCGGGTGTCCGTGCATTTATTTTTACTGTATTATCTGGGAAGGTTTTAGTGTAGTAAGTTTCGTCATCTGTGACAAGGGATAGATTTTCGGTCATAGCTTTGTAGTTGGTAACTCCATAAACGTAAATTGGGGGTGGTTTCGGGTCTTGCGGCTGAGTATTGTTCTTCATATTGTTCGAATTGTTAGTATGAGTTTGAATGGTACTAGTATCTGCTTCGGCGAGTGATTGAAATCTGTTTGTTGTTATAGTTTGAGGGGGATTTACGGAGTCTGTTTGGATCTTAAACCTTTTTCTCTTGTTTGTGACGCTTTGCCAGGGATGAGAGTTTGTAATTTCAGAGTCATTCTCCATTTGTTCGTCTTCGCTGGTCGTGCAATCGAAAGTTTCTTGCGTTGATTTTGTGTCGTTGTAGTTATTATTTGGCGGCATTAAAGGCTGTATGTTATTTAAAGGAGCGAGGTTAATAGGAAGTGGTGGGAATTGTTCTGTTGTTACTTGATTTTGGTAAAATTGTGGAAGTTGCATATTTATAGCTGCTGGATTTAATTGGTAATTGTGTGCATGCGGCATTTGTGCTGGTATTTGATTTTGAAGTAATGTAGGTGGCTGCATAAGGGTGTAATTATACATATTGGTGTTTAAACCGGGCTCATTCCCGGTTGGGAACATCTTTGTATAATGTGTTTTAAAAATTATAAATTCTTACGGTTTTTAAAGGTAAAACAGTTGTTTATCACTTGAGTTAAACGTTGATTGCAGCGGCCTTGCGGCCTTCACACTTATAGGTTATCACAGCACTTGATATTTCGAGCGTTCAGGCACAACCTTATTCACCGAAACCCAAATCAACATATTTAATGCCTATGATTCAGTGTGCTGCTTATAATACATAATACTATCCAATAGAATTTCAAATAAATTAATTTCAAAGTATATTATAGCTATTTCAGTGCAATTATTAAACTGTATTATGGTATAACTGGTAAACAAGCCCGTTCCAACGACGTGCCACATAAATCAAAGTTGTGCCACATGCGCCTCTTGACAGCTGACTGACAGTTGACGCAAATTGTCAAATTATTTTATGTTTTGAACTGTAACAGGTAAACCGTAACCTGAATCGAAAAGATAAAATGTACATGCGAGGTTTTGCAACAAACCCATTCGAATGAGAAATTTGAAATCGGTTTATAACTGTAGGAGGAGTTGCAATGTCAGTTACAAACACACACAATATTTAGTTATATTTTTGCCATTTTAAAGAGTAGATATAGTAAAATTATCTTGAGTAACAAATACAAAATAAAGGTAGTGCAGAGTAAGACAGAAATAATTTTTTGTTGACTACTAGTACATATGAATTGATATCACATATTATATGCCTTGAAACTATATAAGTACCGAAAAGTGGTTGAAGTATTTTAGGATTTACTTTTCTACAAAAATATGATTTTAGTAGGGTTAAAACTTTTTTTGTATTAAAATGTTTTAAAATTGAATAAAGTTATTATTTTAATATAGATTTTAATGTTTTGTAACGATTGTAAGATTTTTACAGTGGTAAATAACGCGCTTAAATTTACTTAAACTGCGTATTCAGTTTAGTTACAGGATATCAAATTTCTCAATAATATATATATATATATATATATATATATATATATATATATATATATATGTATATTGTAAAAAGAATTACTAACGTAAAACATTCTACCATTATATTCATCTGTAACATTATTTGTGGACTGGACTAGTCACTTCGCTCCCCGTACTTGACTATCCCTGACTGCTTTCCTGTGTGGTATTTATGTAATCAGAAATACCTAGACGACTCGGCGGCAACCCCGGGAGACCTTCAGAAATTTATTAAAAGACATATAAAATATGTTCTGGATCCTTCTGAGGAAGCTTAGAAATTTGTCACATACCATTTGAAACAATTTCGACAGTACTTTTATTTTTACCAGCATTTTACTATGATATCTGGGCTTTCTAAAATTGATTATATTGTCCAGGAATGATTCATCCTAAATTATTCTCTTCTGACGCAAGGAAATACTTGCAGTCTTGCATTTTGTTGCATCGAAACGTCAGATAGAAGTAACAGTCTACTGTCTTCTGTGGAATACCGGCATTTGGGGGTGATATTTACAAACTAAGGCATTAATGACAGAGCTTCAAAACATTTTTTTTACCATATTCTTAACTATTCCTTAGTCAAGATCGTCCAATCCACAATCAAGTTTTTAAATTCAACAAATTCAAAAAATGACCACAAATTTCGTCAACGCTAATCACAATGCGCAATATGTGGGTTTTCCCTGAAAAGATTCTTTATTTGCCATCGCCATGATTTTGTCGCAGCTAAACAATATTTTGCTAGAAATACATTTGCGGTTTCTTTGCGGGTACATTAAGTAGGTCTTGTTATATTTTTCTTGTGACATCGTTGATGAATAAAGGGATCGACAAAACAAGCTGCAGGTAGATAGACTGTATGTTTAAAGAAAGACAAATATATGTATCCGTGATGGGTGAAGGAAGGTTGTAAGAAAATATTCGTTAGGAGGAGTTTTGTCTCTTCTACTTTCAAACATTGTAATAGACAAGCTGTTAAAGACACTCCAAAGAACGCACATGATACACTGGAATATGAGTATGATTTAGTTATACTGTCCCAATAAAAAACAACATAATTAAAGAACGTATGCAAAGAAATGTCAACCTGGACACAAACTGGTTAGATGCAGAGGAACTAAAACATAGTTTCTTTAATATCTACCGTAGTAGCATTTGTAAGGAGGAAAAACCGAGAATGACTGAGACTTCTTATATTTCGAAATCTAAAAATAAAAGTATCGGGTGACGTAAAGTGTCTTAGAGTTGTTTTACACTTATAACTCACCTCGTCTTAACACATTCAAAGAATCAAAAGGAAGACGAATGCAGCACATGTTAGCCAGGCTAGCTCATGGAGAAGCATGTGGTCTAAAACTAAAGGTGATGTGTTGCATATGCACCAAGGTGGTCAAACCCAGATGACAATAACCAAAATTATAAAAAATTAAGAAGAAAAACTAAGAAAGTGGACAGAAGAGCTAAGAAGCAGAAATGGAGCACAAAATAAGAGGAAATTAAAAATAATTTTAGAACAAAGAAAACCCAAAATTCTACCAAGAAGTAAAAATTAAAAAAAAATACCAATTTAATGAGTCAAAGATGATTAAGAAATTTGTAGTGTACAAAAATTCTAAAAACATTTGTAAATATGTGCTAATATATGTGCTTTTATGGCCTGCGCATGCTGATTAGTAAATCAGATAATAAGATTATTCAAATTTAGAAATTTTTTCCTAAATAAAACACAAAATATTGGATCAACTCGAATTTTGTTTCCATTAATGTAAAATAGAGACTTAGCAGTTACGTATGAAATACAAGGAGTCTCCTATATTAAAAGTAAGCATTTATATTTAAAAAAATTGTTTGATACATTCCACAAAAACCGCATGCTTTTGTTTATTTCTTGACATAATCTCTGTAAACTTTGAGACATTTATCCCAGCGTGACAGTAGTTTGAACATCTCTTCACGTTACTGCTGCTTGTCAAGTTGCTCGAAGTAGTCCACAACTGTGACTTACAATTTCTTCTGATACGAAAAGCGCTTCCTCGTCATAGAATTCTACAAAGACCCGAATAAATGAAAATTGGCGATTTTCCCATAATAAAGTTCGACAATTGTGCAATTGTCATCCGTGTGTTAGGTCCTTGGTCTACCTCCTTTTTTCTCTTGATCTTTAGTGTTTTTGCACCAAACGTCGACCTTTTGGGCTTAAAACTTTCAGGCCTAAATGCCCTCTAACCTGCGTTAAATTTAGATCTAATTAACTCTGGCTTGCCAAAATCTGATAACTGTACCCACCTAACACTTCAAATACTTTGCGGTTACACGCACATAAATGAGCTTTGTAGTTCAATATGAGCTTTTTGACAAAAATCAACATTAATTGTTCTGTTCTCTAAAACCTAGTCCACAAATGTATGGCGCTTCTGGCGGTTTTTGATAGACTTTGCCGTGGGATTAGACACTAATTGTATACATAAAAACTTCCAACGTTTGCAAAACGCAAACGGCACGCTATTCAAATCTTAAATTTTAAATTGGATGTGTTTTATTTAACACATTTACGCGCACTTCGATTGTAATCAAGTGCTGTTGCACCAAAGTTCAATATATTCAAAATGTATAGATTCTTATGTGGTATATTTGCCGTTCTATAGTATACAAAGTTAGAATTGTAAAGGAATGAAATTGTATGAAGTTATCAAATATTTATTATGGATTTTTTATATTACGAGAACGAGTTTTAAAAAATTTAGGAATTTTAAAAGTAAAGCACTAAAAGTGTACCGACATCGAGCATTCTGTGACTAGCCCTATTAACCAATGATAAGGATAAGCAGTATAAATTGTGCTTGTTATTTATTATGCTAAAATGTTTTATTTTTGGCTAATAGCACAAATTAAAAAAATAATTGTTGCAAATTTTTATTTTCATTTTTAGATTTGTAACATAGATACTTATATTTATTATTAAAATTATAATATTAGCAGTAAGTAAACTGTTTGAAAAACCCTTAGCGGTGTGAAATTTATCGGTTTTCTTAAAAAAAAAGTAGGGCAAAACATTTGTAGTATAAATGATTAATATTTTAAAATTCATAATATATTAATAATTCCACAATCTAAAATTATGAATGTGCATATTTTGATCTTACTTATTTCGGCAGTCTACAAAGCTGTTTATTTATAGATTTCTGAAGAGCTATCCATATTTGTGAGTGATAGCGCTTATATACTTTTAAAATTAAGATTGCATATAATGATATCTATTTCGGCAATCTACAAAGCAATTTGTTTATTGCGTTCCGAAAATATAACCTGATTTCGTTTTATCTACGGTTGGCCTTCTGAATTATATGACATGGCAACTTGAATTCACCTGACGACTTGATATAACGGAAAGGCATTGAATTTATTTAGTAAATTAATCAACTTCTCTATCTTTTTATAAAAACAGACGAAAACATTAAGCCAAGTTAAATTGCATCCTTTAAAATACGTCGTTTTTTAAAATATCGTACGTTTATAATTAATTATAAATCTTTTATACAGGTCTAATATTAAAAATCGAGGAATGTGATACCATTTATATGCTTCCGTATTTATTGCTATTTATATAGTAGCTTAGTTAACTTTTGTAACTAACTATGAAGGATAAGGACGAAAATAAAAGCAACAACAGAGGCAATGGACAAGGGTATGGAAAATTACAAAGAGAAAAATAGGAACATAGAACATTAGGGGCATGAGAAGAAAAGAAATGGAGCTAACTGATGAATTTAAAAGAGCCGGGGTTGAAATGCTAATAGTATCAGAGATTAAAAAGTAAGGGAGCTGAATAGAACAGCTAGATAAGGGACATCTGAAAGTATGGAGTGGAGTAGATATGAAGGAAAGAGCGCAAACAGGGGTTGGATGCATCCTCCACAAAGATATTATAAGTAAGTTAAATAAATGGAAAGCAGTATCTGACAGAATATTAACAATTTAATTTAAAAACGCAACACAAGAAAAAACTATAATAGCAATATATAGACCGAATGAAGATCAGAGACTACGAGATAAAAATAAATTCTGGGAACAAATAAATCTAACAGTAAAAGCAGCCAAGGGGAACATTGTGGTTGCCGGAGATCTAAATGCGAGAGTAGGAAAAAGCAATGGTGCACACAAAGTGATTGGAAAATTCCGAGAAGAAGCACGAAATAACAACGGCCGAAGACTGCTAGACTTCTGCGTAGTAAACGACTTAATAATCGCAAATACTTTATTGGAACACAGGAACATCCATAAGTACACGAAAGCAGTACCAAGCAGGGGAGAATATTCTATTATTGAGTACATAATTTTTATAAAGGAAAAACTGAGCAGTAATAGAGGATGTAGTAGTCAAAAGAGGATTCGAAACAGGCAGTGACCACCACCTTGTAATAGCAGATGTAAAATAAGAATACAAGAAAGAGAACCCACAAGATGCCAAAAAAGAAACAAAAAAAAAAGCAGTGTAATAATTAGAACCCATAAGCTGGAAAATGAAGAAATAGCAAAAGTATTTAAAGAATACATTGAAAGAGAAACAGAGAAGATTAAAGATGAACTAGATAACAAAGACATTGAGTAAATATGGGAAATATTTAAACATACAATAGTGGAGACCGACAAAAAGGTATGTGGAACATATAAAGAAAGCAAGGATAAGAAACAAACAACCTAGTGGCCAGAAGAAATAAAAACAAGTTAGAATTAAGAAAGTAAAGTGGATAATCTACATAAACAGCAGAACAACAACAATATGAAGAATACAAAGAACAAAGAACTAAATTCAAAAAATTTGTTAGAGAAGCAAAACAGCAGACATGGTAAATGTTCGGAGAAAAACTATAAAAAGATAGTAAAAGTAATCAGTAATCAGTTCTAAAAAACCTAAGGAAAAAAAAAATACAGATGTATTCGCAATAAAAAAAAAGAAGAAATATTAAGAAGTAAGACCGTAGTTATGCAACAATGGAAATAATACTTTCAAGAATTGCTCGAAATAGAAACAAGAGTACGTAAGAGAAAAATCTGAAGAAACCGTAAATGAAACAATAAATGGAACAGAGCAAGGGAAGGAGAATGGAATTATTAAAGAAGAACTAGTAACAGTGCTAAAAGAAGTGAAAAATGGGAAGGCACCTGGCAATGACAGCATCACAATAGAAATGGTTAAGAACATAGGGGAAAATTGACTACAAATACTACTCAAAATAATTAATAAAGTCTGGCAAGAAGGAAAAATACCTAAAGAATGGGAAATCGGATTAATTTTGTCAATATACAAAAAGGGAGATGCAATGGAATGCCAAAATTACAGAGGTATAACCCTAATGACTACCCCAATAAATATTCTTGAAAAAGTTATAGAGGTGAGACTAAAGAAAGAAGTAAAATCCAAGTTATTACAAGTACAAGGTGGGTTTAGGAAAAGAAAAAGTATACAGGACCATGTATTCACAATTAAAGAGATTATAAACAGAACTTTGGCAAGATCAAAATAATTTACCTAGTCTTTATGGATATGGAGAAGGCATTCGACCGAGTGCCAAGAGCTAAAACTTGGGAGTGCTTAAGAGAGAAAAATATAAATGAGAAATTAATGAGGATCATGAAATGTATGTACAAAGAGACAAGAAATAAGATAATAAGCAAGAATGCATAGTCGGAAATTTTTTACACAAATGAAGGAGTTAAACAAGGTGGATGTCTCAGCCCACTACTTTTTATTATCTTCATGGACCATTTAATACGAATTGCGAAGACAAGAACAAAACCCTTGGTTGTGGGATACAGAAAGATGGAGAATATTGTTATATCCGAATGTACATTTGCAGACGATGTAGTGTTAATAGCGGGAAATGAAAAGGACGTTAAGGAAAATTTGCAGGTGTGGAACGAAGTATTAAGCCAAAATAGAATGAAGATGAATAAGTCAAAAACTAAAATAATGGTAGTAATAAATAAAGAAAAATGTAAAAATCCAAATAGATGAAAAAAAGATAGAACAAGTAAGCAACTTCCAGTATATGGGAGTAACTATAGTAGAAACAGGAGAACAAAGCATAGAGGTGAATAGAAAGATAGAGTCAGCTAACAAAGTGTCTCATGAACTGAGTAAAAGCCTTATCAATAAAAAAGCAATATCAAGAAAAACGAAGATGAAGGTGTACAAGACAGTATTCAGACCAATTATTACCTTCGGATGCGAGTCATGGGTGCTAGCTGACCAAGATTGAATTAAGATAACGGCATTTGAGATGAAATATTTGAGAAGAGTAAAAGGTATAGCTAAGCGTGATAGAATTGGAAATGAAGTAACTAGAGAAGAATTAAAGATTGAACCTACAGAAAACTTTATTGAAAAAAGACAACTGGGATGGTGGGGACACCTACAAAGCATGGAGAAAAAATCGCAGACACGGATGATCTACGAATCCAAAGCAATAGATACAAGAAAGAGAGAAAGACCAAAACATGCTTGGAATGATGCAATTGAGAAAGTACAGAAGAAGAAAGAAAAATTGTGGACAGAGGCCAAAAGGTTAGCAGCAGATAGAAACAAGTAGGAAACATTTATATCGAACTGAAGGAGTTACTGTGTTTATGTGACAGCAATGTTTAGTGAAATAAAACTGTGAAAAAAAATTAAGTGTACCCTTACACCCTTATGGGTAGATAGGTTTTTTGATTATATATATATATATATATATATATATATATATATATATATATATATATATATAAGCGAAGGATCTTAGTATAAAAATAGGAATTATACAAGAACAATCTATTTCTATTTATTGTAGTCTTATTATAGTCTTTATTATAATCTTGAAGAAACGACAGGAAAATAAATAAAAACTTGAACAATATAATAGGTTATAAAACCAAGAGACCAATACAGATGGATATACTTTTTTACTCAGATAATATACTACGAATTACATACAACAAAGGGAAATAAAAAATATACAGATAGAAGTCGATATAAACAATAGTAAAATAGTGATGTACAATAAGTCATTAGTAGATAAAGGAAAAAAATAGAAGAAAAGAAGGACATTTGGGATGCGAAAAAAATTTATACTTGAATGGATATCTACGATAGAATATTTTGGAAGCGTCTTCTCAAATGGAATAATAATCTCAAATTTCAAATTGAAAATAACTAACAAAACGAGAGATGAAAGAAAACAATCTTTAGTAAAAGGGGAATAAGCAGAAGGAATAAGCTATTAATAAACCACACCACAATTACAAAATAATGATCTACAACAGTATAATGCAAATCATTTAACAGAACCATAAATCAAAACTAACAGTGACTGAAATGAAAAATGCTAATAATAAAAATGTATCATATAAAAAACGTAGGCAGATCAGCTATGCAGAAAAAGTCAATATGTATGAAAATAGAAAGAAAACAACTGGAATGGTATAGGCACTTCGCTATTATGTCGACAGAGAATTTTTAAGAAAAGTATTAGCTAAACAAATAAAAAAGGAAAACAGGAAGCCTGAGAATGGTAGACAATACAAATCATTAAAATAGGACAATACAGAAGCAAAGAGTTAAAAGAAAGCATGTGCTAGAGACCAGAAAAAATAAAAATCATTGTTAACAGACACATCTAAGGATAAGCCTGCGCCTTCTAAATTTTTTTAAAAGATTTCCTTCTGAAGATGTCCACCGCAATCGTGGACGAAACGTCAAGAGTTTTCGAATTCCAACCACGGTCTTATAGCCCGAAGACCGACCACAGGATGCACCATAACACCGACTGCTTGAAAGTACCTAAAAGGAAATTCACTTGACATGTTACGGTATTTTATCATAATCAAACATTACGTCACTATCAACAGGAATAATTGGTGGGTCTGATATTAATTGTCATAACGCTCTTGAACTTGGCTCGTGTGGAACTTTCTCAATGTTTGGGAAAACCGTCGGAAATGTCACCTTATCGCAGACATTTAAAGTAAAACCACTGAGTTGTGCTCAAGGGGTGGAGGGGGGTAAGCGCTCAAAATGACAACTTTTTATCAATTGACTCACAGTTTATATTCAATCGTATTGCTGTGGCTTTTCAAGGAAATGACGACAAAACACGAGAAGCACTTGAATACGATTTATCGCCATATCCTCTGGCTTTTTTCGATGAAAATCTGCCAAGTCTGAGTTGTATAAAATATTAAAATCGATTATTCACTCACCAGAACTCCTGCAGAGTTTTAAGTACGTGGTTGATGGCTATTGCATTACATAGTCTGGCCCCACAGTAAAACGTTTATCGAAATTTTCCAAATTTATTACGATTTTATAACACGCTGCTATGGTAATGATGCCATTATCGTTTTTGATGGTTGCAATGATGAAATCATTGGAGTTAAGTCGTACGAGAGGTATCGGCGAAAGGAGAAAACCGTAGCATTAGACGTTGAAATATCGGTTAATAATCTAGTTTCCTTACACCAAAAGAAATTTTTAAGAAACACAGCTAATAAATTTAAATTTGTACAGCTCCTGACTAATTTTTTGAGTGAACATAACATTGACACAAAATCGCTAATGAAGATGCCGATTACTTAATTATTAAAACAGCAATCGAGCAGAATGACACAACCGAACAGTCTGTTGCAGTAGTAATGACGTCGATTTGCTCATTTCGGCCATAGGATTAACATCAGAACTAAGTGATTTATATTTTTTAAGAATTTCAAACGGAAAAACGAATGCAATGCAGCTGTTTTCCACTAGGGATAACAATGCATTTTCAAGTTTTATTTTATTTGCGCACGCTTTTGCTGGCTGTGATTCTACGAGCGCTATTTACAAGAAAGGAAAGAAAACTATATTCCAACTGATGAAAAATGATAAAAATCTTCAAGATGCAGCTAAAATATTTTATGAAAAAAAAAGCAAGTTTACGAATCATTTGAAGCGGCAAAACAAGTGATTATAAATCTATATAAAACCAAATCGCAAAAAATCACATTTATTAATGATATGCGTTACAATATATATCGTTCGTTAAGTCTCACTGCCAAAAAAAAATACTTGTTGTCTGCTTTGCCACCTACAGAATCTGCTTTACAACAACACGCAAAACGTGTTTATTGTCAAATTCAGCAGTGGTTGGGAAATAAAATTAATCCCGAGGAGTGGGGATGGAAAAAAACGAATATTATGTTGATCCCAATCATGACGAATAAACCACCAGCACCAAAAGAACTATTGGAATCGGTAAGTTTAAATTTGATACAGTTTTCATCTCATTGAAATAACTAATAATTCGTTCTGTATATTTCAGATATTTTGCAGCTGTCATGGCAAGTGTAACACAGGCCGGTGTAGTTGTAAGAAAGCAGGTTTGCCTTGTAATTTTGCTTGTAAAATCTGTAATGGCGAGAGCTGTGATAACGCAGAAAGGAAAAAAATATTCACGAAACTGATTTGGAGGATGAAGTTGAAAATATTCCATATGAAGATGCAGACGAAAATGAAATAGCTGAAGAAGAAATAAACTATTTCGATAATTATCTCGCAAATGCAGAAAACGAAACTATAAATATTGATATTTAAAGATGTACATGAAAAAGTAATTCAATGATTCGTATGAAAAAAAATTGTAATAACTTTTTAATAGAAATAGTCCTTTTTGAAATATTTTTAAAATATCAAAAATCGTCCAAAATGCATTAAAAAAATACTTCCAAAATGAATTCTTTTCTAATCGTTACTTGCATTTGTCTTTCCTGTCACATTTTAGTTGATAATGATTGGAAAAATAGTCCTTTTTGCAATATTTTTAAAGTATGAAAAATCGTCCAAAGTAAATTAAAAAAATGCTGCTATAATGCATTTGCACTTTTTTTATTTTATTTTTCAAATTTGGCACAACTTGGGACTACGTGCAATTGATAGAGAATTGTCGGTAATGCAAAAATACCTAAAATACTTTTTTTTCTTCCCATTTAAAGTATTTTCTGGTCTATTTTTCAACGCGCGCGACCGGTCCAAAAGGAAAATCACGCCAGCTCGAGCTTGCTCTTCTTTCCTCTTTTGTCCCTCTCACTCTCCACGTACGCCGTCTCTCTTGCTCCCGCAGCGCTTATGGCCACGGAGTGGGGACTTTTTCCTCCGCCGGCAGTTAATTTCCGCACATCGCATTCACGGCTATTTTTCTTCACATTTCATGCTTATCAATGTCGAATAAAATATCATTTCTTATGCATATTTGCGCGCTCTTTCGATTGATGCAAACCGTTTTTCTCTACGTGCCTTCGTTCGTGAGATATGGGCGTTTTAAACTTTTTCAAGCGATTTTCGCATAGAAGTGCAACACTAGAAATTTTTTTACTATCTTTCCCGTGATCAGCGCACTCGAATACATAAGAGACCACAATTCCATCTTGTAAGGAAAAATGTCGAAGTTGGGCAAAATTTGACTGGACTATAAGAGTCCCAAAACACTGCCCTGTGAATCTCTTGCAGTTATTGAATTTAAACTGGATATTGCACTATTATATGTAGTCTAGAACTGTCTATTAGATAGATAAAATTTGATCAAGTTAAAATATTCCTGTAGTAGGCTTTTTTTAACTTTTGTTAACAGGCCGGGCTGCCAAACCTTATCAAAAGCCTGGCTCATATCTAACAGAACAGCTGCGTAATATTGCTTTTCTTTCAGCGCCTCATTTATGATTTGCAACATTCGATGGCGTTGTTGGATTGTCGAGTATGCCTCACTAAATCCAAACAGGTGATCGAGAATCCAGTCGTTGGTAAATAAATCGTCTTGGATTCTTCGAAACAGATCTTAGAAATGACAGAGAGCAGGCTTGTCGGTTAATATGAGGCGATACTCGTTGGATCCTTACCAGATTTTAGAATTCTGATCATTTTAGCTATTTTTAAGTGCTTAGACCAATAACTAAGCCTGAGAATGGCATTAAATAAATACGTTAGTAGTACTACTTCTTGATAATTCTTTCAAATTTATACTTACCATGAGGTCAATTCCCGGTGTTTAGCAGTTTAATTTTATATTTAACTGTTCTGGGGTGATCTTGCGTGTATTACCAATTGGTTGCTTTAACAATTTTTTTATTTCTACATCTGGTTCAGTGCTGTGTTGAATAAAAACTTTAACAAGATAATCTGCAAACAAGTATACTTTCTGTTTATTACTTATTGCCCACGGTTTAAGAACTGGGGGTGGTTATTTGATGCCAGACAGCCCTCGTCTTGCACTTATCTGTTTTTTTTGGTGCCAAAGTTATGTTAGTCGAGTAAGTTTTTTGATGTACATGGTGATGTAGTTTGTATGGCCGCTTGTAACGGGTGATTCGGAATGGAATGCATATTTCAAAAGAACGGAATATTATAATTATATTTATAATAAAATTATATATTATAATAACATTGAAGCATGAAATGTGGAAATTATGTGCGAAAAATTACATCATCAAGATGTTTGCCATCACGGCGTTGGCACTTCTCCAAGCGAGACCTCAATTTCGTGAAAACACGTTGATACATGTCTTGTCCAATTGCTGCGATTTCTTCTCATATACGAGCATTAAGTTGACGGAGATTAGTCGGAGAACCCATGTAAACCCGATGTTTCCCACAGGAAAAAATCAGGTGGGGACAGGTCAGGACTCCGTGGTGGCCAATTAATGTCATCTCTACGCAAAATAAGCCGGTTTGGAAACAGTTCTCTAATTGCCTCTAATGCTGCGTGTGCTGTGTGACTTGCAGACCTATACTCTCATACTTAAAGAGCCGGGCTAAATGAATTACGAATCATGGCGGTGTATCTTTTAGAATTGACAGTAAGTACGCGCCCATAGCTATCTCCAAAAAATACGAACCAATAATGCCTTTTGAAAAAATTGCAGCCCAAACGGTGACTTTGGGGCTGTGGAAATCTTCCTGATGTTTTCCCGAGGATTCTTTTCTGGCCAATACTGCATATTTTGTCTCCTTTTGGCTCCTTAATTTGTTTTTGTTTAGCATTGACAATATTCTTGACTTTGTGTCCCAGTAATGTATGTTCTGATTTAATTGCTGTAATGTCTATTGTGTGATGTAGATGTTTGATTACTATCCTGTAGGTCCATTCCTCTTTAGGTTGGTAGGTCTGATGTAAGACCTTTTTTTTCATAAAGTTTATTAGCTTTCTGTGAGTATCTGAAATATTACAGTTGATGTTTACAATGTCATTAGCGTTGCTTCTTATGGTGTATTGTTCTTCCTCTACTAGATCGGTTAGATTTTTTTTTATAATTTCTGGGAACTTAACTACTCCATATACAAAGATGGAAAAAGCTTTCGTAATTTTTTTGCCACAATTTTCGGGCTTAAGCTTTCTTTATTACATGTTGACAAGGAGCTGTACCTGTTGGTAAGGGTAATGTTCTCATTTACTGGTTTTATAGTAATTAGCCTTAAACGGGGCAATTTAATTGAATTAGTAGGTCAATATGTAAGCACTTCAATGGTAAAGTAATTGTTTATTGATTTCAGTCATTCTCTTTCGTTACATGAAAGTATATACATGTGTGTGTATATATATATATATATATATATATATAGAAAAGACAATATTTTGTCCCTACGTTGTATCAACCCATTAGTGTTTCATTCGGACAATCTAATTCAATGCATTATTATTGGATTTTACGACGATAGCTATTAGATTTAATATACATAGTTTCTATTTATTCCATTAAAACTTTCATCATCTTCTTCAGCTCATCTATGTCCTCCGACAAATCATTCAATAAATTTTGTTGTGGCTAGGACATATAGGATTACGGATAGGTTACCTATCACGATTTGGGTATGTGTGAGATTTGTGCTAGGTTCTGGGTACGTGGGCTGGTCGATATTTATTATGAATTGGCTACCCTGTTTGTGCATGCGTACTTAAAAAGTTTTGTCATGCGGACGTTAGTTGTTTTGTTTTCATTAATTTGAAAATTTCCTTTCAGCCAAAAAATGGAATTAACTCGTGTACATGTTCGTGCCATGATTCTTTCTGATTACCTCAATAGCAGTGCGTCAAAAAACCCACTTTTACTTTTGGGGATGAAACCCCACCCAGAGGCACTCACTGTATATCGTTGGTACAATGAATTTAATAGTGGTCGTAGTTTTCTGGCGGATGACTTTAAAGAAGACCGTCCAAAATATGCTGTGGTGCTAGCAAACATGGATGCCGTGAGCGAACTGATTAAGCTAGATTTACATGTGACATCGTAAAATACAAGCACCCTTAGGCATTAGTATGACTAACAAACATTCGATATTGCATAAAAATTTAACTGTGAAAAATCTGAGTTGCGTATTTGGAACCCACATAACTTAACTACCGCTAAAAAAGACCCATGTCGATTGGTCGAAAGAAATGCTCAAGAAATACGATCGTAATACTTCAAACACCGCTTACAATATTGTCACAGGTGATGAATTTTAGATTTATGCGTATAATCCCGACAATAAAGAGCAGTTTACTATGTAAGTCTTCTAAGGTGAGTCAAACTCAACAAAATCATTCGGGCTGGAAATACTACGAAGCAAATGGTCGCCTGTTTTTTTTTGTTGCAACTACAGTTGTAAATAATCGTAAAACAGTCAATTATGAATGGTACGCAACCATTTGTTTGTCAGAAATCTTCGAAAAAAAAATAACGCGCGACCTCACACACATAGTCGCAAAAAATTGCTTTTTGAGCATTCAAAACGTTGAATTGATGTGTCGTCTGCCATGTAGTCCTGATTTGACCCCTAACCACTTCTTTTTATTCTCGGACATGAAGAACAAATTACGTGAACAAGGATTTTCGACGCAGGAAAAGGCACGGTTGATGCGTTTAAAATTATATTTTGGAGATACCTGATTCGCTATGGAAAAAATGCTAGGAAATTAGTTTCAGCATATGCAACAATGCATTTACCACAAGAGAAAAACAATATAAAAGTTCCCAATATTAAACATGTGTTTTTGTTAGTTTTTGCAATAGACATCGCGCAGCCTACATAGTAACTTGAAACCAATTCTTTTCTAGTATGAATACATACTTGTTTGGATCTTAGCGCCACTATAGTTTGCCTGGTAATTTTCGTTACAACTGACATATCTTATATCATTATTTCTAACTTTATGTTGGGCTAAGATGTCACGTGACTTCCGTGCATTTGACCCATCTTAGAGTTTTACTACAAAAGTTTTTTTATATGTTCTCCATTATGACATCTAGCACATGAGGCATTTAAAATTTAAGGTGGAGTGGTTCAACTTTCACTAATGAACAAATTTGTCTGTTATTGTTACTCTTAGTTGGTTTAAATTTAACAAGGAATATTGGTAGCTTTTCTTTGTTAGTTCCATGTTTATGCCTTTTTAAGTTTTCCTTGGGTTGTTCTATAATTGTAGTGGGGTGTAAATTTGTAATGGCTATTTGAAAATGTTCGTCTGTTTTCTTTTGTAAGTGTGAAATTACATATATTTATTTTCTAACGCTTTAATTATAGTAATACATTTTTCTGATATTTTTGTTATAATTTTAACTTCGTCATTGTGTAATACTTTAGCTGCATATTTGTTTTTAGCTATTGTTTTTCATAGTTGAATTAAAAGCTCAATAATTTTGATGTCTGCTACGGGTTCGTCTGTATCAGTAGTGTGTAATATAAGTCCATAAGGATTGGATGGGATATAACTAGTAAATGGTAGTTTTTGTTTGATTGGTTTAGTGAGGTGTTTTATCAAAAAGTTATTTGCGGGCACGTTTTCTGCTTTCAACTAATTGTCATTCATAACTATGCACTTTCTTATAAGCATAATCGTTTTGAAGGCATTTAGAGAAAGTTGTGTGTATGAATTATTGTTAATCGGTTATTGTTGTGTTGACACCTCTTTAAAATTGTGTATGATAATTTGGATTTACGTGCATTCGAAAATACTGATATTTTAAGTTTATTATAGAAGTAGGTAAATTATAGTAGACTATTCGGTCCTTAAAATTAAAAATAAAATAGGCAACCTGTTACATAATATATCACTTTCTAATCGGGAGGTTAAACTTTATCTTGTCGCTCTAATGCAAATGCATTCAGACAGAAACTTGTAAGGTAAAATTCTAGTTATTTTGAGCAACAATTAGTTGAAGCACGGCACATGTCCGCCCGCTTCAAAATACATGCACAGAATCTGCTATACATTTGAACAGAAAGAAACCAAAGACACCTGATATAAAATGTAGCGTGGCTGAGCTCTGAACGTTCCAGGATCGTTTTGCATATCTTACTTTCGTAAGGTCACTGCACCGACTGATCCCACTGTTATCATTTTTGAATAAATTGTTCCACGTTTCCACCTTGCAAAAATTTTAGGGGGTGCGAGTGAAAAATTTTCAGGCTAGCACGCGAAAGATAACTTTTTACGTTGTTACTTGTCTGCCTATCAGCAATAAATGTTGCTACCATGGGCAAACAGACACTCCTGTATGTCTGGTTAAATTTTTACTTTAAAAATTCAGATTCTGAAATAGCTCACTAATTGCCTATCATAGTAAATACTTCTTTAGAAACTTTGTGTATTTGATATAGTTAAACTAAGACATAATTGTACTGATAATGTTATTGTTGCTCATTCGTATCAACAGTAAAATAAAACACGTCCTTCTTAATGCAAATAACGTTACCGAGTACACGAAACACATCTATTGTCAAATATTTTAAACATAACTTTTGTATTTCACTTTGCTCCTCAGTTACCGTCGTCTTGTAATATTTTGCTCTACATGTAATACTTATGTCCAATAGCGATTTTTAATAGTTTTGCGATCAAAACGAAATTATATCCCCAACTCACGACAAGATCCAGCAATACGACAAGCAACTGCTATCTTTAGTTTTATTTTTGCATTAGGATTGCTTAGCTTTATTTCTGAACACAACTTCACTGTTAAAGGAATATGCCCCTCTTTAAAATACGATAAATGATTTGACACTAAAATTCTACTTACACGAAATCATTTACACCACATTTTTTATAACTCAAGTTTTTGTAGAACATTCTTCGACTTTTCATAGCTGTATCCTATAAAATCCACAAAGACTGTTTTGATAACTGTGATATATCAACTATAATCACAGTACATCACTGTAGAACATTAACAGGGAAGTATCAAAAGAAGTAACAACCATTTTTGGCGGCAACAAGCTTATTCAAATATTCTGGTATTATAACTATTATCTAAATGATTAATACTAAACGAATATTATATTAGTTTATAAAAATATTTGTTTTAAAAATTATTTGCTCAATTCTATTTTTTTATTTGAATTTTACAATTAATTCTGATTACCAATACACTAAATAAAATATAAAATGCTGTTATTTATTGTATATAAAATATTTAGCACATATAAAATTGTATAAAAACATTTGTATAATTCATCGCTACATGTATAAATCAATATCATTTTATAAAACTGCCTAAACTTATAGTCGGAGTTATTTATTTAACAAAAGCCGTCGTTATAAATGTGTACGCACTTTATTCTTATTCTGCCACACATTAACCTAAAACGAATGTTTACGGAAACAAGCTTAATCAAAATGAATGGTTCTTGGGGGATTGAACCTTCCACCTACCAATTAGGTTAATATCTATTTGAACAAACAACATCGAAGTTTTTCTTACTGAGGTTCTAGACCAAAGTACCTTTAAGTAAAGCAAACAAATACAGCGAGCAAGCGCATTGCAATTGTAAAAAGAATTATAAAAGTAGCCTTGCTTTTTATATACTAAAAAAACAAAATTTTTAAAAAACAAAGTTAATTAGGTTATGTAACGATGTAGTGAGAATGTTTTCAAAATTTTATTTTACTAAATTAGTGATTCAATTCATAACACGTCAAATAAAATTTCTGGCTGGCGTTTTATTTCTATTTATTAATTTCAATGAGAATATGGTTCGTGCATCGAAGCAAGCAGACGTATTGCGAGCCATTTCTATCTGCCTATGACAGCGATAAAACTACAGCCTTGTAAGCAAGGTCGTATAATCGTATCAAGCTATCCAACACGCGGCATGGGAAGCTACGCCAGATCGCGCAAATCAGCAAAATGTAGAGTACTGTCCCATAATAATTAAACAAAAAATAGCAGAAAAACGGAGGCTACGAAGGATCTGGCAAACCACCAGAAATCCTAGAAATAAAACGATTCTTAACCAGGCAACTAGAGACTTAAATGCATTCTTGACTAACTTTCGAAAGCAGGGAATACAAAACTACCTGTCTAACTTAACCGCCACGGAAGCTACCGACTATCCACTATGGAAAGCGACTAGATAATTAAAACAACAACAATCCTCGGTGCCACCTATAAGAAAAGCCAACAGGACCTGGGCACGCACTAATAAAGAAAAAGCGGATGCTTTTGCAGAACACCTGGCAACGGTATTCCAACCTCATGATAGACTCTGCTCGGTGGAGAATGAAAACTTCATACATCAAGCGTTGGAAGAACCAAATAACCCTGCTCTACCAATAAAACCAGTAAGGGTTAACGAAGTTCATGGTGTCATACAAAACCTTAACCCAAAAAAGCACCAGGATATGATTTAATAACTGCCAGAGTCCTGAAGGAGTTACCACGAAAGGAAATACAACTGATAACTTACACAATCAATGCCATTTTCAGATTACGCATATTCCCGGATCAGTGGAAGATGGCACAGCTAGTCATGGTACCTAAGCCAGGCAAGAATCTGGAAGAAGTTACTTCATATCGCCCGATCAGTTTACTGCCTGCCTTATCAAAAGTGTATGAAAAGATATTCCTAAAAAAACTAAAGCCAACTCTTGAACAACAAAACCTCATACCCAATCATCAATTTGGATTTAGCGCAAAGGCCATAGCACGATAGAGCAAGTTCATAGAGTTCTAATTAAAGCAACTCACGACCTGCATCTCAAAAGATACTGCTCGTCTGTGTTTTTGGATATAAGCCAAGCATTTGATAAGGTATGGCACACTGGGCTGCTGTACAAGATTAAGAAAGTCTTCCCATTGCCTTATTATGAATTACTTAAGTCTTACCTATCGGAAAGAAGATTTCAAGTAAAATTCAAAGATGCGCAATTGAGTCTCTACCCAATACAAGCCGGCGTACCGCAGGGAAGTATACTAGGACCTATCCTGTACGTACTTTACACAGCGGATTTACCAACCACTCCACAAATGCTAGTAGCTACCTATGCCGACGACACCGCAGTATTGGCATCCCATACTGATCCTCAAAGAGCATCATTGTTACTCCAACGAAACCTCAACAGAATAGAAACCTGGTTGAAATTATGGCGTATACGTGTGAACTAAACAAAATCGACACAGGTAACTTTTACCCTCCGGAACGAAAAACAAATCAAAGCAGAGTCTTGCTTTCATCTATTGTCAGACCATTCACCAGTTATAATTACACTCTACTCATAAATTTTAAAACGACAAAAGCAACCAACACTATTCAGCAAGAAAATAAATTAGAAAATATATAGAACAACAGTAGACCAACTAATTAACTTTGAATGTAACGTTGAAGGCTCCAGAAGACGTTGATATAGCAGTAGCGGATTTAACTAAAGCAATTCAGAATGCAGCATGGACAACAACGCCCGACAACAACTGTGACGCCATTGAGGAAGCATGTCCTATTATAATCAAACAAAAAATTTCCGAGGAAATAAAACAGGAAAAAATGGCAAACCACAAGAAATGAAAATGACAAAACAATTTTATTTAATGTAACAAAGCAACAAAGGTTTTAAAACAACTTTTAAAACAAGTCAAAAAGTAATCAATCCAGGACTACCTCAGTGAACTATCACCGCTAGAAGCAATATATTTCTCAATGTGAAAAGACACAAGAAAATTGAAAAGACCTGAAGTACACGTTCTACCTATCAAAAATAAACATAATTAATAGGCTCGGAGTAATACAGAAAAAGCCGCAGCATTTGAAAATCACTTAGCCATCGTTTTTCAACCAAACATCATAAATAAACCCGTACAAGAGCAAATGATACGAGAATATCTTAATGCACCATATCAAACGGATTTGAATGAATTATATTATTAGCAAGTTCTTTTTTGTTAAACTTTATTAGCAACCAGAATATATTACATTCTGTGAGCTAATATTTGGTAAGAATACTAATCGGGTTTTGAACTTTATTGAAATAGCTCTCATTAGCGTCTTTCCATGTTTAATTAGTCAGATTGTTTAGCCATTTCTTCTGAAGTCGTCTGGTTTGTAGATCTGCTCTTAGTTATTCCATTATTTCATTTTGATGAATTTCCAAGACGTTGTAGTGTTTGATGACATCTTTCTTAAGGTCTACATGTAGTGCAAGGTTCGACATATACCATGGCATATTTAACACCTTTCCAAGGGTTTTCGACTGAAAGCGTATAATATCGTGGTTAGATTTATTGGTCCATCCCCATAGTGGGCATCCATAAGTCCAGAATTGACGTATTTGTGCTTTTCTTTCCGACAAGCTAGTACAGCTCCTTTAGTTTGATGTCCATTTGTTTGTGCTGTTTGATCGTATGAGTTTTCTAGGTTAGACATCTGCCAAGATAAAGTCCCAGGTACTTCACTTCACTTGACTATGGACTAGAATTATTGTTGAGGGTGACTGGTAGATACGTTAGACGTTTTGTTGTAAATGTGATATGTACTGATTTATCTTCATTGCCCTCAATTCTCCACTTGCGTAACCATTTTCAAATTAGTTTAGGTGAACTTAAAGCATTACCGATGCTGTAATCGAATTATCGTTGCAAGCAAGAACAGCCATATCATCGGCGAACATGCTGTATGATTAGATATTGGTAGATCAGAAGTGTAGAGTAAGTGCAACATTGAACCAAGGTGGCGTTAGTTTGAGGCACTATGGTTTTATTTGTTCTATCTGGGATACATCGTTATCAATTTTAGTCTGAAAGCTTTTATTATTGAGATATAAAAGGTATAAGAAATAGAATTCTTGGGGCAGTGCTTTTTATATTTTGTATAGTAGCCCTCTGTGCCAAACTCTGCCGAATGCTTGTCCGACATCTAAAATTGCAGCAAAGCAGAATTGTCTGTTTTGAAGTGTTTGTATGTTATTTGTTATTCGATGGTATTGCAGGATTGTGGAATGATAATGTCGGAAACCAAACTGATGATTGGGCAATTCTTCATCTTGTATCGAATTATTATTTATTCGGCTTAGAAGTATTTTTTTGAACAGCTTTGATATGAGTGGGAGGAGACTGTCAGGTCTGTATGACTGAATGTTATTAGAGGGTATTCCAGATTTGAGTTGTAGTAACCAATGAGTTAGCCTCAAAAATCTATTAAACAAGATTCTTCTTCAGTATGATTGGTGTAATTAAATCTAGACCTGTATATTTTTTGTTGTTGAAAAATTGTATTTCTCCTCCGATTCCTTTAATTGTTAGTGTCATCTAAAGGAGCGTTTGTTTTATATTTGTTCGTCTACTTCATTAGAGCTTGGATTAAAAAATTTCTCCAGATGGTTTCTCTTTGCCAAACCTTATCCAATTTCCTCCTTGGTCCCCTAGTGGTGGAATATGTTTTTGGTCGTTTCGTGCCCTTTATAGTTTTACAGATCAACTGATGAGTGGATAATGCTTGTATGTATTCCTGCAATGTTTCGTTGTGTGTTTGTCTTAATTTGTTTTTGAATTTATATTCTGCATTATATGTTCCTTGCCATCTTGCCCTAGTATTTTGTGCTTTATTATTTCCGGTACTTCATATAAGACACTTTGACTGTTTATTCTAATGTTGAAAGGCAGTGGAGTTGCCGTTCAGCCTAATGTTTGTATAGTTACAAATTTATTTGTGGCCTATTCAATTTATTTGAAATTTTTAGGCTTACAAAACCCAATTAGTTTTTTGACTACCGTATGTACCAGTAGGTTTTTATAGATAATTCTTGAGTTTATAGTCGATTAATTAGTTCTCTCTGTTGTTTTGGTCGGTAGAGTTTAGTATAATTTAATGTACAAATTATAGTATATTGAACTATAAGAGTCAATTTACTTCTACTGTAGCTTTCTGATGTTAAGAATTAAAAATTTAAAAATCTTAAAACTCCTGCTTGAAACACTACAAATAAATGTATAAAAAGTGTCAAATTTTACTTCTTCAGTAAAATAACATCATGCTCTATTTTAGGTATTTCACTTGTAATTTTTGAATTACGTTGTTTAGTATGTTGTATTTATATTCCATATGTTGTAATTTTATTTATTTTTATTTCGTGTTTTATTTTTTAACTAATTTTTTAATTTTTTTCACAAAATTCAACAATTTTTGTTTTGATTTTTATATCACAAATAAAAACTACGTAAAAGGTCATAATAAAAATTTTAACAAATCAATATACACAATTTTGTGCTGCATGTATATTTAAATAACAATAACTTTTAGCATCATTATAGATAATTTCCCTTTGTTAAATATTAATGCAACGTTTAAGCTAAATACTGTAGTAAAATATTAAGGAAATATATTGTCTAACATATTTAATATGTGACGCAGTTCCTATGCAATTTTCCCAAAGTTTGTATTGTAATTTTTAACATTATAAATCAAAATCAAATAAAAATTTAGTCATACGATATTTTTATGTGTATTAGATAAATAAAATGATATATACTTCATATGTTTATATACTAAAAGTCCCAATTAAGTAATATAAAATGATTACAACTCAAACCTTTCTTGCTACTAACATAAACAATTTGATAAAAAATAGAAAAACGTGCAAACAACATTGCCAAGTACGACAAAAATAAAAGCACTATCAAGCTACAGTCGTTCATGCATATGTCCAGAGAAGCAAAACCAGAAAAAAAAACAAAAACTAGCATTTTTACAATAGTAAAGGCTTTCTAAATTAATTAAATTGTAGAATGAATATAAAGCAAAACTTCAAAGTAACATAAGAAAATAAAAAGCTAAAGAATTAGTTGCTACGTGTAACTTAAAGAGCCAAATGATTCACCAAAATCGTAAATGTCTTTTATAATTTTTTTGTAAAATACAAGAAAATGCACAAGTAACATTTACTGGTTTATAATAATTGTAGAATTCAATAAACTTTAAACACAAAAAAGTTTACCTTTATCAACAATAAATTGGAAATAAAGAGATTTATTATACTACTGACAAAAATGTATGACAGAAAACTTTTATGTAAGAATATAAATAATTAGCTACAATGATCCGATTGAATGTCAACAACGGGCCCCCAACACCGTCCCCACTATACTCACACAAGTATAAAAGCGAAAACGCATGGGACAGTTACTTAATTTTTAAAAGATTTTCTTCTGAATATGTCCGCCGCAGTTGTGGACAAAACGTCAAACGTTTCTGAATTTCCATCACGGCTTTATAACTCGAAAACCAACCACACGATATACTATAATAGACCTTACCTTCTTTCTCAATTTTCTTTTCCTTTTTTTATTTGAATCTCATACAGTCCCGCATTAAATTTTCTGCACTGCTATATATTCGAAACATAAAAATATTACTACGACTGTTCCTTAATTACATTTATTCCACGTACAATTGGCAGTCCTAATACGTAATTTATGTTGTGTTGGTTGTTCTAATCTCTTTGTCGCGTTTCAAAGCGGATAACCGGTCGGTTCTGTAGACGACAGCGTCTTTAAATGATTTTGTGTTTGGTTTTTGATTTCTGCCAGGACCATTTTATGTTCTGATGTTGCTTGGTTGAGCCCGATACGTGATCTGCCTATCTTCTGCAAAGTACTTCTTTTACTGCCATTTTATTTTTCTTTATCACAAGACAGATTGTATTGATTTGTTCAAAAATTTTCAAGTGTTTAACTTTTTTCATATTTTTTGCATTGTTATTGCATGATTTTGGTATCATTTGAAAGCTTGTTATCTCTCGAACATTTTGATATATAATACTTGTATATTTGTTTTAGTATGGAGTTTACGCGCGAGCAAAAAGATCGTTAATGTTGCCCGCGTACAAGTTGAGTTCAAAACCAAATGGCGCTAAAACCGCTCGCCGAATCAATAAAGCATGGGGCGAAGGTTCGGCTGGAGAGTCGACGGTTCAAACGCATTTCAAAGCCGGCAATAAAAACTTGGATCACAAGCAAGGAGCTAATCGTCAAACAGTTCTTGAAATCACTAAAGAGACTCCGTCACTGACATGCCGAATGTTAGCCGATTATTTCGATTGCAGCTCTCAGACTGTTGACAATATCCTCTACGAGTTTGGTAAGGTCTGGAAGAAGACGCGTTGGGTTCCACACGATTTGTTTGCAACTCAAAAAACAAAACGGGTGAATGCCAGTCAAAATTTGTTGAATCGTCAAAATAAAACTCCGTTCTTAGCCAATCGATTGATTACGGGAAATGAGAAATGGATCAGCTTCAAAAACCCAGATTCTCAATACGAATGGCATTCACCAGGCGAAAAAAACAACTACGATACCAAAGAAGGACTTTCGGCACAAAAAAATTCTTTGACTCGAAAAATGCCGAATTATACCGTCACGGGATTATGAAGCTACCAGAAAAGTAAGAGGAAGTAATCAGTGTTGACAAAGAATATTTCGATTAGTTGTTATAAGTTGTTTTTGTTCAAAATTATTAAATACATCGATGAAAAAAAGTGAAACGCTTAAAATTTTTTGGACAACTCAGTACTAGTAAAGGTGCTGTACTCTTTTCGGTGTTGCTAACCAAAAATTGTTGCACTACCCTGTTTAATTGTTTTATTGCTTCTATCAATTGTGTTTTGTTTTTAAGAAGATATTTATTAATAGTTTTGAATAGATACCAATTCTTATGTTCATTAGTTAGTATAGGCGTGTTTCCTTTAATTAGGCTTGGGTTTTTATTGTTATTATTATTATTGGGCTGATGATTCTAGATACAATTTGGTTTTAAAATAGCTGAGTTTATTCCTTTCACTACACATAATTTGTTTGGCCGGTGTCATAAACTCTCCAGTTCATAAATAATTTAGTCTTAAATTACACTAATATACAACTGGAGGAGCGGAATAGATAAACATAATATATATCAAAAGCAAACATACCCGACATTTACTACAGGGCTCACCTTAAAACTTCCTCTTCTAGTATATCATTCGATTTTCGCACAGTCTTCTTTCAACATCCAACAATAGTCGGCTATCATATGTAGAGTTCACTGTCCTTGGTAACTTTTTTCCATCACTTTAATATCCTCACGGAAGCACTCGCCGTATGCGTAAATAATTTAGATGAGCATGAAGAAACTTTGACACTCATGTTGCAACCAAACAATTTGTAAGATTTAAAGATCTCCTCGACTAAAATGGTAATTTGTAGCCTTCGTGTTCCCTAAAAAGTTTTGTACCACATTTTGAATGCAGTCTATGTTCGCAATGTGCACTCACTTATGGTATTCTCGAATGTGTTGTCCGTCATTAATTTTTGTATTTGTGGGCCTATAAAATGACAGCCTTAATTTTTTTTAGACATAATTGATGGAAACTTGACACCTAGATACTGAAAGCGTTTAAATATATGGCCCACGATCGTCACTGGGCAGAAGTAGCATTGATTCCTTTTTTTTCCAATTTTTCAGTTCCTCATCCTCCACACATGCAGGGCACACTTTGTGAGGAGCCCATGCTTTGTCTTAATCTACTAGTTTAATCTAAAAGTATTAAAAATAAACATTTTTCACGAAAGGTGTAATATTTTGCCTCCGTTTTCCTGTCGTATAACAGCCACATATGCAGCAAAGTATGTCTGAATAATTTACACAACCACGTGAAGCCACTGACACGTTACAAACGTAGCTATGTCTCAATGTCATTAAAAAACACGTTTTTTTTAAATTTTTATATTTTACACTTTTACATTTTCATGATTTGTGGAAAAGCCTGATAGTGATTAGAAATTTTAAATGTCATTTTCGGAATTTGCGAAAAAAGTCCATTCCGACACACCTTTTTATTTTAAAACAACAGAAAAATGCAAAATTGCACAGATTAGTGTTATTAATGGCTTTTAATACTTCTCCATTTTTGGTCGTGATAATACTAAAATACCATGGCACTCATTTATCGTTGTACTTATTTTTTGTAATAAGTATGCATTCTAATATTCGAAAGAAGTGCTCATACTGCTTTACTGGTTGCTGTGTCATGGAAGTCTAACATCGCTGAAATTGACAATGGACCTCTTTAATCTTCAATAACATTGGTAGATGCTTGATTATGATTTTTTTTATATGAAAAGAGTTTATATTTTTTGATAGAGTATCTAATATTAATAGCTGCATCTGCGTGAGCATCGCCATCACGATGTTGCATACAATATGCTACGTATCAAATATATATTTGTCTTATCTCCCTAACTAAACTTATAATTCTATCTCCTCCTAGACGCTTTAACCAATTTCCTTGAAACTTGTACACCACATTCACAACTATATTTGCTAATTCGGCGCCTTCTAACTTTAACCGTTTTTCTTCTTCTTCTTCTTTGTCCATCCCTTATACCCTAAAGTGTTGGGTCCTCTATCCATTTTCAAAATCTCTTCCTGTCTCTAGCGATTTGTTTAGCTTCTGCCATGGTTTTCCCCCTCCTTTCCACTTCCTTCCTGATAGTTTCCATTCATGTTTGCCTTGGCCTTCCTCTTCCTCTTTTTCCTTCTCTTCTTGCCTCTAATACCCTTCTTGGCAGCCTTTCTTCGCCTATTCGTGTCACGTGCCCAAACCACATTAGTTGTCTTTTCTATAGTGTTTCCACTAGCGGTTCTAGGTCTAACTCCTCTCTTGTTGTGATGTTCCTCACTCTGTCCCTCTTTGTTCTTCCGACTATACGTCGCAGGTACTTCATTTCCGCAGCCGTTAATTTACTTTTGCTCTTGTCTTGTAGCGGTATGCTTTCTATTCCGTATGTTAATGTAGGTAAGTATATTGTTTTATACAGGTGGAGCTTAGTCTCTTTGCTCAGCTCTTTCTTGTTGATTAATGTTGAGTTGATCTGATAGTATACTCTAGTCGCCTTGGAGATCCGGTTCCTTAATTCTTCTGTTACTGTTCCGTCTTGGCTTATTATTATTCCAAGGTACTCATAGCTCTCCAATTGCTCTCCTTTACATCTTACGTTCAGGTTTCTTTGTTCTTCATCTGTGTTCTTACTTATTCTCATTATTTTGCTTTTCTTCGCATTTATTGTCATTCCTTTTATTTTAATTTCGTTGTTCCAATTATTTATTACTTGTTGTAGTTTCCTTTGGCTATCGGCTATGAGTAGTATATCATCTGCGAAGACGAGGCTTCGTATATTGATTGCCCCCATGTTCCAGTGTCCTAGTTTAGTGTTCAGGTTTGGGTTCCTGCTGTTCTTAACTATTTCATTCATCATGATAATGAATAGTAGTGGACTGAGGGAGCCTCCCTGTTTTATCCCCCTCTCCATCAAGAATTTCCCCGATTCTTGTCCTTATTCCTATTCTTACTATTCCTTTCGTTCTTCCGTATAGTCGTTTTGTAGCTTCTACAAGTTTTCTCGAGACGTCAATTCTTTCCATTGAATTCCACAGGGTTGCTCTTGGTACCGTGTCGAAGGCTGCTAGGAGGTCTATGAATGCCAGGTGTAGCTCTTTGTTTCCTTCAAGTGTCTTTTCTATTACATAGCGTGGTCTTGAGTCTGTCTGCCTTTTCTGTATGCAGCTTGTTCCTCTAATAGCTCGTCTTCTATGTGATGCCTTATCTTTTTTTCTAGTGTCCTGATGTAGATCTTTTGTACGCAGGATGTCAGGCATATTGCTGTGTAGTTTGCACAGTCGTTTGTGTTACCTTTTTTGTGGATTGGTACTATTATGTTTTCTTCCCAATCCTTCGGTATTCCTTCTCCTTCGTATACTTGCTGGCATATCTTGTGTGTCGATTTCTTTATACACTCCCCTCTGTATTTGATTAGTTCAGTTCTTATTCCGTCTTTTCCTGCAGATTTTCCTGCTTTCATGTGTGCTATTGCTTCTTCTGTTTCTTCCAAAGTTATTGTTTCGTTTTCTGTCCCTTCTTGTTCTACTCTGATGGGGTTGTATTGTTCTTGTATGTTTGGTGCTTTGAATTTTGTGATGTAATGTCTCTTCCATGTTTCTAATATTTGTGGCAGTTCTGTAACGACTTCTCCTTCTTCGTTCCTAATGCTCCACACCTTTTGTTTGTGCATTCCCCTTAGGCCTTTAACTGTTTTCCAGAAGTCCTTTTTGTTGTTTTTGTTGTCTTTGAATTTCTGCTCCATCTCTCTACTAAACTCTTCCCAAGCTTCCTCTTTGGCCCTCTTCACTTCCTCTTTTGCCTCATTTCTCCTTGTTATATAATGTTGCCTGTCTTCTTCTCTCTTGGTCTGTAGGTATCTCTTCTGTTTTTTTTTCTCGGGCTTTCTTAGTTCAGTTATTTTTATTTTTTCGTAGCCTTTCTTCGCTACTTCCTTTCTTACATAGAATCCCAAGTCCGCTATTACTAGTTTGTGATTTGAGTGGATTTCTGCCCCTCGGATGACCTTCACGTCTAATACTGCGTACTTTGCTCCCTTTGTGTATGTGAAGTAGTCTTAACCGTTTTTGAATTAGTTAAATATTTTGATTATTGTATTGTATAGATGTCACACCAGTGACAGATAAAAACATTTTTTTTTAAAACAGTGCCATTTGTTGGACGTAAAAGCAAAGCCACAGCAACGCGTGGCCGGGTACAGCTATTTTAGAATACAAATATGGGGCCGGCGAAGAGATTGCTCTGTAAGCAATCCCAGAACAAACTTAAAAAAACCTTTCGATTTCGATTTCGAATTCGGGAAAATTCGAAACCAAATATCTGGAAAATTATTCGAAAATTTTCCCGAAATTCGAAGTCGAATATCTCGAAAACTATTCGAGATAGAAACTTTTTGATTTCGATTTTGAAATCAGCGTAAAATATCCTATAAGAATCCATTTTAAAATTTTAAAAAATCCATAATTTTGTGACAGCGACAGACAGACCGACAGACATATAGAATTCAGTAACGAACTTTTTAAGTTCGTTGAACATTCTGTTACTGCTGCCAACGTCTAGGGAATCTAGGGAAAAATTAAAAATTACTACAAATGAACATAAATACAGAAAGTTGACCGATTTCAAATTTTCGTATTTCTTACGTTTGAACGTAAAACGTAAAAATTACGGGAGTACATTATGAATGAGCACATAAGCTTTGCGTTGGTTCAACTTTACGTATTACCTATTTCTTATGGGCGGCATATGCTTACGTCCATTATAAATGGGCGCTAAGTTAAATTGTTCGACGTTTCTGATCCAGGGAAAAAGCCGATCCAATTAAAAATTTATATTCCCACAATGCAAAAATGTGAGGGAAGGCGGGTGAAAAATTATCAACCTAGGACGTCAAAAATGCTTTTTGGCGGGCAACCCCTAGTCTATATATATATATAGGCATGTTAGCATTCCAAACTACTAATCTAAAGTGCTGAGACATTATTAGTTTTTGTAACGAGTATTGTTATAAAATGTAATATTAGCCCCATTTCTTCAGTTAGAGTTTTTAACATTTCTTTTAGTTTATTCAAATATTCTGAATGATTATTTGACAGGACTAGCAGCTGGTGTATTATGTTACTTGTAATAGCATCACCTCTGACAACTCGGGCGTGTGTGATATCATTATACTTATTGAGCTGCGTATTGAGTTGTATCACGAATCTGCTTTTTTCTAAATACGAGAAGTACATTTGTTGCAATTCGCAGCAGCCTTTGTAGTTGGCCGGGTGGTTGCTGCTGCAATTGATACAATTAACATGATTGTACATTAACACTGCGAGTTTGCATGACTACCAGTGTATTTAACACTTCTTGAAGTTGTCGCGAAAGTTTTTTGTCTCCTAAACGTTGGAATTTAGTGTATTGTGGGATTTGGCGTTTACGTGTGGTAGTTTACAATGTACTAATGAGTGATGTTATATATTTCCTTATTTTTCTTACCTAGTTTATAATCAATGAAAAACAGTGGTAATTTTTTTGTGAGCATTCGTTTAATGTTCCAAGTGTTACTAACCCGATGTTCTTGTTATTCAAGTTAAATTTCTAGTTCATTTAAGTCAGTAGTTGGTTCATTTGAGGTATTTGTTATGAGTTTTACTTCGTAGTTGGGTGATATTTTAACTAGATATGTGTATTTATCTACTTTCTGTATTAGCTGAATTGCTGGCGCGATTAATTGTACACCCGATATGAAAATTGCAGATGTATTAGTTTCCGAATTTACAACGATGATTGTCATCTTCATTACGGTTTCCATTTTTTAAGAGTGTAACAAATAGAATTTTGTTTTGCATTAAAAAATTTATCATTGTTTCTTACAGGGTCATTGTTTTACTGCTTGCCATTTAGCATGCGTCTACAGATACTTTTTATAGTTGTAGTTAATGATGAAAAAAAATATTTTGTTGCAAAATGATTGCTATTGCTGTATTATTTTGATTTTGTATAATAAAAGATGTTTTTTAAGCCCGATAGAACTTGGAATTGTAAAAAATAACACAAAAAATTAAATTTTAATCAAAAAATGTTTTTATTCGAAAGATCAATACATGGTATTAACATTTGAAAATGATTTCGGGCATATGGCTACCTCGCCTGTTCTTGACGAAGCGCATTCTGGACGTCCAATTTTGGGCCACTTTTTCGAGCATTGCTGGCCGTATGTCACGAATAACACGAACAATGTTGGCCTCCAAGGCGTCAATTGTTGATGGTTTATTAGCATAAACCAATGACTTCTCGTGGCCCCACAGGAAATAATCGAGAGGTGCCAAATCGCACGACCTTGGAGGCTAATTGACAGGTCCATTTCTCGAAATCAACTTATCGCCAAATTTTCATTTCAATAAGTCGATGTTTGCGGTCGCCGTATGGCACGTAGCGCCATCCTGTTGAAACCACATCTCGCCCGGATCAATGTCATCCATATTTTCAAACAAAAAATCATTGGTCATGGTGCGGTAGCGATCTCCATTGAACGTAACGCGAGCTCCGGCTTCATTTTGAAGAATTAAGGTCCGATGACGCCACCAGACTGTAAACTGCACCACACGGTGCATTTTTCTGGATGAAATAGAGCTGCAGGATCTGTTGTGGATTGGTTTCACTCCATATGCGGCAAGTTTGTTTATTAACAAACCCGTTAAGCCAAAAAAAGAGCATCATCGCTGAACACAATTTTGCGATAAAACATCGGGTCAGTTTCCATCTGCTCTAGAGCCCAATCGGTGAAAGAACGACGCATATGATGGTCTCGTGGCCTTAATTCCTGTACCAACTGGATGTTATACTGGTGTAAGCCAAGATCTTTGCACAAAATTTTCCACGTAGTGGACGGACAGAGCCCCAATTCCTGCGACCGACGACGAATCGATAAATTTGGATCTTCTTCCACACTTTCGTTTACAGCGGCAATATTCTCTTCAGTACGCATATTCCTTCGACGTGTTGGTGTTATTCCATCATTTAGAGAGTATGTGGTATGAAATCTATCCACAATTCGACGGATGGCTTGCTCAGATGGACGATTATGTGCGCCATAAAAATCACGAAGTCGTCTATAAGTTGTGCGAATCGATGACTGATTTTCAAAGTAAATCTGGATTATTTGGTAGCGTTGTACAAGCGTCAATCTATTCATGATGATTTGCCAGAGTATACTGATCATAAATGTCAAAAAGTGAGCGCAGTATGACAGTTCGTTTGACAATTCCCGATGACGCCGCCGTCCAGCCAAAAGAAGGAAAATTCGACGGTGCCCGCGATAATTTTGTTTGCGGGTCACCTAATTCCGTCTCGCCCGACACATTGATGAAATATGCGTTGACGTTATGTTGACATCACGAAATATAAGCAAAAATCGTTTGTATTTCCGCGCGGCCCGAACGTCCCCGAACGCCCCTGAGGACATATTCCAGGTCGGCAGGCGCATTCAAGTATTATATTACAAGAACCGGAAGAGATAAAAAAATTTTGTTTGCTCCATAAGAAAGGGGCAAACCTGTGTGCCAAAATTACGTCCCTACGATTATTCGTTGTCAGTATTCAGGAGTTTTTTTTCCCCCGGGAAGCTGCCTTGCTGGCCGATCTCGCTGGGATCCGCTGGCCGATCCCTACCGGCCGATGAAAAATTTCGATGGTGCCAGCTGGGCAGCAAGCAGTTCCTCTGCATATTGTATTATAGAAAAATTATTTCAATATTTTCTAAAATCATCTTGAAGTAATTTGTTAGTTTTTTTTAATGCATAATTATATGTGGTTGGTAACTAAAATCAAATGACATCTGCAATGTCAGACCAACATTTACAACGTCAAAATCACATTTGTATTGTCAAATTTAACATTTTAGGTTAGAAAATTTGTCAAAACGAAATACAGAGTGGACCAATTTGTGATACACAGGTTGTTTCAAAGAGAAAATAAAAAATTAAAATTGGACTTTACAGTCCATAATTTTGCGTGGTTGGTAACGAATGTTTTTTAATGCTAATTATATGTAGTTGGTAACTAAAATTCAAGATGACATCTGCAATGTCAGACCAATATTTACGTCAAAATGACATTTGTTCTGTCAAATTTAACATTTTAGGTTAGAAAATATGTCAAAACGAAATACAGAGTGGACCAATTTGTGATATACAGTTTGTTTCAAAAGTAAAAGGAAAATAATAAAAAATTTTTTTAGCGACTTTACAGTCCATAATTTTGGTGGTTGGTAACGAATGGTTTTTTAATGCTAATTATATGTAGTTGGTAAAAAATTGAAGATGACATCTGCAATGTCAGACCAACATTTACGTCAAAATGACATTTGCTCTGTCAGATTTATCATTTTAGGTTGGGAAATTTGTCAAAATGAAATACAGAGTGGACCAATTTATTGTATACCGGTTGTTTCAAAAGTAAAAAGAGAAAAATAAAAAAATTAAAATTTTACTTAGTGACTTTACAGTCCATAATTTTGCATGGTTGGTAACGAATGTTTTTTTTTTAATGTGGTCGGTAACTAAAATTCTAGATGACATCTGCAATGTCAGACCAACATTTACAACGTCAAAATGACATTTGCTTTGTCAAATTTAACATTTTAGGTTAGGGAATTTGTCAAAGCGGACCAATTTGTCGTATACAGGTTGTTTGAAAAGTAAAAGGAGAAAATAACAATAAATCAAAATTTTACTTAATGACTTTAGTTTGTTTAGCAATTACTTAATGCAAATCCATGTGGATTGATTAGTAAATAGAAAAGCAATATTAAAAATGGAAATATAATTTAAAAATATAAGCAAAATCGTTCGTGCCTTCCGCGCGGCCCTCCTGAAGGACCGGGCAGGCGCAGCCGAGGTATTATATTTCCGGAACCGCAAACGATAAAAACCTTTGGTTTGCTCCATAATTGAGAATGGGTAAAAAGCACTGTGTGCCAAAATCACGTTCCTACGATTATTCGTTCCGTCAATATTCGCGAGTCAAGTTCCGGATGGCCGGGCCGGGCCCTTTCAGGCCCTGCCGCGGCGGTCGCCTGCCGAAATCTACGGGGAAGCAATTAACGTTTTGTAAATGCATTGACTTCACCGATAATACGAATTTAACTTTGTAAATATATATAATAAGTTGTTTTAAAAAAAAAAAATTATAATAATATAAATTTTAATTAGTAATTTTAAGTCTATAATTTTGTATGATTGGAACCAATATTTTTAATGCATAATTATATGCGGTCAAAAATTAAAATGACATCTGCAATGTCAGCCCATTTGAAACGTCAAAATGACGTTTGTTTTGTCAAATTTTTCACTTTAGGTTAGGAACTTTGAAACGTCAAATGACGTTTTTTTGTCAAATTTTCACTTTAGGTTAGGGAACTTTGAAACGTCATAACGTTTGTTTTGTCAAATTTTCCCTTTAGGTTACGGAATTTGTCAAAACGAAATACAGAGGACCAATTTGTTATCTACAGTTTGTTTGAAAAGTAAACCAGAAAAAATTAAATTATATAAAATCATAATTTATTGTTTGTTTAGCAATTTCTTTGCAAATCCATTGTGATTGATTACTAAATGGAAAAGCAATATTAAAAGGAGAGTTAATATAATTGAAAAAATTTTATAGTGGAAAGGCAAATTAAAAACCATATATTTGTATATTTATACCCTATGTCGACCCAGTTATAAAAATGTAATTAGTCCCATTTCTTCAGTTAGAGTTTTTAATCTTTTAGTTTATTCAATATTCTGAATGATTATTTGACAGGACTATCAGCTGGTGGATTATGTTACTTGTAATAGCATCACCTCTGACAACTCGGGCGTGTGTGATATTATACTTATTGTGCTGCGTATTGAGTTGTATCACGAATCTGCTTTTTTCTAAATACGAGAAGTACATTTGTTGCAATTCGCAGCAGCCTTTGTAGTTGGCCGGGTGGTTGCTATTGCAATTGATACAATTAACATGATTGTACATTAACACTGCGAGTTTGCATGACTACCAGTGTATTTAACACTTCTTGAAGTTGTGCCACGAAAGTTTTTTGTCTCCTAAACGTTGGAATTTAGTGTATTGTGGGATTTGGCGTTTACGTGTGGTAGTTTACAATGTACTAATGAGTGATGTTATATATTTCCTTACTTTTCTTACCTAGTTTATAATCAATGAAAAAGAATGATAATTTTTTTGTGAGCATTCGTTTAATCTTCCAAGTGTTACTAACCCGATGTTCTTGTTATTCAAGTTAAATTTCTAGTTCATTTGAGGTATTTGGTATGAATTGTACTTCGTAGTTGGGTGATATTTTAACTAGATATGTGTATTTATCTACTTTCTGTATTAGCTGAATTGCTGGTGCGATTAATTGTACACCCGATATGAAGATAGCAGATGGATTAGTTTCCGAATTTGCAACGATGATTTTCATCTTCATTACTGTTTTCATTTTTTAAGACCTCGTAACGAATGATAGAGTGTAACAAATAGAATTTTGTTTTGCATTAAAAAAATTATCATTGTTTCTTACAGGGTCATTGTTTTACTTCTTGCCATTTAGCATGCGTCTACAGATACTTTTTATAGTTGTACTTAATGACGAAAAAAAATATTTTGTTGCAAAATGATTGCTATTGCTGTATTATTTTGATTTTGTATAATAAAAGATGTTTTTTAAGCCCGATAGAACTTGAAATTGTAAAAAATAACACAAAAAATTAAATTTTAACCAAAAAATGTTTTTATTCAATACATGGTATTAACATTTGAAAATGATTTCGGGCATATGGCTACCTCGTTTGTTCTTGACGAAGCGCATTCTGGACTTCCAATTTTGGGCCAATTTTTCGAGCATTGCTGGCCGTATGTCACGAATAACACGAACAATGTTGGCCTCCAAGGCGTCAATTGTTGCTGGTTTATCAGCATAAACCAATGACTTCACGTGGCCCCACAGGAAATAATCGAGAGGTGCCAAATCGCACGACCTTGGAGGCTAATTGACAGGTCCATTTCTCGAAATCAACTTATCGCCAAATTTTTATTTCAATAAGTCGATGGTTGCGGTCGCCGTATGGCACGTAGCGCCATCCTGTTGAAACCACATCTCGCCCGGATCAACGTCATCCATATTTTCAAACAAAAAGTCATTGGTCATGGTGCGGTAACGATCTCCATTGAACGTAACGCGAGCTCCGGCTTCATTTTGAAGAAATAAGGACCGATGACGCCACCAGACTGTAAACCGCACCACACGGTGCATTTTTCTGGATGAAATAGAGCTGCAGGATCTGTTGTGGATTGGTTTCACTCCATATGCGGCAAGTTTGTTTATTAACAAACCCGTTAAGCCAAAAAAGAGCGTCATCGCTGAACACAATTTTGCGATAAAACATCGGGTCAGTTTCCATCTGCTCTAGAGCCCAATCGGCGAAAGAACGACGCATATGATGGTCTCGTGGCCTTAATTCCTGCACCAACTGGATGTTATATGGGTGTAGGCCAAGATCTTTGCGCAAAATTTTCCACGTAGTGGACGGACAGAGCCCCAATTCCTGCGACCGACGACGAATCGATAAATTTGGGTCTTCTTCCACACTTTCGTTTACAGCGGCGATATTCTCTTCAGTACGCAAATTCCTTCGGCGTGTTGGTGTTATTTCATTATTTAGAGAGTATGTGGTATGAAATCTATCCACAGTTCGACGGATGGCTTGCTCAGATGGACGATTAAGTGCGCCATAAAAATCACGAAGTCTATAAGTTGCGCGAATCGATGAGTGATTTTCAAAATAAATCTGGATAATTTGGTAGCGTTGTTCAAGCGTCAATCTATTCATGATGATTTGCCAGAGTATACTGATCATAAATGTCAAAAAGTGAGCGCAGTATGACAGTTAACCTTTTCGTAAGTTCTATGGGGCTTAAAAAAACACCTTTTATAAATTACTTGAAAATTCATGTGGTCGATATTAATATCTTTGGAGATTATAGGTTGTTTATAACTTACGACAACTTGCATAGAAAGATAAGTTTGACCGGTGTTTGTTATAGAATAATAATACAATATTTTAAATGTCGCATTTTTATCTCATCGCTTGCTATCAGGTATGTTTAGACGCAAACTTACAATTACGGAGAAAAACGATAATTATTTATTTAAATGTGAATTCACCTTTTTAGAAATATTAAAGAAAGAATTATTATATAAATATATTTTTCCAAATAATAAAAACAAGTTGCGACACAAGAAACTTTTAGATTTTTTATAGCACCAATAGTGTTATTTTTTATATTATCAGAATTTTTAGTTATATAATTTAATGCAAGGGTTTTTTAAAAAGTCTTACATTCGTGATAACTTTATTAGTATGTGAAGTATACCAATAAGGTGTAGATTTTCTATAAGCTTGTAATGTTGTCTATCAACAGATATCATTACTTCTCTATTATAAGTACGCCTTAGTTGGTTTATACGTCCTTAATACTATTTATCCATGACAAAGACGCCGAGCCTAATTATGCAGAGTTGTGGTGGTTGGATTTTTTCTTTCGCTCTTTTTCCCACATTTCTAACAGCCCTAAAACCCTCACAATCGTTGCTATAAATAGCATCCATTTGTTGTGGAATACATACATGTCTCTGATCGCTGTAACTGATATTGCAAGAAAACGCTGTTGAGTGTCTTGATAATCAATGAGTTAGAGGATATTACGATACTTATTTCATGTACCTCAAAACAACGTTACCAGACGTTTCCAAAATAATTTTATATTATCAATAAAAAAAATATTTTCATATACTTTTAATAGGTTCTGCTAAAAATTGGAAAAGTGTTGCTGTAGCTATCCAGCGTGGATCAGAAAATTTTTTTGAGTGTCTGGTCGCAGCAGGCAAATCATAGTTTTAGGATACTATTTAATGAGAGAATTAGCGGCATTGCGGAAACTCGACTAGATGATTTAGCATGATAATGCGCAGCCATGTGTTAGTCGCCACACTGTTGTCTTCCTGCGGACTCTCAGAGGTTACTCCACGATGAGAAGTTCTCCTCTAATAACGAGCTTCAGTAGAATAGTTTGCAATAGTTTTACGATAAGAGCTGGGTTAATAAGCAAAATTGCATTGAAGAAAAACACTTTTAATAAAATTTGAACTCTCATCTCCTTAATAATAATAATAATGGTAAGGCTCTACGCCCCGCGTGGGAGCACGGCCTGCGAACTGAGAGGTTAAGGCTCTCATACGTTCGCTCTCTCTGCCCGGTCGTCGCGCACCGTCTCTGATGCGGGGCGATATGGCAAGCATCGCGCCTAAGATGACCGTCATTATTACCACTTGCTCGAAGGAACACAGGTACTCAATTATTTTTAGTGACTGAGTAGGCATCAGAGAGCACCGGGAATTGAACCCGGGTCCGTCAGCATCGCAGCCCGTCCCTCAACCACGGAACCACGTTAACTCTCTCATCTCCTTAATAAAATATTAGTGAGAATAATATATACACAGCACTACAAGGCCTAATGGCCCATGGCTTCGATGGCATGTTTCCATGCCTTCCTATCTTTGGATTTCGTCTTCCAATCTGTTAAACCGTACGTTCTAATATCTTGTTGCACATCGCTCCACCAGGTCGTTCTTAGTCTTCCCCTCTTGTTTCTTCCTTCTGCTTCTCTTTCTAGGCATATTCTTACTGGATCTTCTTTCTTCATCCTGTTTATGTGTCCCAACCATCGTAGTCGACATTGTTTAATGACTGTAATTAATTTTGTTTCTTGATATAGCTCTTTTATTTCTTGGTTGGTTCTTTTCTTCCATTCTTCATTCACTTTTATTCCTCCAAATATTTTCCTCAGTATTCTTCTTTCCCATATACCTATCTTACTTTCATATGCTTTAGAATCACGCAGGTTTCTGCGCCAAAAGTTACTACAGGCCTTATTATTGTTTTATACAGCTTTATTTTCGCTTTTCTTTGTATGTTTTTGTCTCTTAGTATTTTATCTAAGGCTGCTGCATATCTCGTTCCCAGCATTAATCTTCTGTCTATGTCAGCACCTTGTTGGCCGTTGCTTGTTAGTTCCACCCCCAGATACACTACTTTGTTGACTAATTTGAAATTGTATGTTTTTCTCGTGCTTGTTTGGAATGATAGTAGTTGTTTCTCTTCTTGTATTCTATTTCCGAGTATTATATATTTGGTTTTATCTTCATTTACTTCTCGTCCTGCTTTCCTTGCTTGTTCTTCGATGCCTTTGACTATTCTTTTTAGTTCTTCTTTTGTTCTAGTTAGCACTGCTAAATCATCGGCATAGGCTAGTATTTGGTGAGGCCCCGATATAATTTTTTGTTCTACGTTTTTTTTTTTGTTTCTTTTAATATGTTCTCTAATACTATATAAGTTGCTTTGGAATTCGTTTGATAATATATTTTTGTATCTGATTGTCTTCTTTGTAACTTTTAGAGTCATTTTTACTAAATTTATTGTTTTTTCCGAGATTCTTAGATTTTCCAATGCTTTAAAAATTTCTGATCTTTTTATCTTATCATATGCTTGTTTAAAGTCAATGAAGGTTGCGTGTATGGGGATATTTTTCTTACTGCATTTTGCATGGCTTTGTTGTATGATGAATATCTGATCTATTACTGATTTGCCATGTCTAAATCCAGCTTGGTAATTCCCTATTTTATGCTCTGATTCTTGTTTTAGTCTTCGGTTAATCAAGTGGGCTAGTATCTTGTATGCCACATTTAGCAAAGCTGTTGGTCTGTAGTTTGTTACTTGTTTCTATTGCCTTTTTTATAAATTGGGCATATAATCGCTTTAGTCCATTCCATTGGAATTTCTTTTGTTATCCAGATCTTGGTTATTAATTGGTGTATTCTTTGCAGTATTCTTTTATCTGTGTGTTTTATTAATTCAGCTTCTATTTTGTCTGGCCCTGGGCATCGGTTATTTTTTTGTTTTGTAATTACTTCTGATACTTCTTCATAGGTTGGAGTTGTTGACTTATTTCTTAGAATAATACGATACTGAAACATCTCGAGTACACAGATAACTGCAAAATTACAAAAATAAACTACATTACTACGTTCAATTTTACCATTCAAGTTACTAACTAGCTGCAATTAAATAAATATTATATTTATTTAGTTAGATACTCACACTGATTAAGCTTTTTTTTGTTCTGGCAAAGAATTAAAGAAGCAGTTGTCAAATAATTAAAAAAAATGCTTCAAATAAATAGAAAAATGGTATACCTGCAATAAGCTAAAAAAATTGTTTGAAACCTAATCAAAAGCTGAGATACGTATGAATATTTGCTGGTAAGAAAAAGCAAACATATAAAAACAAATAAAAATATTATTCGACAAAAAAATTGCGCCTAAATTTTATAAAATTGTGCAGCAAACTATATCGATACAAGAGTAAAGTAGGGTAATTTTGTCTACACTTACGTACGTAAAATGTGTGGCTTGGCTTTATTACTATACTAATCATTTTTAAATGTAAATTTAATGATATGTAAATTTAATGATATGTAAACCACGGCACGATCTGAACTCTATAGTTATGAGATAATAGGAAAATTTATGGCCCATGGGGTATCGAACCCACGACACCTTCGCGTTATTAGCACGACGCTGTAACTAACTGAACTAATGGGCCGCATAATATTCTTTCACTCTTAAATGGATTTATATCGCATGTATATTAAATTTGTATAGTGTTAAATTTTTACTTCATAACAATACAAAATTAGTCGAATTAGATTTAGCCAAACTTTTAGATGAAACGAAAAAAGCAATTTATTTCTGAAATATTTGTCGGGCAAATTCTATATGCCTCATTTATGAAAAAATACTCAATTTACCTATTAATTTTTTAAAATTATTCTACTGTTATAATACAATAAGCTATTTCTTATAAACAATATTAAAATTTTACAATAATCTGTGATATATAACATTTTATAAATATTGTGGGATATCAATTTCGTAATTGATTTTCTCTGTAACGATAATGGTATTTACACACTGATACGTACTTGTATTGACTAAAATAGATTTGTAGTGTAGGTGAAAATGCTTAGGTAACGTTAAATATAAATAAAAGTTATGGTAACTGCAACCGCTTAGTTGTAAACTGAATATGTACTTCTAAAATCCTTTTTTTAAATTTGTCATTCGTCAAAAAATTAAAAAATATATTACGGAGCAATTATGGTCCTAATAATGAATTATAATAATTACAATGAATAATAATAAATTACTTACATTTTTCTACTCCCTTTTATAGGAAGATTTTGTAGAAATACTAGCTAATGCACGCGCCAACATATCACGATTGGTAAAATATTTCATTGTTGTTTTTTGTATTGTACATTTGATACCTCAAAATCACCCTCCGTTTAAAACGACCTTCAAATATTTTGAAATTTTTTGTAACTTCCACAGTTCTAAATCAAATATTGAACATGTTTGTCTCTAAATATATGCTTAAGTATAGTCTAAAAATAAAAAAAAAAACGTTAAAGAGAAGAAAACCTATGAATACAATAAAGAGTGATGCAAATTGAAATTTAGGCAGTTTTTCTCAAAGCACAAAACAATAGAGTAATCCGAATTACACTGCTATCAGGTAAAGCACAGATGTCGCAGACATGCGACCATCCTTTTCGCTTTACTTCAGGAATTATTTCTCTTTTATCGCTGAAATCGTAGTAGGTTTATTTATATAAACCATTTTCTTCAAATAATCCCAGAGGAATAAGTCTAATTGGGTTATATTGCAAGACCGCAGTGGCCAATCGATGCCACCCCCTTGCAAGATAACGCGACCAGAAAATTTGGTTTGAAGTAAAGTGAGAGTTTAATGTCCTATATGTCACGTGGCTCCATCTCCAAATCGTTAATTTCGTTGAAAAAAAGTTGTTTGACATCTCTCAACAGCGTACGCCATTGACAATAACAAGATCGCCAGCTTTGCCCTTAAAAAGTACGAGCCAATGATTTTTCTTGCCCATAGAGCGCAACGAACAACGAATTTTTATGGATGCTTTGGTGTTTCGTGAATAGCACGTGGATTTTCACTTTCTCAGATGCGGAAATTTTGACGATTCAAATTTAAATTTAAAGAAAAATGACCTTTGTCGCACTATAATTTTTTTTCCGAAAATATCAACCTCTGTGTCCCCTAAAACCCAGTTAAGGTGTTTCTGGTGATTCGTTTATGTTTTGAAATTAATTGAATTTGATACGCCTGTAAACGCATCGTTTGTTAAAATCTGTTAGGTAGTGCTATATAAATTACTCAATTGTCGTGAACGCTAACGAAGTGACATACTTAGTACTTCATGTACACTATCACCTACTTCATCAAAATTATCACCTGAGGGACACTATTGCGTCAAAACAGTGGTCGATGTTTTCTTTGCGTAATCGTAACTGATCGCCTGTTTTCATGATATACTTGAATGATATTGATGTATTGCTCTACAGTACACGATTTTACCGTGTGTTTATATACCAGTTATACAAATGCAAAACTTCTAACGTCCATAGAACACAAGCAGCGCGCATTTCAATTTGGATCACCCTATATTTAAATATTATCTTACTTAAACCGAACGTGTTGTCAACAATAAGAGAACAGCAATACAAATATATTTTACATCATTCGTTCGTATAAAATTATTCTATTATTATTTATTTCGGTTTGGTTTACGTAAAAACGAAATCTAGCTACCTCTAAATGGTCTTGCGACAAAAAATTATTTTTGTGTTGCAGTTGTTTGTAATGGTACATTTCTTAAGAAAAACTGCTTAACAACGTTTTTACAAAATGCGTCTCATTTAATTAGAGGTCTTTATTTAAATTGCGCCAAGCTGTATAGAATTATTTACATAGGTAAGAATAAATGCAAGTAACCTTATGTAAGAATTAAAAATATGTATATATTAAAAAAAATAATGATAGTGGTTTCTCAAAATTAATATAGAAAACGTAAAAACATTTAAAATTACGAAAAAAGAGCAATTTGAAAGCATCTTTGATATATTAATAAATCCCCAATTAAAAAAAAAATTTTTTTGATTGCTCCATTTAAAACTCTTCATAATGTAAACGTTAATGTCATCTTAAATATTTCCTTCTTGTGGAAGGAGTTAGATGACTTAATTTTGAATATTCATATTTGGTATTCTTTTTAGAACATTTGTATCAAAAATGTCAAACTATCAATACTAAAATAAAAGTCTCCTATTCAACATACTACTGCAACAAATACTTATCAAGCCATCTTTTTATGGAGTTAATTGCCTATATGGACGAATACACAATATGTATATAACATACATTTCTAAATATTACGCACAATAAAATCTAGACAAAAATGTGTAATTTTGACAAATTATTGCAAAACTAAAGTGCTGTCCGATCTAGAAGAAATTCGAAAATTAATTACATATAAAACAAAGATTTATGTCAAATTGAAACTGGAAAATAATTATAAAGTCGACTATATCAAATATTTAAAGTGGTTTCGAGAAAGAATTTAACAAATAAAAACGAAATAGAGGCCTAACTTGTGACTGATACCGAAAATAAGAATAGAATGATCGTTAACATATTTCCCTTTGAAATATGACAAGAAAATTAAGATTTTATGATTCTATGATCGCAAAGTGAAAAATTCTTGAAACTTAAAATGTTAAAGATACAAAAGTCCCCCAATTGCATTGAAACGCAAAATTCAACCAACTATAACCTGTGTTTGCAAATTTTATGATCAAATGTTGTATGTATGGTAATTGATGATAAAACATAGTGGTAATAAATTATTAGCTACTACCAGGCCAAGATTTTTTTGGCATTCGTGCAGCGCTAGTATAATAGTACAAATTATTGTAATAATAAAGGAAAAACTTCAACTTACAAAAGCGAGTTATCGTTTCCCGAGATTAGTAACACAGGTCCATACACAGAGCTCAACATTTTTAATGGAATAAAGGGCAAATTTAATAAAATGGTTAAATTACATTACATTACATGTGTAAAATTAATTATATTTGCTAGTTCGTAGAAAAAGCTAAGAGACTAAAAGATCAGAGTTAAAATTAATATGAATAGTACATAAGTAAGGTCTCTCATGCTGAGAGAAATTTGAAAACTTGAAAACACAAGCCTTACTTTATTTCAAAACAACAATCTAAAGTAAAAAAAATAATTGTAAAATAAACATTTAACATGTTAAAAAATATTTGAAAAGCACAATATAATTTTATCTAAAACATATTGAAGAGATGTAAAACATACAAAACAAAAAGTAAGCGTATTAAAAATAAGATTATGGTTAGTTGTTGTTAACAAACCCAATAATATTATAGTTTCGACGATCTAAAACTTTCGAATGATTGGAAAAGAAAAAAGACAACTGATGTAGCTAATTTTATAACAGGATGCTGTTGTCCTACAATTTAAAAAATAAGGCAAAACTAATTGTCAATTTATTTCGTTACTGAAACGTTGTTATCGTGGGCGAGATTCTTTTCTGTTGTATATTACCCAACAAATAATCTCTACCACAATAAGAAGGCTATAGTGTTATGTGCGGCTTAGAAGTTCTACTTGCTGCAACATTATATTTAATAAGCTTGGGTTTAATTTTTTCTATAATCTTACAGCTTTTCTCTATATAAATGATATAAATTCTAATTCAGCTATGGATATTTTATCATTTATTGTGTTTATTAACTCCCTAGATAACATCTGTCTTATTATTGTAGAGTTTACGTTTCATAGAAGTAATAACTTTGTTTCCTATTTAAAGTCGACATACACACTGTGCAACGCGAACAAGTTCGAGTTTCACTGAAAACTCATGGATGTATGTGGTGCTGTGTTATTATCGAATGATCAGAATTAGAGCTGTATGCTGAGCCAAGACTTCAGTTATATCAAATTTTCTGTACTCATTAAGCTGCATAAGAGACATTATCCTTTCACTTTTCTATTTACAAAAGCACAATAGCGTTGAACTAAAGCAGAGTACAAATTTTCCAGTTAAGCAAATTAAAATGTGCAGTATATTTAATGTTACGTCAAATCTATAACAGTAATATTGTTTGTTTGTCATGTTTGAAAATAAGTTTTAATCCTTGCCCTAAATTTAAACATTGCTTACATATTTTATTTGATGGATCGATTAGTATAAACACTGATAAACGAGTAATCGACAAATTTCAAACTTCTTTCTGCACTTGTATTTGACTCAAATAATACGGTTTATTTTTAATTTTTGTTTGTAGTTTTTCAAGTGTAATAAAATGGAGATATAGAAATGATTGTAAGTAATTTCATCTGACAATTTTACGTATCTAGGGTGATTAAAATGATAGACACAATTTCATACAGCTGTACTTCCTACTACAAATGGTATGTGAATGGTTGACATAACATTTCAAAGACGATATCCTAAAGTTTTGAATACTACCGGTAGAGTTTAGCGCATCAAGATTTTTTGCATTCGTGTTTAAAGCGTAGTCTACTGAAGTTAAGTATAGAGTGACCAGAAAACGTGGTCTGCCACAAATAACTTTTTGACATGTGTTAAAGCGCCCTTACATGTTCAAACCTTATTTCTTGCAACTACTCGTAGTATAGGATTTTCGCGTAAGCGACAAGCTAAAGCATGTAAAATTTTCTTATAATATGCTCGAAAACAGAAAATTATACTTTACTGCTGCGTTTAATTTTTAGTGACGGGGCAATATTTCATCTAACTGGGAAAGCAAACCGACCTAATGCTCGGATATGAAGGCTACAAAATCCCCACGACACACTGAAATATAAGAGAGACTATTCCAAAGTTAATGTGTTCTGTGTCGTACAGAGAATAAAGGTTTAAGGACTTTCCATTTTTTCTTAAAATGAATGAAGACTCAGCAAACTTCATTTCCAAATAGAGCACTTTCTGTTTTCTAAATGAATCTACGCAATGGTGGATAGACCACATGTAGAATGAAGATTTGACACTTATATTCTTTCCTTCAAGATCTCTTGACCTCACACCTTGTTACTTTTTTATGGGGATTTGTAAAAGAAGCAGTACCATGTAGTAGCTCCAGTTATAATATTCAAAACTTTAAGACTCTTTAAAATATTATTTGATTTATTTAACAAATGTAGATGTATGAAATTGAGTACATCATTTTGAATCACTGTGTACTTCATGGACGGACTTAATTTAAAATATAATTTCCAAATTCACCCTATTAAGTCTTCCTAGTTGGATAAGTCGGTAATAAACTTCATACCATATTCCGACAGAAATATGATAATTCAACTCCAGACAGGAATTGGCAAAATCAACCTGATTCAAATTTATGCTTCCATAACAGACAAGAGTATCGATGAAATAAAGTCATTTTATGGGCAGCTCTAATACATCTTAAAAGTGACAAAGAGACAAGACGTAACAATTGTTACGGGCGATTACAATGCCAAAATAGGTGAAAGCAGTCATGAGGATTACGTGGACAGATTTCGACTAGGTCAAAGGAATGATAGGGGAGATCGCATGTTGCAGTTTTGTGTGGAAAAAAGGATTAGTTATAAGCAATACCTTATTTAACCCTGCTGTTAGATTAAAAAAAAATATGCGAATCCTGTATTAAGAGACCATTTGGTCCAAATTACGTACATACAAATTTAATCCTATTTTCGCATGTAATATGATTGAATACTTTAATGCAAATTATAAACGTAATTACAAACCATTGATAATTTAACTAACAACCCGTTTATCGGTTATTTATGCGCTGTCATGTAGTTTTACTAGCTCAAACATCCAGCTGGTTTGTGTTATTGCACTTGTTGCTGTCACGCAGCCACATTGTAAAGTAAATTAACTTGGCTGACTTGCATAAAGTTGTGGGATTCCTCTTTTCATTTGTCTATGAAAACGTATGCATACGCACACAGTTTTGTTTAGTTTGTGGTTTGATCTCGTAACAGTTGCGTGGTTTTTATACATTAGGAAAAAATGGAAAGACAACGTTATTTGAATGAGGATGATATTTATGCAGTGCTCAATTCAGAAATTGACTCTGATATTTCAGACTCTGATATTGAATGTGTTTCAGAAAATGATGATATAAGTGATTTTGAAAAAGAAAGTGAACCAGATGTGGCTTCAATTAGTGCTGACCCATTGTTTATAGCAAAAAACCAAATGGTGTGGAGTGCTAATCCATTACAACAACCCATTGGAACTTCTGCTCAGAATATTATTACAGTACAGCCGGGCCTAACTAGATTTGCAATATCTAGATGCAATGATATACTATCAACATTTTCGTGTCTTTTCCACCTTCAATAGAAAGAATAATCGTCGAAAACACAAATATTTATGGCAAAGTGAAATTTGATGACAAATGGACAGATATTGATGAAGACACAATTCGTGCTTATATTACTATTCTCATTCTTGCAGGAGTATATCGGTATGTATATTCTTGTTTCATTTATTTAACATGATTGATATGTGAAATTTGTACATGACAGTGGAAGAAACGAAGATGTTCATGGCCTATTTGATGCAAATTTTGGCCGCCCAATTTTCCGTGCAATAATGTCTGAAGGTACTTTCCACATGATTACAAGTGCGCCCCGCTTTGATAATGTTGCAAGTCGACGACAAATGCGTAGTAACGACAAGTTTGCTGCTATTCGTGAGCTGTGGGAGCGTTGGCATGTCCTTCTCCAAACGTTTTACAATTGTCATGAGAATGTCACAATTGACGAGCAGCTTGTTGGATTCAGGGGACGATGTTCCTTCCGACAATTTATGCCCTCAAAACCTGCAAAATATGGTTTGAAATTTTGGTTCGCTGTAGATTCAAAATCTGGCTACGTCTGGAAAATACAGCCATATCTTGGAAAAGCTAAAAATGCAAAGCCTGAACAGAACCAAAGACAGAGAGTTGTATTGGAGCTGACGGAAGGATTAAAGGGGCAAAATATAACAGGCGACAATTTCTTTTCCTCTTTTGATTTAGTGAAAAAATTACTTGAAAGGAAACTTACGTATGTAGGCACAGTGCGCCAAAATAAAACATTCGTACCTCCAAAGGTGCTGAATGTAAAACAACTCCCTTTATACAAATCTACGTTTGTTTTCTGTGACATTGCGACATTGGTGTCATATGTCAGGCACAAAAATAAAGCAACTATATTGATAAGCTCAATGCATAAAACAGCTGTAGTTGACGATAGTGGAGCGAAGAAGAAACCGGAGATTGTTTCCTACTACAATTCAACAAAAGGTATGCTTTGATGCTTGTCGTCTACAGTTTCTAATGTTTTATTTCTTATAGGAGGAGTAGATTACTGCTGACCAAATGATTAGCTCCTACACAACAAAGCGTAAAACAAATCGATGGCCAAATATTGCATTCGCAAATATGCTGGATATATCTGCTTTGAACGCATATATACTCTTTTCTGACATCGATGGTTCATGGGTACCGGCTGATCGAAATCGCCGGAGACCAGAGTTTTTGCGAAAACTAGCACTTTGTTTGGCAAACGCGCATATAATGTAACAAAGTAGATTACCACAACAACAGTTGTCAGCGAAGTTATTGACTGATATACAAACCTCATCTTCAACTTTCGCGAATTCATCAAAAATTGCTTTTCCTAGAGCGGGGATAAGAAAGCGGGGAATTTGACATAAAATGCTTCACTTAAGAAAGCTTTATTTGCAAAATAAACCGGAAAATATTTTGTATAGCATGTAATGAAAAAACACTTTCAGTAAAATAATATTTTTCTTGTAAATAAACGCAACAAAAGCTTCGTATTTTGTATTCCATTAAATTGATATATTCACTGGACCAAATGGTCCCTGATAAAAGATTAGTAACTTTTTGATTTTTTCCGTACAGCTTTAAATTAGATGCCTAATATTTTGAAAATAATATTGCTACAAAAATAAAGCACGTGAGTCGAAACCTCAAAACAATATACTACACCGTTCAAAAGTTATTGAGATTACAAAAAAAAATTTGGACCAAATGGGCCTAATCTAACAGCAGGGTTAAACACAAAAAAGGAAAAATGGATGACTGAGAAAATTTTGACATTAATGGACGACAGAAAAAAATAAAGACATCATCAATTATAAAGAGATGCAGAATACAATCAAACGCAAAATAAGACTAGTGAAAAAAACTTGTATGGCTGAAAGGTATACATAGGTCGAGGAGCTGGCGAAAAAAATATATAACAGTTTTAACTTGCATAAAAAAATAAAGTCATCGCTAAAACAAAAATGAGACAAACGAGTGTATTGAAAGATGACCAAGATAGAATAGTTATTGATTTAAAAGCGAACGGATTACATTATAAACCAACAGATCTTAGAAAGAATTAACAAATAGTTGGAGGTTCTATTCATCAAGAAAAGAAAGTTATAATTCCTCGACCACATCTCACTCAATGATAAATACGAAATTCTGCGGATAATCATGGAGGGCAAAATAATTGGACGAAGAAGTGTCGGGCGACGAAGGATTTCCTGGTTGCGCCACTTACGTGATTGGTTCGGGCTTTCTTCTATAGAGTTATTCCGTACAGCCCTTTCAAAAATAAAATTCGCCATGCTCATCAGTTACCTTTAAGGGAGAAGCTGACATCAAGAAGAATAAGTTGGGGCTGATCATGAAAATGTTAATTATTATTTTACCTTCTCGTAACTGACAGCATAGTTTTCTTTGCAACACAATAACACAATCTACCTGGCCAAAACTATCGAATTGTTATAAAAACAAGTAAATATTCCTTCAAATGCCGAAGGGCTGTTATCAATTATTGTTTCAATTATTAAAAAAATTGCTAGCCAAATGTAAACTAAAAACAAGTTAAAGTTTATGCGACATTACCTAAATTTCTGCAGCAGTAAAATTTTATGTGTATAAATAATTCAGAGCTAGAATGGGTCGGTATTACTTTGGCCAAGTTAAATACTCTTCTTTCTTGCGTAAAAAACAGCAACGGTATTAAGAGATTTTAAATTCAATATGTCAAATCTAATTCCTGCGAAAGCTTTTAGGGCAAAGAGAGCATGCCGCACGGCTTCCTAATAACAAAAGCTTGATACATAATTTTTAAAATCTTTGAGTATTTTTCACTGCTTAAATTTTCCTTGATTTTTAAATTCTCTAGATTTTGCATTAATAAATATTGTTACTTACAAATATACTTTAACAGATTTTTTTGTACGACACGACTAAATCAACAAATAATTGTTTAACTATCTTTAGTTGCTAGTAAATAATACAAATCTTTTTGTTGACTAATTGTTTGCTATTTGAGTTCAAAATTGTAAATAATAAACTTGTAATATTACAAAAATATTTTATAATTCACTTTCAATGCATAACTAACTGTAATTCGTTGTATTTTGTTTAATTTACTGTTATTACATAAATGTCATAAGCACAGACCCAAAAAATGAAATTTATTTAAAAAGCGTATCCTTCGAGCCGGATTTGAACCAGCGACCTATGGATGTCTATAATCTGAGAACCTCTACAGTCCACCGCTCTACCAACTGAGCTATCGAAGGTATGTAAAAATGTTAGGCGATAATTTTATAAGAACAAATGCATCTTACCTGTATAAGTGTGTAATCTATGTCTTGGGCTTTGCGTACTAGGGCTACTATGATCGCTGCTCAAATCGGCGGCGTAGTCCGTTCCCGTGGAGTCCTGGCGGCCCGGCGATTTATGACGACGCTCTCGACTCTTGCTGCGCGCCCAACGGCTCTGCAACACACCGTACACTGCTGCGAAAACCTGAATGAACAACTATCGCAGTGGGGTTGGACGTCTGCGCAAGCTTACTATCGCAGGAGATAAGTATAGATGCGATCGCTTCCTGGCAATATGTGCCAGGCGGCATGTAAATTGCAACTGTATTATAATTTGTTAATGTGTTATTTTTTGTAAAATACCAAATTTTTGTTTGATAAAAAGTGGTAAGGTAATTTAAAATTCAAAATTGCAACCGTCAGAAAGGAAAAGTAAAGCAATAATTAATTATTTAATTTAAAAATCCACTTTTATAACTAAACACGGTTATTCTTAAATTATTTTGATTCTAAAGGAGAAGATTTCTCGAGTGAAGCTAATTTTGAATTAACAGTACTGTAGATGTTAACTTCTTTCTCTCATAAAATCTCTGGAATTTTTGCCTTTGTATTAGGTAGTAAAATTTGAATGTGGCTTGCCTTGTTGTTAATGATTCTAGATGTATTGGCAATTCATTGCTATAAATTACAATAATTTGAAAACGTCACATTATTTCTTCTTTAAAATTTATATTTGCAATTTTAATGTGCGTTAGTCGAACAAGTATGGTGTATGTATTTAAGGATTATTATCTACTTGTAGAATTTGCCAGATTTAATCCTAATTTTTAAGTTATATATATTCTGTAGAATATTCTGCAGCTATAATAGTACCATTTATAATAAATGTTTCGAAGTACAGTTCAGCATTCAAATAATATTTTGACCCTGTTTATAACCTTTAAAGATAAACGGATATTTTTGGCAAATCTCCATTTTATGATATTTTTATGAATATATCAACCATTATCGTACAACCTTTGGTATAGAAGATATCACATCAAAATAACGGTTTCTACTTTACATTACAAATATAAACGTTTTGATTATAAATTGTTTTATTATATTACTTTATGTACAGTAAAATTTTTAAACAAAAAGGTCAGCTTGCATGACTAAAAAATTCCAAGATTAATAAAAATTTGCTCAACATTATCCTTAATCTATATACCTTCGAATAATTTAATAACTTAAACATTTTCTTTTTAATTAAACAATCAAAATGTTCATAGTCGTATAGGCCATATATAGTTCAATGTACTTGTCCCAGTTTTTTTTATTTAAATGAAAAATAGTTTTGCCAACATTTTACAAATAAAAAGTACGTATCAATAATGGTGAGGACCTAACGCTCCGTATGAGAGCTCAACCTCCAAACTAACAATAAGACGTTGTGTCTCACTTATGCCGATATCTACTGATCGGTCATCTCTAATATTGGACTATGTGATAAGCCAAATATTTGTTTTTATCAGCAGGTGTTAAAATAGAGATTCATGAAAAAAGAGGCTACAATAAATAAAAAGAATACTTATTTCCACTAATACTATCGAAAGAAGAATAAGTGTCATGGCCAAAGATATTTAAACCAAAATTGTTAAAATTATTAAGTGTATATAACTCTCATTTCAGCAATCTCAGTTGAGGCAGATCTATGTCAAGGCTAGCAACCTCACCCACGCGAGCTCTTGGTTTTCCTTCAAATTGTACAACCCCCTTGAAAATCAAGTCCAAGCCTCTAAATCTCATCATAAAATATAAATTATCCTTCCCATATCCCGTCTGGTAAAAGAAGCTTTACTATGTACTAGTCTAAGACTATTTATGCAACTATTGATAGAATTTTATTATTTTTTAGTATAAGATCCGAGCTTGATGCAAATTGATTCCAAGGGTAGAAATATTCCTCCATTTGATTCAGGTATAGAAGTCTAAAAAATAAACTACAAAAATAGAAGTAACAGGAAAGGATCAAGCCATTATAAAACATCAAATGCCAATACAATATATTTTTGCAGCTATTTTAACATAAGTTAGAATGGAGTAGCAGAAATAGTTAACAAGAAATGGAAAAATGAATTGCTTGGTTCTAGTTCTATAAATGACAAAATTCTGAAAATCAAGCTAAATACCAAGCCGGTACGCATAAATACGGTTTAGGTGTATGCACCCACCTCTAAATCAACGGGGAAATAAATAAGCGACTTTTATACACAGCTGAAAAGTTATAAACTAGATACCAAAAAGGAAATAACTATTATTCAAAGATATTGCAAAAACTGAATGTGCATATAAAGATAATATTAAATATTACATAAGAAAATATCGGCTAGGCATCAGAAATGGTAGAGGTAAAAAACTATTACAGTTTCGTACTGAATATCACTATGCTATATTAAACACTCTGTTTTAATATCACAAAAGAAATCTGCTGGCAATAAATACAGTAATTAAATTGATTATATTAACAATAGGTATAAATCAACTGCCCAAAACCGCAAATCTTATCCTGGAAAGAAATATCGACCTGACCATAACTTACTTGCAACAGAACTAAAAACATATATATGTATATATGTCCAGGTAGCGGGTAGGTACTAGTTTACGATCACGGTAAAGTATAGACCTGCCTCAGGAACCTAGCGATCCTGCCTACGCGAGCTCTTGATTGTTCCCATCTCCTGAAACAGGGAGCAATCATGCCCTAGCCTAATTCCTTACCTACATTATATATCCCTACCTATCCTCACTCCCCTCACCAACACGCTTGGCCAGCGCGGTGGGTCATGGCTAAACACCCCCCAACAAAGTATACGTTAGGGGAGGCTTACATCCGACGATGGATGACATAGCTGATGATGATGATGATGTATATATGTATATATGGAGAAACGCTATAAGACATTGAGAACATTTTCGATAGATGGAAAATATACTAAGAACTAATATATATAGCTGTCGTAAATATCCAACAAATTAAATTAAAACATGAAGTGAAATATGCTATAAAAATTATATATAAGAAAAACAGTAGGAAGCGACCACAGTAATGAGATACTAAAAGTAATAAATGATAAAAGGATTAAAATAATACATGATATCTACAATCAAATATAGACTAAGGGACAATGACCAGACAACTACTGTTTTAAGCTGTGTTTAAAAGAGGCAGAGGCACAAGAGAACATATTTATAATTTGAAGCAAGTATATATGTTTTTCTGGACTATAAAAAGACATTTGACTGTGTGATAATGGATAAGCTGTGGAACATTTTAATTAAAATGGAATCTCCCCCAACGTTTGGTCTGTATGATTGAACCATTCTTTGAAAATGGTACTGTATAAGTTAAGATAAACGATAGAATCTCATATAAATTCATCCTGCAACAAGGTGTTAGACAAGCGTGCAGATTATGCCCCTTCTTTTTAACATATACGAGGAATGCACCATAAAAAAATTTAGTTCGGTGGAATGGTGAAACCAAAATCGGTGGCGTTGCAATCAACAATTTAAGGTATTCCAATAATACGGCCTTAATAACTAAAACACAGGAAGCAATGAAAAAACTATTAAACATCGTGGAGAAAAAAAAAGGTAAACTAGTCCTAACACTCAATAAAGTAAAGTAAAATAACGACAATAACAAGATGAAACATTGAAATAGACAAAAACTAATTTGGAGAAATAAAAATAACAAACCAATACATTTATCTTGACGCGATCATTAAAAATGTAGAAAACTGTTTTAACAAAATAAAGAGAAGGTCAACAATGCTAAGAACTGCCGTAACTATACTGCAAAGAATCTGAAGAGACAGGAATATAACAAAGATAATAAAAATCAAGATAGTGACTACAGTATTTTTGATGGCAACTGGTCAATACAAGAAAAATACTACAATTAACAATTATTTGGGCATACTTTTTGTAGAACAAAGCACAATTTCAAAAAACTGGCTGTAGAGGAAAATATAGATAGAAAAAAACGTAGAGCTAATCTATCAAGAAAATGGTTAGATAAAATTAAAGAACTAACTGGAAACAATTTTGAAGAAAACATCAGGCTGATAGAGGATAGGGATGAGTGGAGAAAAATTATAAAAACCAACATACCAACTAAAGGATTGCACAGATCACGATTTTCAGATTCCAAAATTATGGCAAGAGAGACTATACCAATTTTATAACATCATAAGGTACGATACGAAAAATGGTATCACAGAAAATAATTCATATGTTGCGCGCCATTAGAGGTCAATATTACTGGAAAACGTTTTTCAATGCTTTTGTCAAAAGCACTGATAGACACGATATCGGCTGGGCAAAATACTTTGCTATATGCACCGAATGACATCAATATCAATTCTAAGACAAAACATTGATTTAGTGTTATTGTAAAATTAGAAGAAGTGATGCCAAATACTAGATGGTCACACTATTTTTTACACCTAGAAACTCTTGCATAAAAAAATTTAACCTCCTGAAAAGAATTGAGTTATAAAAAGTGCCATGTAAATTGTAAATTCTGTAAAAAGAAAAATGTTGTAGACATACGTTTTTAAAACAGTTTCTGAAGCCATGTTAATATATTTTTATTTCCCGTTCAGAGCAAGTGGAAAGTGTCGCATTCCATTCTATTTTACTCGAATAAGTTCAACTTTAGACTATATTGCGTAAATTATAAAAAATAAAAATATTAATGAGAGAACCACTATGATAAGCAGAGAAAGGAAGAGAAAGTACATAATACTTAAAACTGTGAGTAAAAAACTCACAATTAACATATTTAAGCTTATGAGAATAAGCAAAAAGTAGGAGAATAGTATGCTGTAACAGAGTTAGAAGCAGATAAATAAATCTCAAAGTTTAAGAATTCCCGTTTAGTCGACTTTGGAATAGGCAACGAAACATATAAAATAGTAGAGAGGGCCGCATAAATATAAAACAAGAAATCTACAATAGAAAGGACTCGAACGAGTACCTTGTGAACGAGAGGGGGGAGAAAGAAAGATGATATGAATTATTTAAGAAGTCTAAGAAGACTCAAAGGACAACAACAAAAAAGTTGGATTTCCAGGATAATATAAAAGATCAAATAAAAAAGATGATGGATTTAATGAGAAATCTGGCGGATGACATAAAAGAAATTAAAAAAAACGACACAATAATAGTAAAGTAAATATATTAATATATTTTAAATATTTTAAAAAGAAGATAAAAGAAATAAACTATACCAATGAAAAGGTTATGAAAAAAATTGATGGTTTAAAACAGGAAGTGGCGATAGCAAATGAGACAATAGAAAAATTGGAAGGAGAAGAGATTAGAAGAAACATAGTTATTCAAAGAATAAAAATAGACTCAACTAATCCAAAAATGTTAAAGGAAGAAATAGAAGTGTTTGGTAGAATGAAATAGTAAAGGTGATAAAAGTATGGTGGTGAACAACAAGAGCAAACTCCGAAACTCCTGAGGAAAAGTGTAAATAAACGACGATTTGTTTAAATAAAAAAAAAGATACTAGTAATAATACGGAAACTAGCAAAAAAAGAATTAGCAAAACGAAAAGCAGTTAAGGTGAGATACCAGATAAGTGCCAAAAAGATCTGGACCTGGAACAGAGAATCCCAAAAACTAGAGAAATATGATAATGAACAAAGTAAACCAGCCCAAGGACCACCAAAAAACGATAAGCAGAGAAATGTATAGGACGGGGTAGGGAAAAAACAACAGACGCAATAAAAATTGAGAAAAACGAAAGTAAATGACATAGAATAACAGAAAACATGGAATATTAGGAGTATAAATGACAAGAAAAAAAATTAATCTAATAAATTAAGAAATAAAAAATAAAAATACTAGCAATTATAGAGTCAAAAAAGAAAGGAGCCTGAGAAATAATTGTAAAAGGATATGGTTTACTTTATAGTAAAGAAGAAAATGATAGTGCTGAAGCAGCGGTAGGTTGTGTGATAAGCCCGAAGTACATGAAGAAACTAGTTGAATGAAAATCAATAAGAATAATAAAAGTAACATTCGCACGAAGTAATATTGAGAAAATGGATATAATAATAGTATATGCAACGGGTGAAAATGATACGATGAACGAAAAGGTATAATTTTGGAATGAGCTTCAAAGGGTATATGAAGAAGTGGACAATCCCACTATAATTACTGGGGATTTCAATGCCAATGTAGGGAAGATTTAAAGTGACAAGCAATTATGGAGAGGAAACAATAAACAGGAGTGGCGATAAAACTAATAGATTTTTATTTTCACAATGGACTATTCTATCAACACAAGGACTACCACAAATACAGTAGAAAAAAACCAGGAAAAAATGAAAGATTAATTATAGACTACGTTATTACAGAGAATGCAAACACAAGAATCATACAAGGTGTAAGAGTATATAGGGGTAGTGAACTATCGACCTGCTAGCAGAATGAATGAAAAATAGTGAGGGAAAATAGTATTAGAAGATAGCAGGAGAACTTAAAAACAAAAACTATCAAAATATACAAACTAGAAGAACAGCAGATAAGAAAAGACTGCGTGGAAAGTAAACTTAAAACAGAGAAGTTAAGAAGCATATAAAACTTATAAAACGAGATAAATTCCAAAAAAAGAAGGTTAACATAGCTAAATTCAAGGAATGGCAGGACTTTGAAAATAAGATGGAAAAAGGCAGCAGATCAAACCAGAAGCTATTTTATATAGTTCTTAAGAATATGAAAAACAAAGGAAGAAAAAATAGTTTAAGACGAATTATGAACAGAAAGGGAAAGATAATTACTGAAGATAACAAAGTTGTGGGCAGATGAATGTCGTTCTTTCAAAATAGGAGCACAGAATATGGCATTAAACCCAGAAGAAGAAAGAGATAGTATACAACTTAAAGAAGTAAAGAAAAATTGTACAATGGGAAAACACCAGGAGCAAATGACTTAAAAGCAGAATAACTTAAATACATAAAAGAAAATGGAATAGTACTACTGCACAGAATTGTGAATGAAGCATGGACGACATTAACAGTACCCAAAAACTGGATAACTTTAGTCATAGTTCCAATTTTCAAAAAAGTGGATCAGATGGAGTGCCGAGGAGCATTGCTTTAATCAGTCTGTAAGGTGTAAGAAATAATCTTAGGAGAAAGATTAAAAAAAGTGTAGAAGATAAAATACATGAGGCGCAAAGCGAATTTAGACTTGGACACTGCACCCCGATCACATATTCACAATTTGAAATGTCATAAAGGACTCACTAAGCTACGATAACGAAGAATACATGTGCTTTGTTGACCTACAAAAGGCCTTCGACAAGGTGGCGAGACAACATATATGGGATGTTCTAGAAAGCAATGATATTGCAAATAACTTAATAGAAGTTGTTGAATCATTGTACAAGAAAGCAGAAAACATAGAGAGGACAACCGAGAGACCGAAAAATTCAGAACTACTCGGGGAGTTAGACAACGGGGAAACCTTAGCCCATTGCATTTTATTATATTTATAAACGAAATTATATGAAATGTTAGCAGTAAAAGTAAGAAGATGATTGTGGGGCACTACAAATTGAAACCGGTAGAAGTGGGTGATTGGGTATTTTCAAATGACGTCGCAATAATGGATAATACAGAAAGAAGTCTGCAATTCACTGTTAGCATATTGGCGTAAGAATTGGAAAAAAGAAATAAATTAGTAGTGATATCAAACAATAAAGAGAGAAGAGTAAGCATACAAATCAACAATTAGGTAGTGGAGCAAGTGAAAAATATAAAGAATATAAAAAATATAAGAATATAAGCATAACTATAGATGATACTGGAAAATTAGATAAGTAAATTAATAATAGAATCACGACAACGACAAAAATGTTCCATGGTATCAAAAGAGGATTTATCGACAAAAAAGAAATCAACAATAAATCAAAAACGACAGTCTATAAAACCATATACTTAATGACATTACTAGACGGACGTTATTGGGTTTTAATCAATACAAATACAAAAAAGTTCAGGTCTTATCAATAAATTATCTGAGAAGAGTAGCAAAAGTAACGATAATGGACAAAATAAGGAACGATGATATAAAAAAATTAAAAATAAAGTTCTAAGACGTATATAGAGAGTACTTGAAGAAAAGCGAGTTAGACAAGTGTGGGAAGATCACTGGCAGAAGAAATAGAGGCAGACCAAGCATGACGTAGAATAAAAAAGTGGAAGACTTACTGAAGAGCAGGATGTTGTCTTAGAACCAAGCCGAGAATGTAGTAAGGGACAGGAACATTTGGAGAATGGTAGCGAAATAAAAATGAAAAAAACAGAATACACAAGTTATTATATAATGTTATTTAATTATCAGTTGTAAGATTGAAGTACTTAGTTATGTATAAAAAAGTTATTACACCCTCTACACTTAATAGTAGAAGAGGGATAGATTATATCATTGCAAAATATGTCTTAGTAAGGCGTACTCCTTTTATTTTGGAAATCATCTCGTGACTCTCCTCTTCAGTTGCTTAATGCAGTTCCCCAGCTTTTACACGCGTTTCACCAACAGACAGCGACCATACACTTTGCTACCATTGGTTTTTAGAAATACAAAAAGAAAAATATGTTAAGTTATTTGCAGTAAAAGATAAAAAATTAAAAAGCCAACTTTTAGGTCTCACAAAACCGTTATAAAATAATTGTACTGTAAATTAGCAAAATAAAAAAAACCTGATTAAAATAAAACTATAGTAATAAATAGTTTATAAAAACGCATAAAATGCAAAACTCAAACGCACTCAAATATATTTGTAAACCAGAAAGCAAAAGGAACCATCGATAAAACCCTAGACGTATGTCTAACGGAAATGCTGTGAATATGTTATAAAATGTATGAAAATGTACAGTTCTAGATATTGTGACAATTTTATTCTGAAGTACAAGGAAGCAAAGGAATATAAAATTTTATATACACAATAACATATATATAAAACGTAAATAAAAATATCAATCACTACAAATAAAGTAAGGGAAATATATGCAAGAGGCAGGGGGGAGGCAAATGTCTTTATCTAATTTTAGATCTCCCTTATAGGTTAACTTTTTACCTTTTTAATTTTACAAAATTTTACAGTTGCTAAAATTGTTTCACATAAAATATAAAAATAAATGGCACTTAACCTTGAAACGCAGATTGTTTCGCAGACTGAAATGTGCCCCTAGTGCGTCTATGAATATAAACTGTAGTTCCACGCAATATCGCCAAATAACATTGTTGTAATGTACAGAAAGGAAGGTAGTGAGACATTCGTGCGAATACTATAATTAGAGATGTGGACAAACCGGAAACTATGGAAACATATATCCTTGGACAGTGATTTTTTTTGAAAAGGAGTGACTATTTTCGATGTTAATAAGCATATGTGTCAATGCAGTACCGAGTTTGTTTTTTTTTTATTAGATACATAGCACCTAGTTATAAACTAATAAGCTATTTTAATATTAACCTAATTTACTAATAAGATTAAAATTTAACTGTCACCCAATGGCTCGAGTCAATTAATTGCTCACTTTATTATAATATTGTCATTTAAAGTCACAGTGATAGATTGCGCATTTTACGAGTGCTCTGCTTTTTATGTCACTCCCGCACTTTTCACCTACACTTGGTTTTATGCCAGTTCAAACGGTTTAGTTCACTTGAGGCGACGAACTAGATTAACGTTGTTCAGGAGCTGGATAGCCACGTTTTTGGGATGTCGATGAAGACGCTCTTCATGGGATGTTGCATATTTTCGAATTACGCTGAACATTGCGTCTACTTGAAGGTCTCGATGCAGGTCAGTATTTCTGACGTACCACGGAGCGTTTACTGCATTTCGTAGCACTTTGTTTTGAAATTTTTGTATAGATTTCACATTCGTTGGTTTGGTACATCCCCATAGCTGGATTCCATAGGTCCATGTCGGTTTTAAGATCTGCTTGTATAGGAGAACCTTATTATATATTGATAACTTAGAGTATCTTCCCATTAACCAGTACATTTTACAGTACTTGATGCCGAGTTCTGCTCTTTTCTTTTTAACGTGCTCTTTCCATCGGACCTTCGCGTCAAGGGTCATTCCAAGATATTTAGCAGTATTTACATATGGAATGACTTTACCATTAATTGAGACGGGAGCATATTGATTTCTTTTATTTGTGAAATTAATATGATTTGATTTGGCCTCGTTCAATCGGATCTGCCATCTTTTTGCCCAGGTGTTAATGGCGTTTAGGCCTTTTTGTAGTAGCGCTGTTTACGTCCAAGTCGACAGCCATAACAGCTGTATCGTCGGCAAAAGTAGCCACTATCACATAATTCGATTTTGGTAGGTCGCTGGTATATAATAGGTAGTGTGTAGGTCCAAGTACACTACCTTGCGGCACTCCTGCACTAATCGGTTTGAGCTCCGAGTAAGCATCTTCGTATCTCACGCGAAAATATCTATCTGAAAGATATGAGCGGAGTAGTGCACTGATTTCAGCCGGTAGGAATCTGTTTATCTTAAGGAAGAGTCCATCGTGCCAAACACGGTCAAATGCTTGAGCCACGTCGAGAAATACTGTGGCACAAACTGCTTTTTCTTCGAGTGACTTTTCGATTACATTCGTTATACGATGCACTTGATCGATTGTTGAGTGCCTATCGCGAAAACCAAACTGATGTTCTGGAATTAGTTGTCTTCCTTCGATCACTGGTTTGAGTCTTTTCAGTACCAACTTTTCAAAAAGTTTGGAGATTACAGGGAGGAGAGAGATGGGCCTGTACCCCTGCACTTCATTCACGTCTTCACCTGGTTTTGAAAGGACAATTACTTCTGCACATTTCCATGCTTTTGGCACATATTGTAGTCTTAGCGCACAATTTATTAACATAGTAAGTTTCACTATCCCTTTCCGTGGCAGGTTTTTCAACACTTCACCGCTGATGAGGTCGAAGCCTGGAGCTTTGGCAGGATTGATGTTGGTCATTATCTCCTTTCTCACTTCTTTGGATGTTACTAGTTGAATATTTTTATGATTAGCTTGGGATCGCGTAGCTCTAATTATCTGTCGGTTTTCGTAAGGTCTCCTCGAAGTGTCTTGCAAATAAGTTCGCTTTGTCTTGGTTACTTCTTGCCCAATTGTTGCCATTTCGGATTGGTGGCTTTTGAATGATGGGTCTTTTGATTGTTTTGGTCATCTTCCATAGGCCATAATCCGTCTGTCAAATTTTCTAGTACGCTTGTAATGGTTTCTTGTTTCCATTCTTGGACTTGCTTTTTGATTTCGGCTGTTAGGTTATTTAAAATGGTTTTATCTGCAGGGTTTCTTGTTTTTTGCCATTTCTTCCTTGCCTTTCTCTTGGTGGCAACTAGAGTTCTAACCTCTTTCGGGTAATTGTTACCATTAAATATTTTCGGGCATGTAGGTGTAGCAGCCCATGCTGCTTGTTGAACGAGTTTAGTAAATTTTTCTAATGCATCTTCTAGCTCGTCTGGTGTCTTTAAAGAGACATTAAGTTGGATGTTCTTATCCAGGTGCAGGCAGAATTTATCCCATTCAGTGTATTTATGTGTAAGAGTGGGCTTTCCTTCCTTTTGATGATTCTTTCACTCAGAGTTAGCACTACGGAGAGTGATCCGAGCTAAGGACAAATTCTTCCTCAATCTCGATGTAATTGTCTGAGATGTTTTTGAAATAAAAATGTCCAATAGATCTGGTCGCTTATGGATGTCGGTCGGCCAATAAGTTGGTTTTCCGGATGTGTGTACTTGACAGTTGTATTCTCTAACAGCCTGCAGTAGTTCTTTTCCCTTAGTAGAGGTTGTGTTAGAGCCCCATTCTATATTCTTGGCGTTGCAATCTCCGCCAAGTATAAACTTTCCTTGAAATTCTATGAGCAGACTTAAGTAGTCTTCTGTTTTTAAATTATACCGCGGAGGTATATAAGTGGCGCCCAAAGTAATCCAACCTTTTGTGGTTTTAATTTTTGCTGAGGTTACTTGGTATTGTGCTGTTTGAATATGAAAATTTTCATATTGTGATATGTGCTGCCTAACTATGACAGCACTTCCACCCCTCGCTGTATTGGATGGGTATGTTGTATGGTAACAGCAGTAACCTCTTATTTTGACATAATCCTCTTTTGTGAGGTAAGTCTCTGATACGAGGCATATGTCCATATGTTGTATCTCTAGGGCTATCTGTAGTTCATCTAGCCGTTGTCGTAGCCCATTAGCATTCCACGTCATTATGCGTAGTCCATTCATTTTTTGTTTTTAGGAATAGCCCCCAAGCTCCGCGGTTTTTCTAGATCTTCTAGTCTCTTATTGAGTATTTTGTTCATTTCCTCTTGCTGGGATAGCTTTTCAAGGATCGTTTGGAGTGTCTGCTCAATGCCACTAGGTTCACAATTTTTTGGGTCAGGTTTTGTACCCTTTACTCTCTCTGCATAGGTTTGATCTGTACGAATAGCATCTTGCATTTTGTTTTGAACCTTTTGTTTTGGTTTTGTTTGTGTATGTATCCATTTTCTTTTATTATGTTGATCACGCATTTTTGTAGCTCGCATGAATAACTTCACAACCTCTATAGTTGGCCGGGTGTGGCTTTCCGCAATTGTGACATTTTGGTTTTCTGTTTTGTTTTTGGGCAGTCGCTAGATCTATGAGTACCTGAACAGCTTACGCATTTACTTATTCTTGCGCAGAATCGTTGAGTGTGTCCCCATTTTTGGCAATTTTTACATTGCGGGATCAGTTTAGATTTGCGTAGTGGTTCAATATTCACTTTTATCCCTAAAATTGTTTTAATTCCGTAGATCTTTTCCACTGGTGTTTCGTTTTTGAAACTGATTCTGTACATTGGCAAAGACTTTTTAGTTTTTCGTTGTAGAATGTTTACTATTTCTTTGGCATTTAGTCCTCTTAATTCCAGTTCATTTTTAATCCTTGCTCCGTCACAATTTTCCGGAAGATTTTTGACTATTACTTTAATGTCTCTAGTCTGTTTGTTTTCATACGATGACCATTCATATTCTAGCTCTGTCAATAATCTGGTAGATGCTCTATACTTATCATCGTTCTCAACATTTAACTTATACGTCTCGTTGCCTTGACGCCTCATTTGGAACTCTGTAATTTTTTCGCACATTTTATCGTAGAGTTGTTGATAATCTTTTACATTATAGATTACTATTGGTGGTGGGGGGTTATCTGGTTTCTGTTCATTTTTAGGCATTTGTTTTGAGGTTAGTTTTTTACTAGGCATATCTTTACTGTTTGTACTCGCTTTTAGTTGTTTTTCCTTTTTCCTATTTTTTTTAAGTATCCACTCAGTCTCGCTTGCCACGTCGGCATCCACATATGTTTCTGTTAAAAGTTCTTCTTCATCTGTTTCATATTGCACTTTTTGAGTTTCTGCTTTGTCGACTTTTTTTTCGGCGGTTTTGGCTTCCTGTTCCAGTTCTAATACTCTATTTCTCATACTATTGATATATATTTTTAGTTCATGTTTTTCATGATCAGTTTTTTCTGATCGCTCGGTAAGATTTCTGATTTCATTTTGGCTGCTAATTACTGAAGCAATTTTACTACAGCTTTCGGCAATGCTGATTTAATATGACATTAAGTAATCATCTATTAGTCATTAGTGCTGCTTCATGCCTCATATGCAAGAGATTTTGTACTAACAACTACGTTTGTTTCAGGCGGTAAAAAATTATGAAAATGAAAGCGATTGTAGTGACAACTATTTTAAAACGCTTTAAATAAATGACCTTTTTTAGCTTCAAGTAATTCTATCCGTTTTAGCATTTTTCTATAACAGCTTCAATTATGTGTTGCGGTTTAAATTTTAATTCCATCGTTGTTTTGGAACTGCTAAACAATAAGAAATAATAGGAAGTCAAGCGTTGTTAAATATGAGATTGCGTTGTATTTGCTTTTGACTCGCTTCCAAAGTATGTGCTTTCTGAGTTAGCTTTATTTATTAAGTGGCGAAGCGAAGCGGAGGCACTTACTAACTTCATGTTGTCCGTCCGTCCGAGCAAAAACTCGAGAACGGCTGGGAATTTCCAAATTCTGTTTTCACCAATCGACAGGTGACCATAAAGGCTTGTTTGCTAGTGATTTTGAAACTGATTGGTCAAAGGTCAGCCAGACTAGAGGGTTCTCAAAGTTGGGAGACTGCTTCGCCACTTCACTATGAGTTGCACGCTTTGCAGGTTTATTTCATTTGTTACAGGTATCCCGATCCCATACCTTGTCAAAGATAATATCTAAAAAGCCTATGAATAATATCTTTTGTTTTCTTGATCAATGTGGATTAGGTCAATCCTGCTCTACGACAGTGGGTTGTCGTCTAAATTTTAGCTGATGTTCTGTTATTAAATCTTATAGGAGATATTTTAATCTTTTACAAAATACTTTCACGACAGTTAAGACTGTTAAGTCGAAAAAAAGATGCCTATTGGTGCGGTGTTAAAATTGTACCATTCGATGGCCATAAAAAAATATTTTTCTTAATAATGCATTGAATATGTATTTGATTATTTTTACATAGGTCTCTGGCAAATGCTTCAAGTTTCTTCCAGTTATTAAATTATGCCCAGTCGATCTATTTGCATTTAATTGAGTATATTTTTTCTTAATTTATTTATCCGTGTCTTTTTAATAAGTAATGCTCATCTGGAAAAAAGTACACAGACATTTATGGATGTAGTTCTCTTTTTCTGGGGTCATTTTAGCTATATTTGATATAAATACTTTTTAAATTGTTTTGTTTTATTCAACTTGGTAGTTTAAGTGGAAGAATACATTGTTATGGTTGCTTGAGTCTTTTTATTTCTCTTATTTTGAATGGTACTTTAAATATGACATTTTTATTAAATATTTTTTAAAATTTTGTCTAGTTAGTATGCTTATTATATATTGAAGGAGGTCTGCAATAATTAAGTATCTGAGAACTAAATGTAATTATAAAGGGAAATTGGTCTGACGATAGATCTAAGTTTGTATCAGCTTTAGGGAATGTATCTTTTACTACATAGAAGTCGATGGATGAGGTAGTTTATTGACCAATTAACAAGGAATATATATTGTTGTTGTCTTTTGCTTTTAATATTTTTTTTTCTTTTGTGTGCATTTATCATTGGCGATTATGCTTGATATTGCAGTCTCCTGATCCAATAAATCAGCTTCTAATACTTAAAAAACACGATTTTGACAATTATCTGGTTCCTTTATAAATTGTAGAAAAACATTGTAAAATATAATTTATGTTTGTAAGGTTAATAAGTATTTAAGGTATACTATAGTAATATTTGGAACTATGCCATTTGGTTAGAGAATATTTAAATTAAAGTTGAATACTCTTTTCTGTGCACAAAAATGTATGCATATATATGTAAAGATATAAATTAACTAATTAAAACGACCAATAATTATGCACATTTTTGATTTGAAAATGCTTAAAATACAAATTTCTACTTAATTATCAAAACGTGGCCGTTTATCTATAGTGAACGATAAACTTGTGCAGGAAATTGACAAAAAGTTTTGTTATCCACATGAAACCGGGCTTGAGTCGTATTTCTTAGACGATAATACTGTCCTTCAAAATGTTGTTACAGGATGGCTTAATTCCAACCAGGAGACAATGTGTAGAAATAATTTCAAACTTTGTAAAACATTATGAGAAGAGCCTCAATTTGCACGACGATTATCTCGAAAAGTAATGCACTGTTGTCTGTCATAAATAACCAAACCGCGGTTCCTTACCGAATGACCTCGTGCAGTATAATTTTATCTAGAGAAGAATAATTACATTAAAGAAAAACCGATATTTTTTGCAAAATATTAATAAAAACGTATATATTAGTCCACAAAATGTAAAACATTCTTTGACATAAATCAATTTCTCTGTTATAAAAATAATTACACAACAAACAAGGCAATTTTCTAGTTGCATGTTGGTACTTATGGCACGAACAAGAGGAAAACAGATGCTAATGGATCTTATCTAGTAATAAAATATCATCGTTAATCATTTTCTTATGAACTTAATGGAAGCTTCTTCAAATTTTGGAGTACATTGAACATGCACTTTGGTGATAATATTAATGAGATTCTCATAAATATTGCCAAATACTAATATGTTTATTAGTGTTTATATAGTATTTCATTAAACAATAACACGTACTAATTAAGTGTACTTTTTCAAACTAATTATTTGTCTTTAATATTTTGTGATGTCGAATTAACTGCAGGTGTGATAATGTAAAATTGAAAAGCAAGTTTTGTAAGGATACCCGAGATTAAAAATATTTTTTAATTAAGAATGGTACAACCTTAAGTGCTTTGGAATAATATTAAAAAATCAAAATGAACTAATTTAGAATTATTAAAATAGTAGCATGTACGAAGGTACTTTGCTAACTAATTTAGTTTGATATTAAAAACGACAATTTGAGTTTTATATAGTACGATACGTCAACAAATTGTCTCTTTTTCCTCTTCCTCTCTCTCTTTCTCTTCCTTTAGAGTTTTATATGAAGATGATCACCCGGGAGTACTACGTTGACAACACGATACATAAAAAACTAACAAAACGAAGGTTTAGTATAAAAACTGTTTTATTGTTTTTTCAAATATTCTTCCAAACAATCAATAGATTGCTGTATATGCTGAAACCTATTTTTATAACATTTTTCCATAGCAAATTAGGTACGTTTGAGTGCTCAAAAGTCAGTTATTTGCATCAATGATGGTTCTTCAAAACTTCTGGTAAACAAGTGGTTGTATACTATTTAAAATTTACTGTTTTACGATCCTCTGAACCACAGTTGCGACATGTATAGTTTTTCCAAAAAAAAAAAAACAGGCGAACATTTGCTTCAAAGTGCTTCAAGCGCGTACGACTTTTGTTGGGCGAGGCTCACCTTGGAAAACTCATACAGTCTACGACGGGCCCATATGTACAACTTCAAATTCGTCATCTGTGACGATGTTGTAGACAGTTTTTAAAGCACCGCGATCGTGTTTCTTGTGCATTTTTTTCGGCCAATCGACACGAGCCTGCTTTTGAGCGATCGCTAACTTGTGCGTGAATCATCGGACATATACTACTAATGCCTAAAGATACTGAATTTTACGATAAGTCATATGACGACTTGCTTTATCAGTTGCACACGGCACCGATGTTTGCTGGCACCGCAGCCGATTTTAGACGGTCTTCTTTAAATTCATCCGCCAGCGAACTAAGACCATGATTAAATTCGTTGCTCTGATCGAATCAGTGTTGTTGAGATACTCCACTCGAAAGTCGTAAGGATCATTGCACAAACATATTTACAAGTTAATTCAATTTTTTGTCCGAGAGGGATTTTTCAATTTAATGAAATGACAACAAAACAAATAGTTCTGAGTACGTAGGCCGTCAAAAATGTCAAACTTTATAATGCAAACGTCAGATCACACTTAGCACATGCAGAGTTGCCAATTCGCAATAGATATCGTTCATCCACATAAATCGGGCAAACAGAAAGAATTTGAAAGAATCTAAAATTTTAGATTAGTCAGTTTTTGCTTAGCAGTCCGGCCTTTTTTGTTGAAGACTTTGCGGACTTATTGTGCTTCTCTCATTTTTACAACACTTTTTCTAGTATCTTTTTTCTTGTACAAGTATGTACAAGTTTCTTACTAGATAGTTGCTGTGTTCTTCTAGGTTTCCTGTAAATTAAAGCCGCTTACTCGCATAATATATGGATGGCTGTTTCTGTTTCCCTACCACGTTGTCTGCAACTCAGGTTTTAATTGTACAGCCCTATCTTGTTAGGTGTCTTCTAAGAAAACAATGTTTTGTGCGAAGACTACAGTATTTCGTAACTGATTTTTGCTTTGCACTAACAGTTCTTCATTTCGTTTAGGAAATGGTCTTTTTATAAAGGTTTTTGGTCCGGTACATTTTTTATGTTGTTTTCCAATTTATTCTCTCACCCGACTTTGTGTTGTACTTCTAGGTACTCCTAGGGCCGGGGCCTACATATATATATATTTGTTTTGGCCTAGCTCATCAAATTTTTCGTTACCTATAATTTCAGTGTTCTAGTACTCATAACAGAGTTAACTTCTTGTGGTCCGCCAAAGCACTGAGTTCTTCGCGGCATTTTCATACTATCCTTGATGTTTCTCTGAAGTTCTTTAATGCCTTTAGGGGTGCCTGACTGTTTATGACTAAGTTAATTCGGTTATTTTGATAAGCCTTCAAATTATTTTGCTTGGCGCGCATCAGTGTAGCAAATAGTTGCTCTTAAAAAACGGATGTACATTTTCCTACTGAAAAGCTTAACTACAAGTTTTTATTTTTACAATATATGCCTTTTAGATAATTTTTTCGAATCTGTTTCTGTTGTTTATTTCGTTTATACATTTATTTCAATCCATAATTATCAACTTTAAAATCTATTTTAAATGCGAATTTTGGCCTAAGATAGTCTGTTCTCATACTCAGTATGTATTCACACATGTCAAATTTTTAGATTCTTTACTTCCATACAGTTTTGCCACTTTTATGATTTTAAAATGAAAAGAAGGAAGGTCTGGCATTGTTTCTATTACCGTTGTTGGTGTTCATCTTATGACGCCAACTATTCCCAAGCCTTCAAGTTTTTGCATTTTATTTAGTACGATTCTTTGCCTGACCGTTGTCTATCATACTAAGGTTGCATATGTTATTATGAGTTTGACTACCGTGCTGCATACTCAATACATTACTTTTGGTTTTAAATCCCATATGTTTCCATTAGATTACCTGGCTAGCACTAGTGTTGTCTCCGTCTTTCTTTTGATTTTTTGAATATGTTGGTTCCAAGTGAGTGTCTAAAATAACTCCGATATACTATACCTCACCTAAAAACTCTATTTCTACATGAGCTCTAAAAAGTCCCAGTCTCTTTAGGTTTCTCCTTGTTATAAATACTACGACGGTAAATTTTGAGATAATTATATTTAGTCACCCTACAACCGTCCAATTTATAACTAGACTTGGGACTCTTTGCATGCACTCCTTAGCTGTATTGTTAAATCTTCTCGGGGATAGTATGACTAAATCGTTTGCATATTCCAGTGTCCTATATCAGTTCCCTCCGCGTGTGTTTAACAGCTCGTCCATTACAAGGTTCCATAGTAAAGGAGGCAAAGCCAGTACAGCTTCTTTCGTCATGTCCTCTATTCCTCAACGCTGTAATAATTGAATCTATAGATGTAATATCATACGCTCTCTTAATATGCAAAAAGGCAGTTAAAAGTACCGTTTTGTTTTCTACAGCATTCTCTACTCTGATAAACTCCATGGAATGCTGTTTCTGTGGATACTCCTGTTTTATATGACCTTGATGTAGAGGACCAGCAGAATTTTTGGTACATCTCAAAGAACTAATGGCAATACCTTTTATTTTATACAGTCTACTGTTTAAATTTTAAATATCTAATGTATAATCCTAAATCTCAAAAATTTAATGAATTCCTCTACGAGCAGTTAGCTGATATTTGTTTACCATTTTGTATATGTAATTTATTATGCAAAATCAAATAACTTCGTTTATTTGAGATGCTTGTACTCTTTACTAATTCGTGCATTTGTACTCCTCTAGTTTCAAGGGAAAGACATGAGTAACCCAATGTAAACAAAATTTGATCATTAATATATTTTGTTCTTTCCATTTAAAAATGATTTTAATCACACTGAAAATTTTAATTATATGTTTTGCATTGTCACAAAAATGCTGTGTTAAGCAATTGACCAAAAACGAATTAACATAAGAATGTAACCACCCAGTATTAGTCTATTAGAAAAAAACTTTATGACCATATGTAGAGTTGTTTCTGTCGCCCTGCGCGAGTATACACACCAAGCCATTTATCAAACCTTCCACATATGTTGTTAGCTCCTTTTTCATGTTACCAATAACGGCATTTATTAGTGAGTTCAACTGTTAATTATGGTCTGTATGTCAGCTATCTAGCAGTCTGCCTCATTTTTTTTATTTTTAGTTTTTTTTCAATAACTTCCTAGAATTAAATTTTTTTAAATTGAGTTTGAATAAATAGTAAAAAATACAACTTGATCATACATCGTCACATATGAATTATAAATTAAAACTGTATTTAAGTTTGCAAAAATATATTAGTAACTAACAAAGATTGACGAGCGTCAAGGTTATAGACGAAATATCTTTATTTACACTTATAACCAACATATTATCAGTTAAATGAGACCAGTGCATACACTATGAAATTTGAAAATATACACTTAATCAAATAGAATGAAAACTATTGCAATAAGAGCGTAATACTCAAATAATATACATATAAATTACCAATCAATAGGCAGATAACGCTAAGTCTAACTTGCTATTTAATTGTGTCCTTATATTTCTTATTATGAGATATAGAGATTTGGGATTGTCATATAATACATTAACTAAAAATCAATATTTGGAAGAGAGGATTAGTGAAATTGACGCTGAAGCATATTGTATATGGTTAAGCGGCTAGACACTTTCTTGCAACTAGCTGATTTTCTGACAATAGGTCGTTCAATAACGGCGCCGTTTTATAAATGTTATTAATAGCTCACAATCAATAAAATCCTGCCAAATGTAGCATCTTTCACAGAAAACTATTCATGACCTGTTAAACTAACTGTGTAGAACTAAAAATTCATTTTTCAACTCTAATCAAATAGAACTCGTATAATCAGCGATTTATAAGCTAAATTCTCCTTAGCTCTAGCTAATCCAAATAACGACCTTTTGAGTTCCACTGTATACATTTTGAAACTGTATTTTAGTTACTGTTGAAGAAAGCATAATATAGCATTATAAAGGAAATGGGTATCTTTGAAACGCATCAAATAAATTTAATGAAACATAAAGAATCGATACATTTTTTCGGAAAATTAAATATGTGGAAAGTACGATACCAATATGTTAGAAGTAAACAGAGTTTGTCTGAATTCCAATCAGTAACAGCAATTCCAGGGGTGTAAGGGGGCCAACAACATCCCAAAGGCCCCAAATGTCAACCTCACCTGCACGAGAGGTGGTAGTCTACACCACCCGGTACACCCTGCTGGAAAACTGACGAGGCTCTGGCGACCCAGTACCGGGGGGTATAACCCGGCACCAGTTGTCCCGAGGTAACGGGGCCCTTGACATTGGGCTAATCACCCACTTGAGGTACGATGATTCAGAGAAAAATAGGAAGCCTCGGAATAGGACGGAATAAAAGGCAACAACAGGCGAGAAATAGGTTACGAATAGGAATATGGAATATTACCACACTTAATGGAAAAGAGGAAGAAATAGTAGAGGAGATGATAAAATACAAAACACAAATATTGGGAGTAGCAGAAATAAAAAAGAGAGGAAATGGTATAAGGATACTAGATAAAGGGTACCCACTTCGGTATGCAGGAACCCCGGTAGGAAATAGAATAACAGAAGGAGTGGGAATCATTCTAAGCAACGACGTAGAATCAAAAGTGATCAACTGGGAGGCCATAAGCCCCAGAATAATAACAGTAGACTTAGCATTGCAAGAGAAAGTGGGAATAGTACAAATATATGCACCTACAGAAAGTTCTAACTTGAATGAAAAAGAACAGTTCTATGAAGACCTACAAAGAACAGTAGAAAAATGCAAAACAAGAACCGCCATCTAATAATAATGGGAGACTGGAATGCCCACATCGGAAACAACAAAGAGATGGGACACGGAACAATGGGGAACACGGAGTAGAGGAGAAATAAACAACAATGGAGAGCGTATGATCGATTTCTGCGTCACTAATGAACTACTCATCGGAAACACTCTGTTTAAACATAAAACGATACACAAAATAACCTACGAAGCCGAACAACTTGGACACAAAACCGTAGTGGACTATATAACCATAACCAAAAGCATGAGATATGCATTACATGATGTCAAGGTGATAAGAGGAGCAGAGTTAAGTACAAACCATAGACTAGTGATAGCAGATACAATATTTAGAAAACCAAAAATAGAAGTACCGAAGAAGTACGAAAAAATCAAATTAGAAAATCTAGAAAACCCACTAACAAGAGAACAATATAGAAGAATAATTACAGATAGATTAAATAACCTCGAAACACAAGAAGGGCAGCTAGAGACCCCCTGGAAGCTAGAAGAGAAATGGCAGAAAATCAAAGAAACCACACTTAAAACAGCCAGAGAAATATGTGGAACAAAAATGGTAAATCAAAGCATTCTAAATAAAAGAACAAGATGGTGGACCGAAGAAATAAAAGCGAAGATTAAGTTGAAGAAAAAAGTATGGTGCAGATATAAAAGAACAAATACAGAAGAAGACAGAATCCTTTATATACAAAAAAGAAATCAAGCAAAAGAGGCGGTAAAACAAGCAAAGCAGGCCTCCTGGGAACAGTTCGGCACAAAGATAGAACAGAACTATGTAGACAACCAAAAACAGTTCTGGAACATAATTAAAAGACTAAAAGGCAATCAAGTAAAACAGATAAGAAATATAAAGAACAAAGAAGGAAAACTAGAAACAACGACCGAAGGAGTTTTAAGAGCATGGAGGGACCACTACCACAATAAATTTAAGAACCAAGAAGAACCAGAAATGGAAAGAGTAGATCAGGAGAATGAAAACGATGATATTACAGAAGAATAAATAAAACTAGCACTAAAAACAACACGAAATGGAAAAGCACCCGGGGAAGACGAGATTACATCAGAAATGCTCAAGATAGGAGGAAAAACAATCATAAAATGGCTCCAGATAATATTTCACCAAGCGTGGAGAACAGAAAAATATCATAGTGCCCATATATAAGAAAGGAGAAACAGTTAATTGCAACAACTATAGAGCAATATGTTTATCATCAGTGCCCGGTAAAGTGTACTCGAAAGTCATAGAAAAACGATTAAAAAATGAGATTGAGGACAAAATGGAACAGGAACAAGCAGCGTTCAGGCCCGGCAGACAAACCCAGGACCATATATTCACAATACGAAACATAATAGAAAAAACAATAGACAAAAACAGAGACACTTTCTTGGCCTTTATAGACCTTAGGGCTGCTTTTGACCTGGTACCAAGAAGGCACATATGGAATGCACTGGAAGAATTAGAGACAAGCCAAAAGTTAATACAAATAATAAAAAGCATCAACGAAAAAGTAGTAGGCAAAGTAAGACTAAATGGACACAAGTCTGAGGAATTCTACATGAATAGAGGGGTAAAGCAGGGAGACAGTCTCAGTTCACTGCTATTCATCATATACATGAATAATATAATAACAAAATGCAAAAATGAAACCAGAAGAACAAGAATAGGATATCATAATCTAACACCAGTAATGACCCAAGATTTAATTTATGCAGATGACATACTCCTAATAGCCGGAAATGCACAAACACTACAAAATAACATAAACATTTGGAAAAGAAACCTGGAGGAAAAAGGAATGGAGATAAACACTAATAAGAGTAAAGTTATGCACATTACAAGAGAAGATAATATAGAACAAACTGCCATTCTGATAGAAGATAAACAACTGGAGTATGCGGATAAAATGGAATACCTTGGAACAATCATCAGTAAAGATGGAAAAATAGAAGAGGAAATTAGACATAGAATAAGTAAAGCAAACAAAATATACTACCAAATAAATAACACTTTAATAGGCAAGAAAGAGCTTAAAGTTAGAACAAAAATGCATTTATATAAAATCATCTATACACCAGCACTAATATACGGAGCGGAATCTTGGACATTAGTGGATAAACTCAGATCAAAAATAACAGCTTCTGAGATGAAATATCTACGGAAAGTAGTGGGCAAGACCAGGAGAGATAGAGTTAGGAACAAAAGCGTAAGGGACGAATTAGAACAACAACCAATAATAGAAGAAATAGAGAACAAACAATTAAAATGGTACGAACACCTTATGCGGATGAGAGCTGACTCATACCCGAGGAAAATTTTTGAAACCAGACCAGAAGGACAGAGGAAGAGAGGCAGGCCCCGAATCAAATTGGAGGATAATATCAAAGAGTTGGAAAGGAAAAGAGGGAAGAAAAGAGGGAAGACCATTCAGGAAGCTAGGACGTTAGCGATGCAAAGAACCAACTACAAGGAATGGATAGAGGCCCCAACGCTGTAAGGCATAAATGGGAAAAGAGAAAGAAGAAGAGAAGAAGAAGAACAGCAATTCCAGTGTTAAAAAAAACAACAAGCAAAAATATAAAATTGTAAAGGTGTAACCATAAGATCCTCTTTTAAAATTTTGAAAGCATTGTGAAAGCGCAATAAAAACAAAAGCAATGCAAATTTAGAGTGAATTTAAAGAACAAATAATAAGGAAATTTGCGATACACAACAGGGTAATTTAAAGTTTCCCTAAACTTTTCTAAAACTAGAAATGAACAGAGATGAAGCAAAACTGACAGTTGCCACATAAGTAGCACGCAAATACAATTGAAAATAATAGTTTTAGAATTAGTAAGAACAATAATAAGTAAAATACCTAATTAAGAGGTTAAATAAAGAATTAACCTAAGTAAAATTAAAATATGTAAGGCTTAATGGAAAAATTTTATACTAAGCAAGAAAAAATGAATTGGCCATAGCATTAGTATGCATCTCTGTGATTAATATCTCTTTTAACATATTTAAACAAATTATAGGCATTAAAGAAAAACACAAGCAATAGATGACTGAACACCAAAATAAAAATAATTACAAAAAAACTGAAAAAAGAAGAGCAAGACAGACTTGGGAAAACAGAGTATGGACACATTAGAAGAAAGATGCAAACAGTAGAGTAGAACAAGAAAATAGGCCTAAAATAGGAAAGAGTGAGTAAAATTAACCAAGATAGTTTCAAAATAATGAAATAAGTTTTAACAAATGTAATTAAGATGTGAATATATCATTATCATTATTCCTAAAAAAATAAAAGTTAAAACCTTAAAAACAAAAGTTGGTCTTCAATGTACATTAGGAAGTTTACAGAACGTTGAATTTATAGAAATATTTGGCAAGGACCCCGCACTTCTACTTCAGTTGAGTAAACGACCACTTGCTTCGTTTGTTGTTAACTTTAAACTTTGCCTTGGTCTGACTTTGTTGACCTACACCTCTGTATATTTGATTTTGTTTTTATTAATAAGTAAAAACTAAACTTCTTAAAATATTTTTCTCTTTTAGTTCTCGAAGTTAATGATAGGTCATCAACGTATGCGACACATTGATATCTGTGATGGTAAATTGTAATTTTCTTTCCCGTTACTTAAAAGATCATGATGAAGAAGGTCGAAGACAAAGGATTTCTTTCTCCAAGACCTTGGTTAATATTAAATGATTTTGATGTATATTTTTTAATCTAAAACTTACTTTTCGATCCCATTAAAGTAATTTTTATCAAACTTATTGACTTAGTGGCGATACCTTAATCTTAGATGGGTTAGTAGAGTTTAATTTGTTTGGTTTTGTCGAATGCCTATATAACATTGATCGATGTCAAGCCAAAGGGTAAATTGTGCTCATAATTATTTGTTATTTGCTTATTACAAAGATCTGATCATCGACACTCACCGACCTATTTTTGCAAAGCCTCTATTGTTTCTGCTATATTGTTTAATCTACTTTTCAGGCAGTTTGCCAAAACTTTACACTTCAGGTCCAGTAAAATAATACTCTTATAATTTTCGCATGACGTTCTGTCACCTTTTTATATCTAGGTTATAATACAGTTTGCAAACATTTGCTTGACATAGGGTTATGCTCTCATTTTTCAGGTATAATTTAATGAAGACTGTGACATAATCTTTCGCCACTTAGTTTCAGTAGTTTGTCTGAAATGCCATTCTCTTTAGCAATTTCAAATTGTTCCCTTTATTTCTTCTTAACTTGGAGCTATTTATTATAAATTTTGTATTTTTACCTATGGGTATTCTCACATTAATAAACTTTTTAAAGCATTTGATCATTATCAATATTTTCCCACATTTTAATTTTTAAGTTTTTTCTTATCTTTACAACAACTATGATTTGCTTTAGGTTCTTTTTTCTCATTATTCACATTCTGCATAAAAATGTTTTATTTTTTATTTACAAATCATTTTCAATTGTTTGTAGCCATTATTCAACTTGCATTTGTGTTATACTTCTGCATATTCTCTTTAGTTTAGTTTCCTTCTACATCTTGTTCCTACGAGTTACTCGGTGCCATGCATATTTTTTCGTGATTTCTACTAATAAGTGTTTCTATGCTCCTATTGTCAAGCCAGTTTGTCCTGGTTAAATTGGTGTTATCTTCCAATAATGTTTCAGCTGTCCTTAAATTTGCTTTTCCCATGCCACTCTCCCATTTTTCCCACATCTAATGACTTTTGTTATTTAGTTAAACTTACATCTAAGTCATTATCATATCGTCATATAATTATTCTATCTATTCTAGGTTTTCTTCCTATCGTTTTTCTTGATCTGTAATAGCATAACCTAAATCTTATAAGAAAATGATCAAAATTGGCGTCTATTTCTTTAAAATTTTCCAGATACCATATGATCTTTTGTTTTTTCCATTCATTAAAACTTGTTCTATTTGATTTATTGTAGTGCCACCTGGTGACCTCCAGATACGCTTATGTATTTGATTGTGCTGGGAATACGTGACATAATTTATAGATTTCTTCCCCTGGATGCTTACTGTGGTGTCTTGTTATAAGCTTATATACTTTCTTCCTCTCTACAATTATTGCATTGGAGTCTTTAATCACAATTTTAATGGTAGTTAGCCAATTTTTGATACCGTTTTAATATTTCTTTATAGCATGTGGATTTTTTTATCATTTATACTATTTTTTTAAAACAGCTTTTAGATTTTTTATCATCCCCTCTCGAAAGTGCTCCTCATATTTCAGGTACCATAAACCATAATATACTTTTTCTATTTAGTCAGTTTTAAGCAATTATTGTTAAAAAATTCGTCTTTCGCCGCAACTCGGTTTTTATTGCATATCCCGTTTTGTTATTTTTTTAATTGAAATATCTGTTTTACATTCCAAATGCACACTTCTGTACCTCATACAATCTTTAGTTTTGCTATTATTGTCGCCTTTTTATCCTATTTGTTTTTTCCGTGATTATGAAGTATACTTCAGTTTTGATTTTTATTTCTTCAAGTTTATTTACTTTTTACTGATATTTAGCGTTTTTTTCCAAAATTTATTCCATACATTCTTTGCTTTTCCTTTGGGTGATTGCCAATTCGTTGTTCTACTATTGTGGGGACGTTCCTTTTTGCCTGCAATTTTTGTCTTTTTTCTAATACACATACTCGTTCAGCTAATTTCTTATTCTCGCTTTTAACAGCTGAATTTCTTGTTTATGCCCAAACTGTTATTTTTTATTTTATATACTCTCTGTATAAAGTTTTGTAGCATTCCTTTAGCTTCTATAAATGCGGCAACTTTTTATTTTTATTTTTGATTTTCCTGTTTTTTTAAAGGTTAACATCTTCGTTGCCATGCAGTTTACGTTTGTTTTCATCTGCTGTGGTGCTATCGCTATCATATGAACCTCGCATAATGATAAGCACAGCAGTTTGGATTGTCACGCCACCAGCTGCGTATATAGAATTTTTACGTTTTTTAATTATCTGCGGCATTTACTTTTTACAATGGTGGTCACAGAAAGTGAAATATTTATTTACTTCAACACAATTATGCAAAAAGTTGCTCGGCGGAGTTTACAACTAAATTTATTTGAGGTCACTGAATTTCACACGCCTATCTACTGTCTATTTAGAAATTTATTATAATAACAAGTTACACAAATTATACTTTTGGTTTAAAATTGAATATTTAAAAATCGTCGTTTCGAAACTTTGTGAGTTAAATGAAACTCTTGTTGTAACATGTTATGGAGCAAAACACAACAATGCCTGCTTTTCTGCGTGCCGTCCTCACTTTACATAGTTGGAATCCAACAAACATATAACTTTTTGATGCCACTTGTCGAGCTATGTAGGAATAATTTTTTTACTTGAATGTTGCGATCTCTAAGAAAACCCAACATCTGTTCGGATCTGTTATGCAAAGACTTATTCCAATTTATTTTGGGCTACTTTGAAATATGGCTCCTTTTTACTTAATAGTTTGTTTTTAGCCACATCAGCAGATCGTAACAGCAATAAACATTGATTTTGTTTTATTCAGTTAAAAATCAATGAAAATCACGCCATTATGATTCTCAAACAGGATGGCAAAAATTCAGACAACTATTTGACTAGGTGTGTTTACCAAACTTGTAAATATAATGATAGACCCAAACCTTACTACACTACAGAATTTGATACAAAAATCTGTCTATTTCTCCAAAATGACGAAATGACACTAAAAAAAGCAAAGGAGTTAATTTGCAGGCATCTTTTGAAGTTTGAATATATTTTTGAGTACTAATTGGATTTCACCATGATTAATATAAACTTTCGAATACATTTTGTCAACTTTCAGTCATCTGCTCTCAATAAGTAGACAAATTCAAATGATACTCGTCTCTATGTTGTTGCTGATGAGAACCCGACGTATGTGCGTCACATTTTCAACCTCATTTTCATCCTGTAGCAAATATCTCGAGTTGTTTTAAAATTTTTCTTATCGATCAGGAACAAAGCACAGAATGTTTTAACATATATTCCCCAATAAAATATTGTTCTAACGTTTATTGAAATTACTCTAAATAACAGTTGTTTATACATTACGATTTCTATTAAATATAAAAGGCGATAAATCATGTCAAATTAGCCTATATATGTTAACAAACTTTAATTAAGTACAAAATTGCTACATTAGCGGTTGGACAAAAAAATTTCATTTACTTATGGCTCATTTAGGTATTAAAATGTATGTATGGTTAGTTATAAATTAATAATAATTAATAGATAAGGTAGGATCTTACAAAAAATATATAGTTTTTAAATATCAAGTCCGAATTTGTTTTGTTTGAAGAAAAAAAATCTGAAACGGAACATTTAAAATGCAACAAGTCGTTTAATTATGCAAGATTTACATTTATTTAGATGGGCATGTTTACAGCTTATTAAACAAATTATTTTACCTCAATCTTGCATTGCATAACTTCAAATTACACTTGCTAATGTAGACACATATAATTCATTAAAAAGCATAATTGAAGTATTTGAACTCGAAAGAGATATTTTCTTTTTGTAAAATATATTTTTATATAATATAAGGTGTGCGTAATCAAGTCTAAATAATTTCTTAATATAAAACTTTACAGCCCTTTTCGTGTACTGTTATACCAATTATTCCTTTAAAAAAACATGCAGCCACATTTATGTTTTATCGTGTGTTTGAATAGCATTAATTTATTCCAAAGTTTACTTTTACAAACCAGTTAATAAAATTCTGTCTATTTTGTACTTTAAAAATTAATTTCATTTTTTTGAACATCTGCTCACTAATAGAAAAATACTCTTTAAATTAATCAAGCCAATTTATCCTCGGTATCGACAAAAGTTGTAATATCGCTTTATAATTACTTTTGCGTTACTTCACCAGCGCAGTTGTGGATTTTTGCAAAATATTTGCACTAATTTGATGTTTTGTACAATATATTAGCTTCACTACTTTCTGATGAGAGTTTTTTTTAATTCTTAGTACTTAATTTCATAACCAAGCTAAGGCAATGTAAATATTATTACGTTTCAAATTTCTTTATTATTAAGTACTTGCTACTGTTTTATTTACTTCTGTATTTTTTGAATCTGGTAGACAAACTAGCTTTTCTACTTTTGCATTGAGATATAAACACCCCCGTAATCTTACGCCATTAGATGCAAGTGTGTTTTCATCTTTAAGAACTTAGAATTTATTGTGTTTTAATAGGCCCGTTATAAATATAAAATTAGGTTTCATTGCCTGTTGCAACGAAGTTAACGTAGGGAGATTATTCTATTACGTAGACTGCTGGAAATCTATTGCGAATTGGCAACACTGCGTGTGCTCTGGCGTTTACATCATACATTTCATCATGCGGACGTATTTGTTGTGTTTTAATTAAGTTGAAAATTTCCTGTAGGCCAAAAAATAAAATTAACCAGAAAACATTTTTGTGCGATAATTTTTGCAACTGTCCACGTGGATTATCTCAACAACAGTGCGTCTCTTCGACTTTTGATAATAAGGCTCTACGCGGAGCCATTGTATGTCGTTGGTTCAATAAAATATGGCCGTGGTTGCAGTTTGCTGGTAAATGAATTTAAAGAAGGTCGTCCAAATATTTATGCCGAGCGCTAACTGATAACAGAAGAGCCTAGTGTAACGTATCGTGAAATTTAGGCATGCTTAGGAATTAATATAACTACCATATGTTCGATACTGAAGAAATCCTCAAGAAATACGATCGCGGTGCTTCAAATACCGTTTACAACATCGTCTCAGGTGATGAATCTTGGATTTTTGCGTACGAGTTCGAAAATAAGCATTCGACATTATGGATTTTCCAAGATGAGTGAAACCCAGCAAAAATCATTTGCGCTCAAAGCACTTCGAACCAAATGGTCGCTTGTTTTTTTTTTTGAAAAACTGAACATGCTGCTACCATGGTTTTAGAAGATCGTAAAACGGTCAGTTCTGAGTGCTACGCAACCATTTGTTTACCAGAAGTCTTCGGAAATAGGAAAAGCCAACGATTCCTTTTGTTTTCGCACGTGAAAAACAAACTGCGTGTACAACGATTTTCGATCCCGGAAGAGGCAGTTGATGCGTTCAAAATCCATGCAATGTTTTTGTTTGTGACAGATGCATTGAACTCTAAGCGTCTTTCTAATCAAATCTGTTTTTTTAAAAGTTTTCAATATCATTTGAATAGAATTGCACAAGAACCATCATTTTCTAACATAAGAACCATTTTTCAAAACTCAAAAAATATCCAAACTTGTGGCGCAAAATTATTTCGTTTGTGACCAAGGTAATGTTGTAGACTCGTTAAAGCAATGGATATTTATTAAAAAAAAAACTAAAATATTTGAAAAAGTTATAATTTCTCTAGTGTTTTATATTGCCACTTATGATGATAAGTAGCACATAACTTAGTTTTTTGTCATTTTTCCTCAAAAAATGCTATAAGTATGTTTACTACTGTTAAGAATATTGTAGCTTTCCTTTGTTATAACAAACAATAGTAATACTACATTAACAAACAAAAGTGTCTAGTATATCTATTCTATAGTTTAGTTTAATTTGTTTCATCGTATTTAAATGTATGCTCTTATTTTTTTTTACGTAAGCGACTTAGTTTAGTTTAACAACTTTTAAACTGCTCAACTAGATTTTCAAACACGTTTATATTCATGTGAACATTTATTCTATGAAATTGTCTTATATATTATTTTATAATGAATTTAGATCTTTAAGCTCCTGTTCTTGTGTTACTAAATTTAGAAGAAACATTTTAGTCGAGTACGAGCAGTGAACCGGTTCGGATGTCACGTACGCCGTCCGATAACAGTGCGATACGCTTGACCTTAGCTATATCTACTCTTTACAAACGCAGTAAGTTTAAAATTGATTTTATTTTAATATATTTCAATAAAAATTGTAACCCATGCAATTAAAATGGATCAAACAGCGCAACAAAAGCGCAAATTCGGCGATCTATCACCACCTATAAATGAAGTTCAAAAACGTTATGCATGGACAGCTCAAAACCTCCTAGAAAACAATAAATACTATCTTCCGCCACACCTGGAAACTTCCCTAACCGATAAACAATCTTCTGAAGAAGAAACAGAAAATAACCAACCCGATACGACAAAAATTAAAATTCCACCAATCTATCTGGCCAATTAATCACCAAGCTCTTGTAGAAGACATCAAAAAACACGCAACTGGTGCGTTCACAACTACCTACAACGTATCCACACTACGAATAAACTTAACAAAAGACGATGATTATCGGAAATTAACTAAATTCTACAGTGATAACCAAATACAGTACCACACTTACCAAAATCCCAACAATAAACCCTTATCAGAAGTCATCAAAAATGTACCACTTTCCTTAACAGACCAGGAAATCAAAAACGAACTCATAACCAATAAAATTCCAGTTCTAAAAGTAGCACGACTGTACACAAAAGAAAAAAAACCGCTGCCAGTCTGCGCAGTTGACCTCACCAAAAACGAAGAAGCAAAACGTATATTCACGTTAAAAACAATATTCTACTCTATAGTAACAGTCGAAGAAAGAAGAAAATCCAAGATCATCCCCCAATGCTATAGATGTCAGCAGTATGGACATACCAAAAACTACTGCACTCAAAAATATACCTGCGTCAAATGCGCAGGCGCCCATCAACATACAGAATGTAAAAAACGACCTAATGACCCACCAAAATGTGCAAACTGTGGAGGAGGCCACAGTGCAAATTATCGCGGTTGTCCCCACCATATTAAATTACTGCGGCAACGTACAAAAACCTCGATCCCCACCCCAAAACCCAACTACTTCCGAAATTCAGAAGTTAACAACGAACAGACCTATGCAAGCAGAACCCAAAGTGGACTTAATCACAACACCATCAAATCAGACCCAGCCAACAACATTATACAGCTCCTCCTTGAACTACTCACACCTCACCTCAATCAAATTAAATCGTTTATCACAAATACTCTCCTACCCATGCTTTTTAATGGACCATAACCAACCAAAACCAATTCAGTGCTTAACAATCCTCAACTGGAATGCTAATGGGCTCCAAAACCAACGATCCCTAATCATTGCCTTCCTAGCTAGACACAAAGTAGACATCGTTTGCATTACTGAGACGCACCTAGCCGACACAACCAGCTTTAATATCCCAGGTTACCACGTCTATCGAAAGGACCAGAACGCCCCGATTGCGTCAGGAGGGGTAGCAATTCTAATAAAAAGAAAGTTTAAGCATACGCGACTGCCCGACATCCCTAATTTAAATATTGAAATGACCTCCGTCCAAGTTACACTTGATGACAATAGTACAGTAACAGTAGCAAGCGCCTACAGGCAGCCAAATAAAAAACTAGTACCAGAAGACATACAAACAATATTTAATACAAATCAGCCGCTATTGGTCATTGGTGATATAAATGCCAAACATACCTTATGGGGCTGCAGAGCATCCAACCCTGAGGGTAAAAAGTTAGAGAATTTGGCAACAGCAAATTCCTTTCAGATATTAGCACCGGACGAGTACACTTATTACCCGTATCGAAGAGACCACGAGCCAGACATACTTGACATAGTTCTGCAGAAGAATTTTAACAAGCCGCTGTACCAACAAGTCATAACCGAACTCAACTCAGACCACATTCCTGTCTTAGTGTCCTTTACAAATAACCCAGTAACGAAACAACCAGTACCAAAGCTAATAAACGGCAAAATGAACTGGGATCAATTTGAAAAAATACTAGAAAACAAAATATCATGCCCCACAAATATCCATAACCAAGAAGATATTGACGCAACGATTGCCAATCTCACCACATTGATTAGCGATAGTGCACGACAAGCATGCACACCAGCGCGTGTAACAGCCCTACCAGAGTACAATTACCCTCCGAGGCATCTAATTAACCTAATCAACGAGAAAAGTCAACTCAGGTGTGAATGGCAACGAACTAGAAGTCCTTCAATCAAAAACCGACTAAACAACCTTGCCCATAGGATTAAAAGAGAACTCGATCTACTCAGAGTCAACACCTATCAACAACACATAGCCAACTTTAGCCCAGGGGACAGGGGGTTATGGAAAACAACCAAAAAGATCCTAAACCAAAGAGATGAAATGCCTACACTAACAAACGACACAGGCACTGACAACTACATAAACAGATGAAGATAAAGCTTTCGCTTTCGCCCTACACCTTGAAAGGACCTTCACTCCTATCATCACTTGCACTCCAACACACCTTAACCACACGATAACCTGCATTGAAACAAACGTGCCGCACCCCGATAGAATTAAGCCCACCTTCCCCAAGGAACTTAAAACTCACATAGACACACTCTCAACCAAAAAGTCTCCCGGACATGATCTCCTCACAAATTCTATTCTCCAGCACCTTCCCAAGAAAGCCCTAGCCAGCCTAAGCACAATCTTTAATGCCTGCCTAAGGCTAGGCTACTTTCCCCTAGCATGGAAACATGCCCAAATTCTAATGTTTCCAAAACCGGGCAAAAACAAAACAAAAATAAGTAGTTATAGGCCAATAAGTCTTCTCACCACCCTATCCAAACTGCCGGAAAGAATAATTCAAGTTAGACTAAATGCCGTTATTGAAAACCAAAACACAATCCCTACCTTTCAATTCGGGTTTAGAAAAGGCCACTCTACATATCATCAAATACAACGTATAAGCGAACTTATCGAGCGTAGCTATGAAAACAAAGTCTACACTGCGGCCTTATTTCTAGACATCTCACAGGCCTTTGACAGAGTGTGGCTTGAAGGTTTAAAGCTAAAAATCCTAAATATTGACATGCCTCCCTACCTAAAAGCCATTTTATTCTCATTTGTCGAAAACAGAACCTTTGCTGTACGAGTGAACTCCACGCTATCACAAACCAAAAATATCCATGCAGGTGTTCCGCAGGGCAGCGTCCTGGGTCCAGTCCTATTCTCCATTTACACCTCTAACCTGCCTGAAACTAAGGCAACTCTCGCCACCTTTGCGGATGACACAGCCATCTTCACTCAAGCATCGTCATTGGACGAAGCAGTACAAGCTCTCCAACAAGCCACAAACCAGCTTTCTCGCTGGTTTCAATAGTGGAATACCCAAATAAACTCAGATAAATGCCAAGCAAAAATATTTACTCTTAGACGAATCACGAATCCCAACCTAGTTCACATTAATAATAAACCAATACCGTGGAAATCCAACGATTCAGCAGTCAAATACCTCGGTATTTACCTGGACACACGGCTGAGTTGGGGCTTTCACATTAACCAGAAATTAATCCAGGGGTATGCCAGACTCAAACAGCTGTACCCACTAATTAACCGTAAATCTTCCCTAAAAATTGAATGCACTATGCTGTTATACAAAACCCTGCTACGACCACTAATACTATATGGATCACCGATATGGTGCAACACGTCTCAAACCAACTTACGCAAAATACAGAGGTTCCAAAACAAAGTGCTACGAATTGCAGTCAACCCGCCCTGGTACATTCGGAACACACAGCTACGCCAAGAATTAGGAATCATGGCCACTGAAGACTACATTAAAAAAAGTGCAAAAAAGTTTATAATCAACTCAAGTGCGTGTAGTGGTGCGGTTCATTATGAACTCTTTCGAACAAAGATACACACAAGACTCAAACGTCAACTACCTCAGGACATTATATTAACCGATCGTGAAAATTACTGAAACAGTCACTGAAATGTTTGCTGAGACAGCTAAAAGTCTCCTTATGTTATGTAATCAAAGTCATGTATATAATTTACACAACATCACTGCTATGTATAACAAAATTGTATTTGTTGATCTAGCAATAAATGTAACCTTTAAAAAATAAAAAAAAAAGAAGAAACATTTGGAGTAGACTGTAAGCAACAGCCATCATCTTTACCATTAAACCTCTTATAAACGGCATAAAGTTTTTTATTTAATTATTACTATGTTTGGTTTTGATTTAAAACGCTTCTATAAATTTAATGCAATACAACGTGTAATATTAATATACTGTTAATAGTTAGATCACAAAATAACACACAAAATTTATCCCAATATTAAAAAACACTCAAAAAATTGTTAACAAAACACTTTTATAATATATCTGTATACAATGCTTTTTTAGCAAATGTTTCGCATTTTCTCTTGGATTAAATGGTACCTTTGGCAAGTTGCCAAAGTTGTTAAGTGTGTAATGTTTCCATTCGCTCTCTATTGCATGTTGCCACGCCCTGCACAAAATTAAGTTTTAACTACATCCATAACGTTAGCCGTAAACATAGGAATTCAGATTATATGTGCCACTTTCACTTCACCTGTTTTGCTTTCCAACGACCATATTAATTATAGGCTACAGTGCTAAGCTAATATTATCTATGGACAGCTGCAATGCTCAAATAATGAAACGGGCTAACACCGTAAAAGCACTCTCTGACTTTATTAACCTTAAAACCAATTTCCCGCAATTTGCTGCCAGCGATATGAGGAAGCAAAAATTACCGCGCACATAACCACATTACTGGAATGCAACGCTTGCGCTAACGAAGATGATGCTCCTTGCAACAACGCAGTGCTTTTTTTATTAATTGCAGCTTCAATTTTCACTTTGCTATAATTACACTTAAGGACGTAAGCACGATCGGTCTATTGAGCATATTGGGGAAAGACAATCTTTTAGGGTTATTAAAAAATTAAGAAGAAAAAAAATCGGCCTTGGTAGTTATATGTTGAAAAATTGATGCGTTGTCCACTGCATGCAAAGCTCATTGCAGAATGATCTGCTATGGAAAGAAATGGAATATACATGTCGTCATAACTTTGAGAATGTATGATGATGATGCATTTAAAATGCGATTCTAAAACAAAGACATTTAAGAACAAAGTTGCAAACAAAAGATAAAGCGCTTATTATTTATTAATTACACCTATGTAAAAAAATTATCCAAATGAAAAAGTAATTGTAGAATGGTGAATATAAACTCACTAATGCGTTTAGAAACGTACCATTTAAATATTAACCGGGTTATTTGTTATAAGCCTCTATTCACTTATATGTCCATTTCTGAATAAAGCAATAGATCAATGTTATCTTCTTGACCAAGTAGAGGATAGCCAACAAGATGTTTCAACTTAGATAACTTGGTTGACAAAGTTAACAATTTTTTCAAATAATATTTTCGACTTCCTTCAAAACTATCAGAAATTGACCGTTTCTCGAAGACTACTTTGTGTAGAAATTTTACAAGAAAAGAGAGGGACAAGGGAGAAGAAAATTGTGGGAAAAAAGAAGGAGAAATAGAAAGAAGGGGAATAGAGAGAGAAAGGGTTACAGGATTACAAGGAATGTAAGCAAGTATCAATCAATAAATGAGGGTAGTTAAATATCCAAAAAGAAGAAGATTTGGTAATAACATGGACTATGAAAGAAAGATTAGTGATGTTACTAACGCTTTAGTACAACAACAAAATACTTTAACAGATGAGCAGTTCGATAAGCATATTCTTAATAGTATTAAAATAAAATTTGATATCATTTTCTTATTTTGGATTCTTCTTATGGCATTGGAAAAACCTTTCTTATTATCTTGTTAGCAATAAAAGTAAAAAATAAACGTAGGACAGCCTTATCTTTTTATTATCTAACAATACTGTTAGGTGACTAACAATAGTAAAACAATCTGCATCGCCTTTAAAGTTTCCCCAAATCTGTTGTACACAAAAGTTATCCCCTAAATATCGTGGATTTGCTTGGAAATTGTTTGAAACAAAATTATTATGCCACACAAGGAGTTTTGGGGTGTTTAACAAAATCCTTGAAAACATCAGGAAAAACAATAAAACGATGAAAATGTCACTATCTTACTAGCTGGGAATTTACCTATAATCTAATGTATATACAATGATTTGAAATGATGAGAGACAGAACAACTGATCTATAAAATTCTAAATACATTAAACCCTTTTAACTCCTTTGCACACTAGTGGTGTTTCGGAATTTCGATCTACTAAGTTTTGCATCGACAACAAACTGTGAAACCTTTTCACAAAATGTTATTAAGGTTACTTATTACACTTAATGCTAAACGATCTTACTCAAGAGGAGCATCTATTTGGATCATAAATACCACTTAAGCTGTAGGATAACTATTTGACATTAAAAAGCCTTGGGTTTCTTTAAATAAGTAAAAAGGTGAACTTTAAGGTATTTCAAAGATCATCATCATCATCATTCCTGTAAGTCCCGAGAAACTATAGAGGGCCTAGTGGCGTTTGAAAATAGTTTATTAATCAGTCTAGGGCCTTAGACTAATACACAATTTTACTTTCACTCGAAATTATGAATTTTAGGTTTGTGATTTAAATTTGATTTCTATTTCTTTTTCCGCATTTTTATATGTCTTCAACAAAAGTATTTTTGCTTAGGACTAGTAGTTTTTTGACTTAATTCTATGTTATTTTCATCTCTTTACATTCCTTTAATACAAAAATTCCTTTCCGCGTCAAGATTGGATGGCCCTATTTTATTTTGCCTCTGACATTGTATTCAAGAGCTTGTTTTGCTATGACTGTGTTTGGTTTCCTTAAGGTATGGCTTATCCAGTTCCATTGCCGTCTTTTAATGCTTATGTGAATAAATTTCTGTCCTGTGGTGTTCCATAATTATACATTCAAGATTACGTTTGGGCAGTATATTTTCATTATTTTCCCTAAACATTTGTTGACAAATGTTTGAATTTCTTTCGTTTACTGCTTATTTAGAGCCCTTTATTCGGAGTTACATAGTAATGCACTGATTATATTTGGTTTAAAGATTCGAATCTTTGTGTTCCTTGAAAGCTCATTTAATGTACAGATATTTTGTAACATTTTGAAAGAGATTTGCGCTTTGCAAATTCGTGCTTTTACATTTGCGTGACACCCACTCTGATCCTCTAGTGAGCTACCAATATAATATAAAATAGTTGAACCTTTTGGTATTTTTTAGTTTTTCCCATTTAATATTAATTTTACAACGTCTGTGTTGGCAGTTGTTAATGTGTTTGTCTTTTTTATATTTATCTCAAGCTTTGTTGCACTCGCATTTAATTTTGATAAGTTTAATTTGCTTTACGACTGCTTTTTATTTTTTGTTGTAAGGTAGACGTCATCTGCGTATTTTGAATCCCCAAGTTTGTTGTCAAATCTCCATGTTAAACCTCTTCTATTATCTGATGATTTTACTATTATCCAATCAACTACTAATAAAAATAGTAGGGGTGATAATATGCATTTTTGTCTGAACCCAGTTTCAATTGCAATATTTCCTTTCAATCCAGTGTGGTTTATACAAGCACTATAGTTCTCATACATCATTTTTATCATTCTAATGTATTTTTCAGGTATTTCATATTCTTTTAATATTTGCCACATTATGGATCTGTCTATTTTATCAAACCCTTTTCCATGCCTTAATTTCGTGTATTATTATTCTAAAATTTTTCTTTTCTGAAATTCATGTAAATTAAAACGTTAGTCTGTACTCCTGCTTTTAATAATTCTGCTGGTATATCATTAAGATCATCCGCTTTGTAGAGTTTCAGAAGCTTAATCGTTTGTTTCAGATCTTGTTTGTAATTATATCGAGTTCTTTTCTTATTACCTCGTCTTTATTTATATCGGTAATATTCCTATTTATTCCATCCTTAGCATATATTTCTTTAAAGTATTCCAACCATCTATTTATAATAACTTCTAGCGATTTAAACGCTACTCCCTTTTTATTTTTGATATAATTTTTTATTGCAGTTCTAATTTTGGCCATTTTCGTTGTTGAATTATGTAAGGTTTTTATGTTATTTTTTCTAGCTGCAGTCTCTGTTTCTGTTAGTAATTCTTCTTCTTCTTCTTGTGTTTTTGTCGTTCTTTGCACTTTTTTTATTTGATTAATGATACTCCAGTATGTTTGCTTTAGTTCTTCTTTCCGATCTTGTGTTTTGCTGCTAATATTTTCTGTTTTATTTTATTTTTTTCTTCTTATTTGTGGTTATCTATGGTTTATCATTTTTTCCTTTTTTCTTTAGCTGTACTATTTAACATATTTGTGTATTTTTCCCACACATCTTCAATTTTTAAATTTTCAATACCTGTTTCTTGTTTTAGTTTTTCTTCAAGTTATTTATTATAAACTTTTCTTATCTCCTTGCTTTCCAGTAACTGGGTAATTTATTATACTCTATTCTTCTTTTTGTTATATTTAGCTATTTCGTAATTTATTATATACTGTTTATAACTTTTAATAGTATTTAACTTTATTTACGTAATTTGTGGTGTATCTTGGCGCATAGGTATTACTTACCACCATGTTGAAAAACTTTGCTTTGCATCTTGTTGTAATTATTCTTTTGTAAATTTCTTGCTATTCTAGCAGCGCTTTTTGTGCTTCCCTACTTAACATAAGGGCGACGCCATATTAATGTGTGGCGTCGTTTGTACTTTTCCTGGAATATATTATCATTAGCCCATTCTCTGTTTGTACTTCACCATTTCCGATCCAACTTATTTTACTTAATCCTAAGATCTTTCTTCTATATCTAATCAATTGATTTATAATTTGGGTTGCTTTACTGCTTGCATACATTGTTTTTGAGTTCCAGCAGCCAATATAAGTTGGTGCTTTTGTATTGAATAATATTTGGTATTGTATTGTATAATCATTATCATTATTCGTAGCATATGTCATCATTATTTCTTGTCGTTTTTTACGTGCTGCTAGTTTTTTAAAATGCAATTGGTTTTTGTTATCTTCAACAATTTGTTTCTTATTGTTTTCTCTTCCCTGTTATCTGGTAACCTTTAACTTAACGTTCTGCCCTTTGTAAATATTTTCTCTTCTTGTTGATGTTGTCTCTCCTGTAGGCTAGAAGTACTCAATTTATTTTACATATATGTTACTGTTTCTATACGTTTCGTTCGTTTCCCTTCTTTTCCTATTTCCTGGATTTCTATTCATCTTAATTGTTTCAGGGAATCCGGCTCATCATTCACTATTAGTTTATTATATCTAACCGTTGCGAAGTTACTTTTCGATTTAAACATCTTCTTGAATTGATCAATTCTTTTCTTTGTGTTTGGATTGTGTTAATCATTCTCTCTCTCTCTCTCTCTCTCTCTCTATATATATATATATATATATATATATATATATATATATATATATATATATAAACTAATTTGTTAATTTTTAGTAACTTTTGGGAAATTTTTTAATCCCATCATGGTTTATCTAAATTTTCCATTTTTAAATTTTCCAATTTTTCTGAATTTACTAACCCCTCGTTTGTTGTTTAAGCTGTCTTAGTTACACATTCTTCTGTTTTATATTTATTATTTCTCTTTGTGATGTGTCCATATTTTCAATTCTTTCAGGTCTATCATTTAATTTATCTTTATTTAATCTTTTGTGTTTTGGCAGACTTTATCTCAGAGCACCGTAGTTCACTTGACTTTATCCTCATGTGTGACTTTGATTTACAGTACTATACTTCTTGTCTTATTACTAAGTCCGCTTAAAAGTTTATGATCTTTATTTCGTTTAATGCGTAATTGTGCTCTTTTTTCCATCAGTAATTTACTATCATGTGCTTACGGTTATTTCATTTCATGGACAACCATCGCTGTGTATTTAGATAATTAAGTTAGTAAGGAGAGTACAAATAAGTTTTCGCCGTTTGACAAAAGATGGCCCCGCCAGTAAGTTATAGTTGAAATTGTCAGATGTAAAACTTCATATCGTAAGGTTGGACATCTGGCAAGACTAGAACCTTAAAATATTAGCGATTTTGTATTAGCATCACATAATTTTTTTCGTACGAAAATGTCAAGTTTTGAGCCGAATGAGCGTCATTTGCGGGAACTTTCGATTTACTTTTTTAATTGGAAGAAATCTGCAGCTGGTGCGCATCGATTGCTTGTAGAAATATATGATGAGGCTGCTTTAAGTGAGAGAAGTTGTCATGAGTGATTTTATAAGTTTAAGAACGATGACTTTGACGTCGAAGACAAAGAACGTAGCGAAAGGCCGAAAGTGTACGAAGACGCGGCATTGGAAGTACTATTGGAGAAAGATTTCTGCCAAACGCAAAAAGAACTTGCACTGACATTAGGAGCGACTGAACAAGCAATTTCAATCGTTGGGAATGATTCAAAAGCAAGAAAATTGAGTTCCATGTGAACTGAAACCGAGAAACATTAAACGCAAAATTTGCACATGTGAAATGCTCCTTGCCAAGCATAAACAAAAGGGTTTTTTGCATCATATAGTCAGTCACCGGTGATGAAAAATAGATCCACTCTGATAACCCAAAAAAGAGGAAATCATAGGGACCACGTGGCCATGTTTCAACATCAATAGCCAAGTCGAATATTCATGGAAAAAAACTCATGTTGTGTGTTTGGTGGGATCAGCTTGGTGTCGTGTATTATAAGTTGCTCAAACCGAACGAAACCATTACTGGGGCTCTCCACCAAACACAATTAATAAGATTGAGCGGAGCACTCAAGGAAAAACCCACCCGCTACTACTTCAGACACGACAAAATTATTCTCCTGTATGATAATGCTCGTCCAATGTTGCGACGCTGGTCAAAACCTACTTGCAAACACTCAATTGGGAAGTGCTACTCCATCCGCCGTATTCATCAGACATTTCCACTTCCGATTATCACTTGTTCCGATCGATAGCACATGGCCTGTCTGAGCAGCGCTTCACATCATATGAAGATACCAAAAATTGGGTAGATTCGTGGATAAAATACTTTTTTTGTTACCTATTTTAAGGTAACTGACAATATTTACAATGATATTTGTTAATATAAGATCTTTATGTTGCACACAAGCAGAAGAGGCTAAATTGCTAATTTTTCAAAATATATTTTTTATTCTTTACAAGACAAGAAGCTATTTTGAAAGTATTATGGTTATCAGAAATCTTCAAAATTGTCTATTTCGAAAAATTTTTAACTTAGCGTTATTTATATATTTTAATTAAAAAATTTATAATTATCTGGTCTCAATAACTTTTTATTGTAATGTGGTATATATTGAATGCAGAGATACTGATTTTGAAGTCACATATTTATGGGGCATCATCAAATGTTCTTCTGTAGTTTTCGAACCTAGCTAATTGTTACATAATTTTATAGATAATGCCTATTTTTCTCGATTGTCATTCTAAGCATTTTGCAACATACATGGTAAAGTACTTTTTCCATGGTTGTGGTTAGTGTAGGTTGTATTGTTAATTAAGTTAGGATAAAAGCAAATTCAGAGCAAATACATTATCTGTAATAAGTAGTGGCAATTTTGAAAGAAAAACATGGCAACGATGTCTATAAAAAATAAGTGAACGCCGGTGTTACTGATAGTTTGGCAATTACGGATCTGGAAATTTTAGTTTCAAGATGAAGCGTAACCTGGAAGATTGCATATAAACCCCGTTTCGCGTTTACAATAGTTTACAGATATTTACAAAACACTAGAATGGTGTTTAAAATTGATACATGAATTTCTCCGCAATTAAGCAGTTTGGTTTGATAGTGACGCATCGATATGTTCGTCTCATCTTACTCGTTAAAATAGAGAACCGGTGTGGTATACTATAAGGGATAAAATAATGTGTTTGATACAACATCAAACGATGTTGTCAACAAAGTAAGATCTCAGTTCCCACGATTCTTATGCTATGTATAATAAAAAATATGGTTTATTTAAAAATCTTAAATGCTAATCAAAAAAATTAAGTAAGATGTCCATTTTCAACTATAATACTGACTTAACAAAAACTTAACGGCTATCTCTGGTCAATAGATGTGGCGTGTTATTCCATATCAACAATGTCCGACTGCATTTCGCTAAACAATTACTATAAAAATTAAAAGTCCTGGCTGGAAAATCATAGTCCTCTCATATAAAAAAATTAATTTAGGTAGAAAATACAAATTCTCGCAAATACGCAATTAGAATATTCCAAGAATTTGGCAATTCAAACGAAGTTTTTTTTACATGGACATTAACAATTTAGCATCTATGCAGAAAAGTGTTACAGAAAACGATGTAAAACATGTTGTTGGTTAATATCTTGTTGTTTTATATTTAGATTACTAAAACCAAAAATTTTTAGAGAACTATATAATAATATATAATTATGCAATATATTCCTAAAGCTTGAAAGTCGCCCAAAAACTTTTGAAGTGACTGGCGTGAATTGTTCATTACGTACTTTAACCTCTTCTATTATCTTTAATAGAGTTATTTATAGAACGTATTAAGGATAACCTTTAAACATAATATAAAGCTTTGTTACTCTGTTTTGACTTTAGTATCAACAATTTGTTTATTTCTTAAGCTCCGTCTAATAATCATAAGAAGAGTTTATTAATAACACACAAGAAAAACGTGAAAAAGTCGAAATGCAATTAAATTGTTACTTAATATTCCTGTCACGAGTTTAAATTGAGATTGGCAATTTACCAATCATAAAGACAATAAAGCTCGTTATAGTGTACCGCTACTAGTTTAACACGTATATTTTCCTCGGTAAAAAATAATTTAACGAAAACAAATTTAAAATGTGCAATCACATAAAACCTCAAATTATACTTGTATGATTACTATATAAACGCTAAATGCAAATTCGTTTTTAGATAACCTTACCGTGTTATCATTTATGCAACTTTAGGCAGCCTCTTTGACAACAAGTGCTACAGTCACTAGCTATTCGGCCATATCAAAGTGCGGTTCTTAAAATTCTTTTACGCGATACACTATGGTACTAGTTATAATATTAGAAATTTTAATTTGCATCATAACGATACTAATATCGTGGTGGTTTGTAATTTACTTTAAATATAAAGAGTTTAACAAGCATTATCCCGGAGATCAACAATTTCCTATAGTGGGAAGTAATTGGACGATTAAAGATAAATCGCGTAAGTAAAATGGCTCATTTACAATATATATATATATATATATATTTATTTATTACTTTGCATAATTACTTAATTCAAATGTACTGCTAAATAAATTTTACGAATAAAATGGGCGATTTAATAAAACTATATAAAAAAGTTTTACAAAATGGAAGACGAAATTTTATACATAGCGATAAAACGCTAGTCTAAAAACAAAAATTTGTTTACTACTCATAAGCAATAATATATTTGTCAGTGTATGTGCCTTTGTTGTTTGCTTTGCTTTTATTTTAAAAGTGAAATGAAATTATTGTCAGTTACCCAACTAATCCATGTTTATACCCTAAATGAAAATGCATAGTGAAAAAGCATATGCTGAATTATAAAAAAATAGGGAAACTACTAAAAGTACATTATTTACATTTTAAGAAAATTCTTAACCTACCTTTATCTAATGCCACTAAGAAACATTAATCATTTAAAAATGTTATGTGACATTGTTAGTGTGCTAAGAATTTTAAAACTGAAACTTTCAAAATTTACTATTGCTAGAATGAAATAGGAATAATAGATTTCTGCCAAGTATTTATTATCAAATTCATTATTAAAATAGATTTAATTATATTCGTAACACCTTAATATGAAAAACTGATCGTTATACAGACAATATTTTTGTTTAAAATATTTTTAGAATTTCTACATCATCTTCTCGAGCTGAAACAAAAGTATGGTTATAGAGTAAGGACACAGATGGGTTTTCGCCCTCCAACACTGACATTATTGCACTACAAAGCTGTGGACTACTTTTTAAGCTCGACGAGAATCTTGGAAAAAGCGCCTGAGTACAGCTATCTTCACAGATGGTTGGGAACAGGACTACTAACGAGTCATGGTGCGTCTTCATCTTTTTTATTTAATGTGAGCATAAAATACAGGAGTTTACACATTTCAGGAGAAAAATGGAAGAAACATAGGAAGTTGCTGACACCAGCTTTCCACTTTCAGAATCTCGAACAATTTACAGAGGTGTTTAGCAAATTTAGCAACATAATGGTTGAGAAGTTAAGGACAGAAATTGGAAACAACTGCGTAGATATATATCCCTACGTTAATTTATGTTCTTTAGACATTATTTGCGGTAAGTTTATTTGTGTGCATAAGAATAAATGTATGCATACGTACACGGCAATACCGTAAGTACCATTATAGTTGTCCTTCCTAAAAATACAACTGAAATCTTGATGGGAGATTATTTTTTTAAATATTTTTATGTGGTTTACATGGAAATTCTTGTATCGAATGATTATTATTGGTACTAAATCAATCCACTAAACTGTTTATTTCTGAGAAACAACGGATTAATTATAAACAAAAGTAATATTTTCATAGTTACCAAATATTTCATTTTCAAGAAAAAATGCAAAGAAAAATAAATTTAGTAGTGTGAAATTTGAAAAAACCACTATAAATAAGTATTTTATATTTTACATAATAATTTGTATGTAAACAAAACTTTATATAAAATTAGATCTGCTAGATCAGCTGGTATAACCTTTAAATATTTTAAGACCCTCAAAACGTAGCTAGTAAGTATATTGGAAAAGACTGTTACTTTCCAATATCTCTAAACAAGTTAAAATAAGCAGTTTAGAAAAGTCCTCTTTGTGATACCGTACTGTTCTTCAAATGTCATAGTTTAGCACATCCACTTTATTTGCCTCTTATAGATTCCAAAATGACCTTAAAGAAAGTCACTTTCGAGTATAAATAGATGAACTAGAACAACTTGTCAAAGTATTGAAATTCCAGAAATTACGTTAAGATAACGGATGGGGTAAAATAACGCACAATTTTGTAAAGGGTGGAAAACTTGCTATATTGAAGAAAGGGTATTGCAAAGTTGTCGTAGTATTTTATTGCGATAGAGTGGTGGACCAGTCAATAAAGAGCGTAAACTCTCAAAGCGTATTATCAAAAAGGCAACTTCCAAGATGTGTGCGTCGTGCTTTCCGTGCCCATTTGCTGATTTATTCAAATGAGCCAGTTTCATCAGCCCATGCAATCAAAATGTAGGTTCTGAACTTGCAACAGACTTCGTTAACAACCAAAAGCCTGGTAGACAAAAATCAGTGCGAACTCCCAAAAACATCTAGCGAACAAGAGTTGCGATCTGAAAAAGCCCGGGCCGCTCGGCTCGTCGGCATAGCACCATACTTCAAATTTCTACTAGAACAAAAAAGACGAATTTTACACAATAATCTTTATCATCACACGTTCAAACTCCCAATAAAGCGGATTATGCCACCCGAACATGTTTTTGATTTCGGTTAATAAAGCTGATGATATTGTACACAACTTACAAATTTTCATTTATCCGGTTACTTTAATAAACAAAACTTTAAATTTTGGAGTTGCCTAAATACTCAAAAACTCCATCAACCTCTTTATTTTGGGAAAATTTCTCTGTGGTGCGTTATGTTATGTTATGTCTGCATAAGCGAGCATAAAGCCGAGATTTCGGAAAGGTATGCATACATGATGGAAAACTTTTCTACTCCAGAACTTGTTTAGTACATTGTAAGCAAAGAAAAATGTTTCAACAAGGGAAGCTATCAATCACACAACGAGAGTAAGCAACGGGTTCGAGACAAAGTGGTTTAAATCCGGCCGAAAATGATGACGAACTTCAGGACCAGATATGGACATTAAATAGATGTAATCTTTCAGATATGATTTTCAAATGTTTTACGTAAACTTTTCTGAAATGCTTTTTACATACTTTAATGTGGCTGCAATCCATTTGAGAAAGACTGAGTGCCTTTAGGAGTCATTTCAAAATTGCTTGTTATGTTACAACTTAAATAACGATATTTTTTTATTGTAATTTTGGAAACTTTTAACATATTCTCGTTTAAGTGAGCGGTGTATTGTGGCTAAGCGATATATTACAAAGCCATATAATAATACTTGAAGCATTTTGACACTTCCTTTTGAAACTTTGATTGCCTTATAGATTTAAATGCTCATCCAGTGCGTATATAATATCACTAAATAACGTTGGTGAAATGCATAAGTCATTCAAACAATTCTGTACGTGCAGTTGTGGACGAAGCATGTATTATGGAAATCCATAAGCATGGGTATTGATAAATAGCGAGGATTCTTTGGAGGAAAGCAACGACATCTTCAAACATGCGTACTGAGCAGTAGTAGAACAGTGATGAGGAAGCCCAAATCAGTAAGAGTCTGACAAATTAGCAAAAGTTTACACGTTACCTAGCGTGTGGAATTTGTTAATAACAAACAGGTAAATCGCATTCCATTCATTGGTGGATGCAATAGGTCTGGCCTCAAAACTATTAACCATGATTTAAAAATGATAAAGTTCTATACACAAAGGTTTTTCTCATTCTCAGCATATGTCAAGAGTTGCTGTAGTTTGTACAACATCCACAAACATTAAAAAAATACTTTTAATAAAATGCTTATTTAGTTCTAATAAAAGATTAGTAAGGAAAAAATAATTACAGTTCCAATAAGTTTTGAACATCCCAAATAATATTGAAAGTACCACAACGTTTAATGCTTGTCAGTACCCCATCTTAAAGCTTTTTATTTCTTATGATTTCCATATGTGGTAGTATCATTTATGTATTTTTGCAGCTTCAGCAATGGGGACTGTAGTTAATGCCCAAAAGAACTCTGAATCGAAATACGTGCAATGCGTAAAACAGATGTGCAAAATCGTGATGAGTAGAATAACATCTGTCATCAAATCCGAAGATTTCCCGTATCTATTTACAATTGATTATCAAAGAGAAAGAAAGGCTCTCAAGGTTCTTCACGGTTACACTGAGTCAGTCATATTAACTAGAAAAGATATATTGTTAAATGATAAAGAGAGCAACAATTTGAACACCGCAGATAAAGTAAATAAGAAGAAGACATTTTTGGACATATTACTTTTGAGTAAGTTGGATGGTCATAATATATCTGACGAAGACATTCGCCAAGAAGTAGATACGTTTATGTTTGCGGTAAGTACATTTCACATCCAGTTAAAAAGTATGCTTTTCTTCTTTTAGTATTTCTGTTATAAGTTACCATTAGCTTTACTTACGCTCATTAAACGCCATGTTTCTTTTTTAGGGACACGATACAACTACATCTGCTATCAGTTTTACACTCCATAGTATTGCAAATCATCCAAATGTTCAAGTATACTACCCAGAAGATTTTTACATGTTTAAATTTAATGTTTTTTTTTATACAGGAAAAGGTTATCAATGAACTTACAGATATATTTAGCGACGATAGAAACAGATGTGCAACTTACCAAGATTTGCAAAAAATGAAATACCTCGAGTTGGTAATTAAGGAGTCCTTACGCTTATACCCTTCTGTTCCTATGATTGCTAGAAAATTACACGAAGATATAGAATACGGTCAGCGAGAACGCAATAATTATTGTGTTTTTTGATGTTGTATGTTTTCAGATGGGCACATCATTCCGAAAGGTGTAACAATAAATATAGTTCCATTTGCGATCCATAGGTGCCCTGATGTATATCCGGATCCAGAGCGCTTTGACCCGGAACGATTTAGCCTTGAAAACCAATCGCAAAGATCTCCTTATGCCCACATTCCGTTTAGTGCTGGTCCTCGAAACTGCATAGGTAAAGTCGTTTAAATATATTTTTTAGGAACATATAACCCAAAAATGAATAATAGTTGAAAAACATACTAAAATATGTATTCAGAAGACAAAAATAATGATTCTAAAAAATGCAGTGTAAGGATTAAAAGTTTTTCCACATAAAAGAAGCTAATACACAAAGAAAAAATCTGGTGTGAACGTCACACGACTTTCCTTATCCTATTATTATATATTATACCGGGTCCATCGTCTCGGCCCTGCAATGTTCTCGTCTAAAAATTTGTTATTTTAAAAAACCACGAGGCGCGAGTCCAACACTCGAAAGCTGATTAAAATAAACAGTACAAGACAATAATTTACTCGTACTTAAAATTTTGCTACGTCACTGAAGGTAACCGTGCGAGCTCGGCCGCACGGCCTTCCCCATTATCGCCTACGTGCTCCCTCCTAGCGACCAAGCGCTCCCCCCCGTCCTCCTGCAGTCGGCCAGTAATCTCGCCGAGCGCGCTGTGATTGGTCCGTTTAATTAATTTTTAATCGGCTATAACTTATTTGTTTAACCTCGGTTCAAAAAATTTCATTGAAATTTTGCGACCTTGCGACCAAACGACTCGGCGGATTTTTACCAAAAGTACTGTGTCCCCTACCTACAAGTAACTTGCATACCAAATTTCAAGTTTCTAACTCTTACGGTTCTCGAGATATCCTGTTTACTGACAGACAGACCGACAAACAGACAGACACACATACACACACACGAACCGATGGCTCGAACCAACTTTTTTAGTGTCCTGAGGCTATATTTAGTCCAGAAATGTGAACAACTGGATAGGTCAAATTTCCGTCGATTACATTACTTTACAAAGAACGACAGAAATCAAAACAGTGTTCTAAATTTTGAATAACAATTCACTTATTATTAAAACAAAAACGTAACTATATATAAAATATAAATTGTATCTTTCTCATCTACATTGAGTAAAGGAAATATATCCGTCATAAAATAGAAATTATAAGTATATTATGTAAAAAACACTATAGCAAAAATAAATAGTAGACCAAACAATAAAACAGTTAAAATATAAATATTACACTACATAATTTTATAAACGAAAAGAAACAAATTACATAATTATTTTCGTTAAAACTAATTTTGAAATTATTAATGGTTAAAATTGTTATTTTTATAGAACTATATATTAATTAATAAAAATAATATTTATTTTACAATTAGAGTGTACATTTTTTTATAAAGCAAATTTAACTAAAAATACAACCGCGTTAATACTTGTGTATTATTTTAGGACAAAAATTTGCAATGTTAGAGCTGAAATCAGTTATTTCCACTGTATTGAGAAATTTTGAACTTCATCCATGTCGCCAACAACACAAGCTAAGATTAATTGGAGAGACAATTCTTAAATCCAGCACAGGAGTTTGCATCCATCTAAAAACCAGAAAAATGTACGAATAGTTTGTGCGTTATATGTTTATAATTTTAATATTTCCTTTTTGCTGTATGTTTAACATTGTTAATAAATCAATATAACTTTCAAATAAATGCGAAGAAGTTTTACGAGTTATTAGGCTGTGGTCGGTGTGTCCAAAATAAAATTAAAAGGAACAACATTGGAATAAGTTAACAAGTATCTAGAGACAACAATATCACAAAACAAAAACTACACGGAAAAATAGATGCAAGAACGAGGGCAGCAAAAAAGACTCTTCAACGCAGTAAAACCTCTGTCAGAAAAGAAATACCGAATTAAGTAAAAACAAGTACATTCCAATCTTCACTTGCGAGTTTGAAAACACAGAACCAGAGAAGCAATATTTAAATCTTAGAAATAAGATTACCATGAAAACTAAAATAAAAAACTGGAAAAATAAGGCAACCAACAATAAATTTAGTAAAATTTTGAAAAAAACAATATAAAACGTAACTCTAAATGGTGCAAAGTAAAATAAAAAGCACAAAACAGAAAAAATAGAGAAAAATATGCAGAAGACAAACACAGCGACCCAACTCCAATCCCCTTACATTTGAAAGGTAGTATGTACTCTATATTTATCTTAAAAGTCTTTGTCACACTTTTTCGTATAGTTTATACCCTAATAGTTTGTTAAAAATTATATCACAAATGTTTTACCATTACTTATTAAACATTTATAATTCTTTTGACCATAAAGCTTGCCAGTGTAGATTGTAGACCACAAATTTACTTTTACTGGGATTAGAAGCATTCTATATCTTAAATACCTAATGATCCATAAGTTTGTTTATTTTGAAATATAAAATAATTAGTTTTTAACCTTTATTATCGAATTATAAGCAAGAATTAGTACATTACGATACGAGTGCGCTTCGCTCGTGCGTGATGACCTACGAGCGCACGAGTATCGTATACTATTTTTCCTATTGAGTGCGCAAAGTTCGATACCGCGGTGCTGCGTGGGCGTTGGAAAGGGGGGCTCGGGGGGGCGAAGCCCTCCCTGTTAAAAAGAAATGTAAAAAGCTGTTTCAATATTTTTTTATAGACGCCATACTTTTCACTGTACACGTTCAAGAAAATATATGAAGCGAGACCTGCTTTGCGACCTGACGTTCACTGCTGTACTAAAAAAAAAATATAGATGCAGGTTTTGACAGGTCTACTTAGTAAGATCAAGCCAGCGTCTTCTTATACTTTCCCGCACGCTCATCTACTTTCCCGCACGCTCAGTTACTTTCCCTCACGCTCAACTGTAGGGATAAAAGCGTGCGGAAAAGTAGTACTTTGCGCATGCAAATACGTGCGCAAACTCGAACTTTGCGCACGATAGTAGGAAAATTGTAATTCTTAATAAAAGTGTTCTGATATCCACAGGTAAAAACTTTTAATAAATTATGTATGATTTTGAAGACGGATTTATTTACCTTGGTTTTAACGAATGCGATATTTAGTTATTATATAAATACAAAAAGTATATACTTAATTGAAAATAGTTACTTTATATACGAAAGAAATTTTAAAAAACTTTCGTTTGCGCATGTATGCAGTACAAGGTGCGTTCAAAATGTAAGGCCTCTAAATTTTTTTCTTAAAAAGTATTTACCCAAGAAAGTTGAAATTTCTGTTACTTCTCTACATAATCTCCGTCTAGACGTACACATTTTCTACAACGTCGTCGTTGGCTGCTGAAAACACAAGGCTGTTATTTAGGTGTGTTTTTCTTACTGAAAAATTGCTAATGCAACAGAGGCTCGATTGGAAAATGAGCAACCGAGGAGAGTGTTCTTCATGGTCGGAAATTAATAGCGGCTTCACGTGTCAACATGTCCTGACACATTAATACCCACGCAGCCTTGTGCTTTTCACATTTTCAAGTCATCATGCAAAACAGACACCACAAATCATACGGAAATGCCAAGTTTGGAAGCGATATTCTACACATGTAATCGACGGTCTTCTATAACAATTTCTCCCACCAGCGCAATCATGGTTTCAGTCCTGCTGGTTTGTAGCCAAGACTGTTTCGGCTTATTGTCACACAACTCTCGACCTTCTTTAAACTCTTGGACCCAAAAATGCACATTTTTAACATCCATAACCCCTTCATCGTATGCCTCACTCAATTGAGGATAAGTTTCGATGGGGTTTTACGACGCAAGAAGAAAGAACGGATAGTTGCACATTGTTCTTGAACCCTAAAGGTTGTCGTTTGAAGTATATAAAACAACACCCACTACAATTATGTTAATTTGACCTGTGTACATGGTATGGTGTTGCTATCTATATTACATATTTAGAAATGTTTCCCGCACCTTTTAAAATTAACCGCGTCTTTCTACTTTCCACAAAAATTTGGATACTTTAGAACTTGAACGCACCTTGTAGTTCGGTAGGTGAAGAAAAGGTTACTTGCCTGCTAGATTAATTGAAAATAAATGCTCCCATAGAATATCCCGCAAAATCTAAAGTGTAAAGTCCGTTGGTTTACGGTATCTGAACTTTCTGTACACTTGCTCCAAGTTTCTCAATTGTTTTGTATGAGGTAATGAAATAAAATTTGAAATGCTGCAAGTTTTGTGCCTTTTGGATACCAAAATTCCTGCCTAAGGATATCCATCATGTGAATTGCTTTGGAATATCTCTTCCGTAATGGTGGGGAAGGAGAAAATTTTCTGAACAGAATTGTGACCTGCGATGGGACCTGCTTTGACGATGATACTGCTCTTCAAAATTTCAAACCTCTTAAGAAGTCATAACGAGTGCCTCAATTTGCATGACGATTATGTCGAACATTAATGTACTTATTGTTGTAGGTTTCTAATGTGTATAATAAAGATTTTTTGTTAGAGCATATCTGTCATTGATAACTAAACGGAGGTTTCTTTCAGATTGCTTTCGTTTATTTAAAGATAACGTAAAATCTTAATATTTTTAAAAATTCAGTCATTGTAATAGAAAGATTTTTTTAGTAAAGGTGAAAAACAAATCATTAAGAACATGGTACCAAACAAACTTTCAAAAATAATGATAATATTATTCTGTAAACAAACAAAAAATGTGATGTCAACATAATATTCAGCAAATTAATAAATATCTGTATCAAATTATTAATAAACCTAAAAACATACATTATAAATTTTTTTACAAAACTAACAGAGCCTCGTTGTTATTGTTGAAGAGTTCAGCGATATGTAATCCTTCTATAAATTAGTAATTTTATCAACTGTTTTTATTTTTTTAAGTACTGAATAAACGTTATACTGCTTTTCATTTATAAAACTTCAGTTTTTGGCAATTCAAACCAAATCACCTTTGAAATCTGTACACACATGTATTCAACACTAATAAACTAAATACTGACAAAATAGTAATAATAACAATAATAATAATGGTTATGTAAACAGGCGCATGATTAAAAAAAGATAAACCAGATAGAAACTCCAAGATACTAAAACAAAAAAGGAACAATAACAAATTAGGGGAGTTTCTATAGAAACGAGAAGGAAAGTTGGAATTGTTTGAAATAAAAATAAAAAAATATTTATACTCAAGGAGAGAACGATGAAAATGAAGATGAGCAAGTAAAGTAGTTAAATAAGGAACAGGGAGGATTCAATAAAACTAAGTTAGAAAATGTATGAATAAGTACGTAATATAAGTTGTTGAATTAGAAAGCTTTAAACTAAATAAAAATAAGCTATTATTTATTAAGCTACAACAATGGGCGTAAAAATATAATACTGGGAAAAGCAAAAAATCTGAAATACATTTGGATTAATAATTATTATCCTGAAAAAGTTCGGGAAGAGAAAAACAGCCTGATATCTCACCTGAACAAGCAATAGTGCAGGAATATACAATAAAATAAACCTGCAGAGCTTGCAACGCATAGCGAAGTGGCGAAGTAGTCTCTCAAATTTGAGAACCCCCTAGTTGGCCTTTGACCAATCAGTTTCAAAATCACTAGCAAACAAGCCTTTTTGGTCACTTGTCGATTGGTGAAAACAGAATTTGAAAATTCCCAGCCGTTCTCGAGTTATTGCTCAGACGGACGGACAGACGGACAACATGAAGTTAGTAAGTGACTCCGCTTCGCTTCGCCACTTAATAATCGTGACTGGTGTTAGATAGTTGAGGACTTCGAGGAAATATGGAAACAGACTCAAAACAACAATAAGCGCAAGGCAAGCAGGAGAATCGGCCAATAACAAAGAAAGATTACAATACTAATGTAGATTAGGTACAGAATAGATATAGAGAATGAAACAAGACAAAAAATAATAAGAAAATTGTGGTAAAATAAATATGTAGTAAGATAGATACTTAGTATTAATAGGAACACAGGAAATTAGAACAATGCTGGTGGAAAAGAGAATGAAAACAGTGGGAATAAGAATACTACCAATTCACAAAGTGTTATGGAGAGAAAAGGCATAATTGAACAGCAAAAATATATTTTTACTTTATAAAGGCAAGAATATCCTAGGTAGTAATGTAACAAGATTAGAGTTAAAAAAAATTATAAACATATAGTAGAATAAGAGAATTAATGGAAAAATCTTCTACCTAAGAATAAGAAACAACATAGCTAAGATTAAGTTTGTAAACGCGAATGCAAAAATTAGGGGAGGCGGAGATAGTAGAGGAACATGACATTTACGAGAAATTAACAGAAATCTGTAAGATAACTTCAAAACATGATTCTTTAGAGTACATGAAGGTTTCAATCTCAAAGTGCAAATAAAAGTACACACGAGTCTAATAGAGAAAAGCAGTGCACGTAGTTATGAATTACAACGGAACAAGAATGGTTAACTTATACAATAGAAATGAATATAGTAATAGCTTACAGAAATTTAAGTGAATTTAGTGAATCAAGATATTCATGTGTTAATACAAAAAATAATTTACGATGTTAGAACATATCGGAAATTCAAAGTAGAATATGATCATCTAGAAGTGCTAACTGAGTTGAAATTAAGAATGACTGACAAGAGGAAAAGTTTAGTTGAGAAAAAGAGGCGGGACATTAAAAGTATTAAAGTAGAGATTAATCACTATAACAAAAAAATAATAATAAAAAATTAATTATTTTCAAATACAGAGAGAATGAGAGAGATCAACGAAAAAAATGGAATAACATTAAAAAACGTATTAAAAATTTTGTTGACAAAATAATAAATGGAAGGGTTTCAAAGACAACAGATAACTGGTTTGATTATGTGCAGAAAAAAAAGTTTAGTATAAAATTACCAAGTAATGAGTAACGAGTGCTCAAGTACAACAAAAAAGAAGAAAAAGTCCATATGTAATAAACTCTCTGGAAAAAGAGACAAAAAAGTACTACAAAGAGCTATTGAAGTATCAAAATACAAAACCGAAATGTAAATAGAGCAAATACAGCTGGTAAGGAATGCTAAAAAAACTTTGCCAATTATATAAAAAAAAGAAAACTTAGCGTAGTAAGAATTGAAAATAGTTTAAAAGAGAGGTTTTATAGAGTAACTATGAATCTTAAACAAAACAAATCAGAAGGAAGAGATAATATTATAAATGAAATGACCAAGTACAGAAATAAGGAATTAAAGCAAAAGCTATACAAATTAATATTTTAGATATAGAAAAAGAACGTTATGTCCAAAAAACTGGATTACTTATTAATAACGGCAATATCATTAAATATGGTCCTATTATTATATATTTATAAAATATAAAGGAATTAGCCTGCTAAAGAATACATGCAACAGAAAGAAACAGGAGAAGCTTAAAAAGTATCATCCAGGAAATCAAAAAGAAGCAGACAAAAAAGGACCGATAATAAAGAAGATTAAATGTATAGAAATACGTAGGAAATATAAGCGAAAGTAAAAATGGAAAACTTCAAAATTGAAATGATTAAAAATTATAAATACTTTAGTGTTATTATAATTAATCACAGTAATAAAAGATGTTATCAACTACTGAACACAAGTTTGGTATGGGCCATAGAGTAAATATAAAAAATTTAAGAACAAAAGCAAAACACAAAAAATGTAAAATGTTTTAAAAAATATAATAGTACACTTGAACAGTATTACAAAAAACAAAAAATATCTTAAGAAGAATATTTGGCTTGAACAAAATTACAAGAAGCGAATACCAGAGATTATTTAGACATAAAATTTATCTTAAGAGAAATATACATCATTAAAATAATAAAATTTCAAAGGATGCGATTGTATAAGCAGATCTAAATCCCTAAAAATAGTAAAAAGATAAAGAAGATTGCAATGTAAAAACCAAACAATAACAGAACAGACGATAAAAGATAAAAAAATCTGGTATGAACATCACACGACTTTGCTTATCCTATTATTATTATATAATATACAGGGTCCATCGTCTCGGCCCTGCGCTGCTCTCGTCCCAGAACTTGTTATTTTAAAAAAGGACGAGGCGCGAGTCCAACACTCGAAAGCTGATTAAAATAAACAGTACAATAATTGACTCGTACTTAAAATTTTCCTACGTAACTGAAGGTAACCGTGCGAGCTCGGCCGCACGGCCTTCCCCATTATCGCCTGCGTGGTCCCACCTAGCGGCCAAGCGCTCCCCCCCCCCGTCCTCCAGGAGTCGGCCCGTAGCTCTCCGAGCGCGCTATGATTGGTCCGTTTAATTAATTTTTAGTTGGCTATAACTTATTTATTTAATCTCGGATCAAAAAATTTTTTTGTAATTTTTTGTTCGTCTCAGTCTGATCTATCCGGTAATATAAATTTCCCGAAACATTTTATGAACACCCGGTATATTAAAAATCCTGAGCTTCAATTTTTTTTCGAGTTCCTATTTTACCAAATTTTATTTTAAATTCATCTTTATCTGACGATAACAAATCATTTTTAATCTCATAAATTTTTTGTATCTTCAACTGTTTAGATTCACGACCGCTTTGCGACCGATTTTGCGACCTTGCGACCAAACGGCTCTGCCGATTTTTACCAAAAGCTTCGCCCTGCGTCCCCTACCTACAAGCAACTTGCATATCAAATTTCAAGTCTCTAGCTTTTACGGTTCTCGAGATATCATGTTTACAGATCGACAGACACACACACACACCAACTTTTTTGGTGTCCTGAGGCTATATTTCGTCCAGAAATGTGAAAAACTGGGTAGGTCAAATTTCCGCCGATTACATTACTTTCCTTATTATAAGATAAGGAAAGTAAAAAATATAATAACTTAAAAGTGGAGGAAACTTTAGGATTGGGGCTGCTGGAGGACAATTGTAGAAGAAGCAAGAATAAAATAACAAGTTAGCCCATACAGGTATGAAGGTCAACATAAAATGAAAATGGTGAGCTTAATATGGTCACTTGTAATGTTTGAAAAGAGTTTCTTAAATATAAAGAAGTTGGTTCGTGGATTTTTGGAAAAACCGTTTATATATTTTTCAGTTTTTTGTCACAATAAAATGAGCAAAAGGCATTTTAGGACTAATAATAAAATAACTGGTTTTATTTACTCAACTAAATGCTATTATCCTCACTATTTCTAAATAGTTAAGCAAACAGACAAACATCAAACCCAGTATACGCAAAATACAGTCTTCTTTTAAATGGAATTGAAGTTGTTAATTGTTTGAACAAAAAATAATTTATTTTTAATGTCGTAGCGCAATAATGTTCGATTCTTCATTCAATTACACTAAAGCCTGATTTTAGCTTTATATATAAGTTGTAAAAGTATCTTTCATCTTGATTTTTGTTAGAGATAAAAATATCATATTACATCATATACATAAATCTTTCCATTTTTATTATTTATAAATGTAGTCTTTTATTATAAAACTAGTAAAAAGGCCCATAGTCAGGCCAATAATCATTTTATCAGCCATATTTAAGCAAGATGATATTCGTTTGGCTATATTCTGTTTCACACAAATCAAAGTTGTGTAACATACGCCTACTAACGGCAAGGATCGACAGTTAGTGTAAACTGTTTAATTACTTCATCATAATTTATATTTTGACCTTGGCCTAAATCAAAAATCTAAGAGCTATATGCGAGGTTTAGCTCGTTCGAACAAGGTGTTGACCGTTGAAATCGATCCATAACTGTGGGAGGAGTTGCAATGTTAATTACATTTTTGCAGTTTTATAGAGTAGATACTTGCTAATCACGGAAAATATATTTACCTCAAATTGTCAGAAAATCACAAATGCTGCAAAAAACATTTTTAGTGTTCCAGAACCAACCGAATTCTAAAAAAACCATAAACAAAATATTTGCATCGTTTATTCCAATTATTTAGTCTATAAAACTGAACTAACTGACATTGCAACTCCTTCTTTAGTTATGAACTGATTTCAAAGGTCAATACCTCATTCGAACCGGTTTATTGTCAAACCTTGCACAAAGGTTTTAGATTTTTAATTTAAGTCACCGTTTACCTGTTATATCTCAAAACATAAAGTAATTTGGCAGTTTACGCCTCCTATCGGTCAGTTGTCAGGAGCGCACGCGGCACAATTTTTATTGCCGTTAATACGCAAATGCGACATAACTTTGAATTATGTGATCCGTCTTTGTGACGGAATTTTTTTCAGCTCTAAATAAGTAGGGTACCAAAAAACTCGAAATGCAAAAGAAAATTTTAAAATAAACTGTTTGTATTATTTACAGCGATCACAATTTCTGCATACTATAAAACAAAGTTCCTAGTAGACATTTATCTATTCAGTCTATTCCAGAGAATCGTTAAAAGAATTTAAATAAACTTTTTTCTATTCTACAATTTTCTTAAAAAAGTTACGTAAGTCAAAGGATACTCGTCTAGTTTTCAGCTTTCTTAATTTTTATTGGTTAAACTGTAAAAAATTGTTAAGCAAAAATGTCTAGAGCAACAATTTCCGATCTTTAAAAAACACGATAAGCTAATTTAAAATTGTCTTCTTCATATAAACACAATATAGACATTTTTTTTCATTGGGGCGTATTTGCTGGCAGTGCATCTGCAAGGGATTATTGTGTCTACTACGTGCAACTTAAATACTAGGACCTTACATACACCAATAAGTTTTCAGCGAGACTCGTTTTCGGACAAAAGTACGTTTTGTGACTAGTATAAACTTACTACTTCATTCGTATGTTAAGCTATGTAAGATAAATGCACTTTAAACTGCAGGATTACTACAAAAATATCATCGGGTTTTATAAATTATTATCCACATAATATTAAATTGCATATACAAAAAGAGAAAAAAATACCAAGTTTAAAATTTGGACTTGCAGACTTTGTTTTAAACGTCGAGGCGATTAAAGACGGCAAATTTGCTAACTATCTAATGTTCAGCGATGAGGCAGCATTTTATATTATAAGTTTTCCAAAATAAAAGTGGTAAAAAGATTGTGACAAATACAGAAATATAGATATGTTACAGTTATGGCTGTTTTCGCCACTGATACAGAATTCCAACAAAATAGGGTCCGCCTCATTGGTATGTTAAAGTGATTATTTGGTTACCCAGGTCTCCTTATCTTAAGGGTTGGGATTTTTTTTTTGGGGTACCAGGCCAAAAATATTGTTTGAACTTTAAGACCCCCCCTTACTCCTGTGATGAGGAGCATATATAGAAACACAGTATAGTGCATATGTGGACCAAAGTGCACTATAGTTCAGATGTATGTCGTTTGAGGCGAAGAGCTCACGTCAAACATTTATAATAATATGAATAAAAGCTTAAATATTTTCTCTCTCTCTCTCTCTCTCTCTCTCTATATATATATATATATATATATAAATTAGGGTGTCCCAAAAACATGAAAGTTCTTTTTTTTCAACGCATACCCTCTAATTTTGTTTGAATGATGTCAAAACAATTGTATTTAAAGTTTCATGTACTTAGAACCATGGCAAACCGTGCCGACTTGCATAGAAACATGTCAGTACTTGCATACTAAGGCGTGAGGGAGCTAACGTATCGATGTGCTTATTACTGATTGTTTGTTTTATTAGTAAACGCATTGATTTTGTTCAGTTAACATATCAGTGGAGTTACGCAGTTCTAAAAAGGGAATATTTTTAATAGGGGACGTAAAACGTCAAATTACCGGTTCAAAACTTCCCTCTAATGGACAAGTATTGGCAGTTATGATCTATAATATTCGTGAAGTGAATTTAAGGGCCAATGAAAGCGCAAATCTTACTGTTCGTGAGTGCATCATTTATTGGGAAAAATACGTATACCGACTAAATCTTTACTTAACTATGTTACGAAACTAGTTATACCAAGTTTGGAGAGATTTGCAAAAAAATGCAAACAAAACATAAGACGTGTTTGAGCAGTGTCGACAAGAGTTTGTTACAAACTTAGGCAATTTGTTTGACATTGCATAGCGGTAGAGAGAGCCAGGTCGACCTGGTCACTTAGCTGGAGTGGACAAAAAACTTACCGAAAAAGAGGAAAAGGCGCGCTTTAGAAACATGGAGGAGCAAAAGCGGCGTGCTAAACATTTTCATCCTTAACTCCTTCGACATCATCTTATGAATCAATACAAATTCGTCTTCTGATTCTGAAATAATAAATTTACAAGAAAATTTGCCTATTCCAACTGAAAGCACAGGGCCCGATACTAATAAATCTTCTATGAGGACAAATTTCATCACTCCAAAATTAGTGGCAGCATTAGATAAGTGTCAATTAAATATAAAAAATTCTGTATTTATTATTGAAGCAACTATTGAAGTACTTAGACGTAACACTGACGAATTTTCTATAAGCAAGTCCTCTATTCAAAAAATTCGTACGGAAAAGCGAAAAGAGCGCGCAGAAGCTATAAAAGTTGATCTCCAAAACGAGGTACCGGATACTGTAACTGTCTGCTGGGATGGCAAGCTGTTGCCGGCTTTAGATGCACGCAAATCTAAAGAATAAAGTCTACCGATAGTTATTTTTATGATAATAAGGAACAACTTATCGCTGTGCCAAAATTGGACAACTCTTCAGGAAGCGAACAAGTACAGGCAGTTTGGAACGCTATTATTGACTGGAATCTAGAAGATAAAGACATATTCTCTGTTGTGATACTACTGCTTCAAATACAGGTCGTATTAATGGTACCTGTGTGCTCCTCGAACAGAAACTGAATAGAGAAATGCTTATTTTTGCTTTCCGTCATTACCTCTATGAATCGGTATTAAAAGGCGTGTTTGAGGCAAAAACCAGACAAATGACTACAAGCCCTGACATTCCATTGTTCAAAAAGTTTCGAGAAAAGTGGAAAAATATCGATCCCGATAGAATACAAAGCTATACAGAAAATCTATCATGCCTGAATGTTTCAAAAATTGACAAACTGCTAAAATTTTACCGAACTATCAAGAATTAATAGAGCTTTCAATAATATTTCTTGGCAGAGATACAAAGAAGAAATTTTAAATTCGGCCTCTAGGAGCCATGCACCAAACTCGATGGATGAAGAGAGCAATTTATTCATTAAAAATATCATTACTTAGCTCTCAATTCAGAATTTCAAACAAGGATAAAGCAGCTCTGTTAGACTTCTGCCTCTTCATCGTGACATCCTACGTGAAGCTTTGGCTGCAAAGCACCTTACAAGATTTGTTCTTTTTGAAGGCCATGAAGGCTTATGAAGCAATCCACAAAAGCATCTCGAAAGCAGTTTTATAGAAGTTCTGCCAGCATTTATGGTACTTGACAGATGATGTAGACCATGAAACTAAAATAAAAATTGTTGCTAACTCAGCCAAAGAAAATTCATTAGCCCACGGTAAACGCTACATCCCACCGAAAGAAGAACTTTGTGCCCCACTTTACGGATTATCCTAATTATAAAAGACAAATGTATAATAAATACTTCTTGCATAATTTTTTGAAGTGCGCGGACGTGCTTTTGTGCCCGGCGGTAATCAAGTGCCCGTGTGTTACATTCAATATCAGCCTACATGCGGTCGAACATTACCGAGCTTTGATCAAGCGTAAGGATGTGCTTGGTGTTCCATTTGCTTTGAAACACCCAGTGCTACGATTAAATGTTAATAATCAAAGTGATATAATGAAATAATATAAATAAAATAAATAATAAATAAATGATCATCACCTAAACGAAGATATTCCGTATTTACCTAAAAATTATACTGTTCATCCGTCTCAGCCTCCTAGATTACAATATTATGAACAGAATGAATACCCTCAATACATGCTTCAGCCAGGTACACCAATACAACATATAACACAAATACCTCCACAAATGACACAAATACCATCACAACTTAATACACAGTCACAAGTACAACCAAACTTTGGATACTGCTGCAATAGTCAATGGAAATCCAACAGTGTCAACAACACACGATAATAAATACACAACATAATGCAAGTCAATAATATCCATCACAAAGTACATGGCAAAAGGCAGAAAATAAGAAACGAAGCAGAACTAATAGTACAGACCAAGGTATAAAACCGTTAAAACAAACGAAAGTGAATAACTATTGGTTACACAAGCCAAGGACGTCAAAAAGGTATGAGCCATTATTAGAGGATGGTGGAACAGATAACAATAACAAGGCATCTAATGAAAAGGATGCAACAGAAAAAATTTCCAAACGGCCACCCATATTTTTGACAGACGTTAAATATATTACACCGCTAACACAACTGTTAAATGAAATTTGTGGGAAGGAATACGAAATTAAAACTCTAAAACTATCAAATGAAGGTCTAAGCAGAAACTTCTGAATTATGCTTCGGTATAATAAAAGCACTTAAAGAAAGAGAAACATAATATCACACATACAAGCTCAAGCAAGACCCTAATTTTAAAGTAGTACTGCAGGGAATATACTACTCAACCGATACAGAACACATCGAAAAAAGTATCGAAGAGCATGCAGACGAATTGAGAAATATATACAACATAAAGCAAAGAGGTGCCAAAAAGCAGCTACCATTATTCTTCGTAGAAATCGTACGGGATAATAGCATTAATAAAAAATATATACAACATAATTCATTTAATGAATAGGAAAATAACAATTAAACCTCTACACCCTAAAATAGAAATACCGCAATGTACAAAATGTCAGAAGTATGGCTACACAAAGGCTTTTTTCAGTAATCATTTAACTGCTGACTGCCTAAGGAAAGAAAGAAGCCAGGATGTCAAATGCACAAGCAACTACAAAGTAATAAATATCCTACGCTAAGAAAAAAAGAAATAAATGTTAATCAAACAAATCGAATAACTTTTATACCACAAAGACGACTTCAAGAAACAGAAACATCTTATGCCTAAATACTCAGAGAAAAAAACCGAAATAAAAATAACCAAAATCCCAATAATAACCAAATGTTACAACATTTGGTGCAAATGCACACGAAACAGATGACTTCAATAAATTAAAAAACATAATGGCACGACTTCTAGAACAAATAAGTACCATGCTAAAAATGCTAAAAAAACATTTATAATAAACTAATACGTGTATAAATAAGTTCCCAGCTTTAGATTTCACAGGACGCAAATCACCGTTTACATGTAACTTATTAGTCCGCCCTCTTGAGGTTTTAAAGCAATGACATTTGGTCTTTCGAAACATCATGTGATTTGGCGTTTGATGCACATAACTTCAATAATCAGCTGTGTTCACGATGGCAATCACAAAAGAGCATATTCGATTTTCTATTCACTTCGCGTTTCATCTTAAGGAAAACGCTGCTGAAACCACCGAAATTATTTGTGCTGTATATGGTGAGAATGCTGTAAGTCATGCAACGTGCAAAAAGTCGCGTTAGGCTGGGAACTTCTCCCACATGCGGCGTATAGCCCAGACATGGCCCCTTCCGATTATCATTTATTCCGGTCGTTGCAGCATCACTTGGCTGTTACGCACTTCAAAACAGAAGAAGTCCGAAAATGCATCGATAACTTTGTCGTCTCGACGCCGCTGAGCTTCTATCACCAGGGAATTCGCAAGCTACCCGAAAATGGCAAAAGGTCATCGATCCCAACGGAGAATACTTTGATACTTAAGCTTTTTTTGTTTGTTTTAAAATAAAACTTTAATTTTGCAGAGAAAAGTTGAGAACTTATTTATACACCTAATAATTATAGTATTAATAACTGACGCTCATTTCATTGACCGTTTTTACCTAAAAATACATAATTATTCTATATACAGTACCCAACACTCTGACAGCAATGCTCATGCAGATCAAGAAAAAACAAATCTATTTGCAAATCATCTAAAAGAAATATGTACATCATATCCAGCTGAAATCACTCCAGAAGAAGAGAACTTTATCCATGAATATCTCGGCACCCCGTTTCAGATGGCACTACCTGTTGAGAAGATACGAGCAAACGAAGTAAAACAAACTATGCTCCCATTTACCAGAAACCTACATGGAACTAATCGCATACATCTTCAATGCTATATTAATAAAAGGATTTTTCTTGACCATTGGACAATTGCACAGATAGAATCAATTCTAAAACCTGAAAACCCACCTGAGGAAACATTTTATTCCTGTCATGTCTAAAGTGTTTGAGAAAATATTTCTAAAAAGATTAAAATCTCTCTTACAAGATATAATACCAGAACACCAATTTGAATTTAAAGGGCAATGCCCTATCAAGAAATCAAAAGTTCTGAGGCCTTTTTTAGATATTACGCAATCATTCGACAAGGCATAGCACGAGGGGTTATTGTTCAAAATAAAAATTAGTCTGTCTTATTCTTACTACATAGTTTTACAATCATACCTATCAAACACATATTTTCTCGTAAAAATACAATATTAATACACGTCACTTTATCCGATCAGTTGAGGGGTGCCTCAAGGAAACGTGTTAGGACCAACGCTGTATTTGCTATATACTTCTGAGTTTCTAACTACAAATCTGACAGTAACAGCCACATTTGCTAACGATACAGCTATTATGGCATCTCACAATAACCCAGACATAGCGTCACGTTATCTTCAACACCATTTAAATCAAATCCAAACCTGGCTCAAAAAGTGACGCATCAGAGCAAATGAGACCAGATGAAGACATGTAATCTTTACCTTACGAAAAAAAACTTGTCCTGTAGTATACTTAAACAACCAACAGTCTGCACAGATGGAAGACGTAAAATATTTAGGCATCTATCTAGACCGACAACTTACATGGAGAAAACATATATGGCCAAAAAAAAACAGCTACATACTCCGCAAGATATACTGGCTAATAGGTCGCCGGTCACAATTCTCCATAGAATACAAAGTTTTTTCTTTATAATTATTTATTTGCCAGATCAACACTACAATTGTATTATACATGGCATTGTTAATATATTTAAAATGATTATTCTAACTTATGAGGTGACTTGATACCTCGAACAAATCTGTGTGGTTATTCTTCGTCGTCGGATAAGAATTGATCTTGAGGGAGTCTTCGTTTTAGCCGGGAGTGAATGTTTCGTTTACCTAGGTTATAGTGAACTGCTCCTTCGCACGCCGTGATATTTTTGAGAAATTTCTTAGTGGTTGTTTTAATGTAGTCTTCGATTGTTGGTACACCTAGCTCATCGTGTAGTTGTTTATTTCTAATAAACCATGGCGCGTCCACTGAGATTCTTAGGACTTTGTTCTGTAGTCTTTGTAGCTTGGTTATATTAGTTTTTGATGTTGTACTCCAGATAGGTACCGCATAGAGTGCTAAAGGTCTTATGAGGGAAGTGTACATCATAATTGCACATTTGGTTTTTAACTTTGACTTTCGATTTAATAACGGATATAATTGTGCTAATCTTGCGTGGCTCTGGTTGAGTTTGGAGTTGATATGCTGGTTCCATGATAATTTTGTGTCTAGAAGTACTCCTAGGTATTTTACTGGTTCATCGGGGGTATTCCATAAGACGATTTCATTGTTGACATGAATGCTTGGTGGATTGCGTATTCTCCTGAGTGTGAATATTTTAGCTTGGCATTTGCTCGAGTTGATTTGGACGTTCCAGTTGTGAAACCATTTACATACTTTGTTTATTGCTGTCTGAAGTAATTGAGTTGCTTGTGTTAAGTCGTTGCTTAGAGTAATAATGGCCGTGTCGTCATCAAAGGTTGCTAACGTAGCGTTGAGATTTGGTATGTCAGATGTATATATATTAAATAATAAAGGTCCCAATATACTGCCCTGAGGGACTCCGGCTCGTATACGTTTGGTTTCTGAGACTTCGGTATTAATTTTAACTGCAAAGCTTCTGCTCTCAAGGAAAGAGAATAGTATTGCTGTAAGGTAGTTAGGTATTCTTAGTTTTAATAACTTTCTTTTCAGCCCCTCTAGCCAAACCTTGTCGAAGGTTTGAGCTACGTCTAGGAAAATGGCTGTTGCAAACTGTTTGTTTTCATATCCGGTTTCTAATACTTCTACTATTCTCTGGAGTTGATGTGTAGTTGAGTGATGTGGCGGGAGTATGTTAAGTGAAGTCACTTCATTGTTGAGACGAGTGTAGATTATTTTTTCTAACAGCTTGGATAAGGATGTCAGAAGACTTATAGGTCTATAGTTTTTTAAGTGGTTTTTGTCTTTTCTTGGCTTGGGGAATAACAGTCTTATAGCATGTTTCCACTGTTTTGGAAAGTAACCCATCCTCAGGCAACCGTTAAATATTGATGCAAGGTAAGCTAGGGATTTAGTTGTTAAATGAGTTAGCACAATGTTGGGTATAAGATCGTAGCCGGGAGTCTTCCGTTTGGGGAGCCTGGCAATTAGGGATTGTAGTTCGTGAGGCGAAGTTGGTTCGATATGTTCAGTGACGACAGGTAAGTTTCTTTCGATGTAGTCAATTGTTGCTGCTACTTCTGTTGGGCTGCAAGTTATTTTTGGTGTAAATACGCGTTCCAAGTGATTGGCGAACGCTACGGCTTTTTCTGCGTCGGTCTAGTAGCTGTTGTTGTCATCTGTTATTGTTGGAATTCCGTTATTCTGTTTTAGGATTCGCTTGGTTGCTCTCCACATACCTGGGTCACTGGGTTCAAGCTCTTCAATGTATCTTTGGTAGGTGGTTATTCTTATCTCGTCTAGTTCTTTTTTGAGTTGGTGTGTTAAATGGTTGAGTGTTTGCTTGTCCAGTGGGTTTCTGCTTCGTTGCCATTTGCGTCTCGTTTGGCTCTTTTTTTATGAGCTCTGTTATGTGGCTTGAGTGGTAATAGTGTCTCGCTTTGCTATATACTTTAGGTTTTTTAATCGATGACCGTTTGGTGAATTTCCCTTGAGAAGTTTTTATGAAAGACAGGCTGATGGTCGTTACGATTGGGGTAGTAAGTGTAGTTGGATGGGGTTTGTATTAGGAATCCAAGCTCGGAGGAGAGTTGTTCAAGTTTGATGCCTTCCGGGTTGGTCGCTCTACAGCCCCATAGCGTGTTCTTGCAGTTTGGATCACCAATTGCAAGGGTAGGATCAGTCGAGTTAAATATTGGAAGTAGATCTGAAGGATTTAGTTTTTTTTTTTGGTTGCTTATACATGCTAACTATTGTGTGACTCTGATTATTTAGAGTTATTCTGATACCGACGGCTTCCATGTTTGGTGTAGTTGGATCAGGTATGGGGTTGTGCTTGATCTGCTTTTTAACCAGTATGGCTACTCCTCCTGCCGCTTTCTCTGATATTCGGTCATTTCTGTAGACCTGATAACCTGGTATTTTGAGATTGTCTTCTGATGAGAGATGAGTTTCAGTGAGACAAGCTATGTCCACATTATGTCTTGCTATGAAGGAAATTAATAATGATCGTTGAGTTTTGATGCCATTCGAGTTCCAATTTAGAATTGTTAGCTTCTCTATTGTTTTTGGTTCTTTATGGGCCATTGAAAAGGAGAGGAATGAGTGTATTTGTGATAAAAGCTTTAATTTGAGGGATGTATGGGGTTAGGAAGTCTATTAGAATTTTGATTAAATTGTTTGGTTCTGTATTGTTGATTTGTTGTTGTGACGTAGGATAGGGTATATTGGTTGTGTTGTGATTTATATTTGGAGGATTATTACATAGCGCCTGCGTCTGCGATAAATTAAGCGGGGTGTTCCATGCATTTTCTGTATGTAGACGTCTGTTGAGGTTGGGTCGGTTTGCTGTTCGTTTTTGAAGTAATTCTAGGTGATGCTTATAGCCACGATAACTTGCTGCGTGGTTTTCCCCGCAGTTTGCACATGTTGGCGGTTCTTTTGGGTCTTTAGGACACTGATTATGTAGGTGTTTTCCTACGCATTTCACGCAGCGGGGTTCAAGGGTGCAGTAATTTTTAGTGTAGAAATATTGCTGGCAGCGGTGACATTGGGGAATGTTAGTTGGTTTTTTCTTATTTCAACTGTTACTATTGAATAAAATATGGATTTTAATTTGAATATTTTTTTTTGCGTCTTCGTTATCTGTTAGATCTACCGCGCAAACGGGCAGTGGGTTGTTTATCTTTGGTAAGTAATCGCGTTATTTTAATTACTGGTAACGTTTTAAGTTCGTGTTCGAGTTCTTGGATTCTGAGCGAAATTGGGACATTTTTAATTACAACACTAAGTGGCTTGCTACTGGGGTTTTGAAAGGTGTGAAACTTGATTTGATTTACTCTAAAGTGTTCGGAAACTTTTCTGTAATCTTCTGGTTTGGTTAAATTTATTCTTATCGAATTCGTGTTGCAGAGTGTGGTGAACTCGCCTGTTGCTATCTTTTCGAGGTCAGCGGTCAGCTCTTTGAGATTAATATTGCTTTGTAGGTAGATGAGCGGAATTTTGATTGTTGGTGCAACAGTTTCAGGTTTCTTGTTAGATGCGTATGCCTGATTGTCGTTTAATTTGTCTTCTAAACTAGGTGGCAAATAAAACTTGTTTTGTGTTAGTTTTGGAGGTACCCAGGTGTAGAGTTTCCGAACTTCATTTATCGGCGGTGATATGGCGTCTGCTTTGCGTTTGTTTAGCGTTTGAACTTCCATTGGTAGATCATTGTTGATTGCGAGAGTATGAATTTTAGCAATTTAAAGGCAACTTACTGGTTTAGTTGCGATACTATTTAGTAAAGCGTAAATAGGCGCGTTTATCGCTATCGTATGAATTAAGTTATTAAATGAATAAATTTGGCTGACCTTAAGCAAGGCTGCGGCTCCGCTGCTGCGATAACACAGGTATAGCTCGGCACGCACGTCTGCTCTGCTTGAAGGCACTGGCTCAAGTCAGAATACAAAGTACTACTATATAAATCAGTACTTAAGCCATTGTGAACCTATGGGATACAGCTGTGGAGGTCTGATAATAAATTCAACTTAGCAGTACTGTACCGTTTCCAATCAAAAGTACTGCGGGTTATAATAAATGCCCCATGCTATGTGCCAAATAAACTTATTCATTGAGATTTATAGATACCTACTATCGTAAAGAAAATTACCAAACATAGCCTACGATATCGAGATAAGTTGTCTTTTCACCCTAATACCGCAACAACGGAACTTCTACATAATGAAAAAAAAACATGCCTACTTAAACGTGTTAAATAAATGGATCTGCCAAACATATTTATTTAGGCTAATTCTAACTCTATATTACAATTATAACTTTACTTATGATATTACTGTAAACGGTTGCATAACTGGGTGCTACATACACGTTAAGTATTCATGTTATTGTTATTATCAATCTATATATAATTTACTGCGTGTCTAGCTATATTAAGACAGATTGCAAATAATAAAAGGAGTTAAAAAAAAGAAAAGATATATTTTATAGTTTTTTTTTTAATATAATACATTGTTTTCACATCCTCATCCTAAAACTTCAAAGTAAATATTGAATTTACAAAATTAAAAATACAAAGAATTATTCCTCGTAATTGTCATATGCCACAATGATTTGTAATATTGCTTGACGTAAGGTGTTTCTTTCAAATAAAAAGTATATGTAAGAAATAGCTGTCGTTAATTCTGGTATTGAAATAGACAAATTTTATGGGACAAGAATATATTTATAAATATATAACAATTTATTTTAAATTGTAGTTTATGTAAAATATAAAATCCATATACCAATAAAGCAAATAAATTATAATTAAAAGTATACTCTAAATTGCCTTAAAACTTTAGATGTAAAATAAGGCGAAATGGCAAGATAAATTGCTATTTTCCGTCTGATATTTTCGGTAGTTTAATTTATCAAGATATAAATAAGATTAATGATCCTATCATACATCAAAAAGGTTCATTAAATTAATATTTATCTTCTGCTTTTTTTCTTTACTTCTAATAGAAATTAATGTTCAAATGCAATAGGAATCATGGAAATAAAAATGTAGAGTATCACTATGCATAAAATCTTATTATTTTAATAACACCCAAAAGTTGATCTATGTAGCTTACTTATTAAGTGGCGAAGCGAAGCGGAGTCACTTACTAACTTCATGTTGTCCGTCTGTCCGTCTATCCGTCCGTCCGTCCGTCCGTCCGTCCGAGCAAAAACTCGAGAACGGCTGGGAATTTCCAAAATCTATTTTCACCAATCGACAGGTGACCAAAAAGGCTTGTTTGCTAGTGATTTTGAAGCTGATTGGTCAAAGGTCAGCGTTAGTGACCATTACGATTTCAAATATTCAAAATAGCAACATAGGACATGTAGCATATCATTCATCTCTTTGAACACACATTCAGTCTTTGAACACTGATTAATTTAAACATAAAACTTTGAAATACTACATGACCTTTAACCCGGTAACGCGACTTCTGAAAGTTGGAAGACTGCTTCGCCACTTCGCTATGCGTTGCAAGCTTTGCAGGTTTATTTTATTTTCTTTGCTAGCGCCGCCTACAGAACTTTTCTTTGAGTTCTGTAATATTCAGTGGAGATACAAATTTTTATATATTTTTGCCTACTACTATTGCGAAATCTACAATCTAGACTTAATGTTAATAAAGTTTTTTTCTCAAAATAATTTAATGTTGAAAAATATTATCGGTAATGAAATGCTAATAAACAAATAAACTTAAATAAAAATTATTATTATATACTAAAGTAAACAGCAATCGACTGAATGGGTTTTTGAAGATGAGCCAAACTCAATAAAAGTCGTTCGTGCCCAAAGCAATTGAAAGCAAATGCTAGCCTGTTTTTTTGGAAAACTAGACATGTTACAACTGTAGTTTTAGAAGATTGCAAAACGGTCAATTCTGAATGTTTCACAACCATTTGTTTGCTAGAAGTCTTCGGAAAATGAGAAAACCATCGCGTGACGTCGGATCATTCTCCAACATGGCAATGCGAGCTCATACACATCGATGCAAACAACTGGCTTTTTAAACATTCAAACCGTCAAATTGATGGATAGTTCGCCGGACAGTCCTCATTTGGTGCCTAACGATTTCTTTCTGTTCCCACCCGCAAAGAATCAACTGCGTGGACAACGATATTCGACGCCGGACGAGGCAGTTGATGCGTTCAAAACTCATGTTTCAAAGATATCTGATTTGTTATGGAAAAAATGCAATGAAAATTGGTTCCAGCGTATGCAACAATGTATTGACATTAGGTAGAATATTTTAAAAAACAATAAAAAAGTTTCCGACATTAAAGTTTATTTTTGTTAGTTTTTCACAAATAGATATCGAGCAGCTCACTTATATAAGTATTTTTATATTTAAAAATATTGTATGATTACGTACATATACATACACGCGCACGCGCGTACTCATATTTAACAAGGTACGCCCGGAAAGTTATGATACTGGTTCCAAAAAATTTGTTTAATTAAAGATATGATTATATACAAATAATATTCTTCTAAATAACATTGAGCAACCATCCATTGTTGCCAGTGGTTCTATCACGCGTCGTCGCTACAGGATAAGCAACACATTATATGGTAGAGATAGCCGGACCGGCAGAATCTATGAGCACCAGTTACTGCATTTCATGAGCTGGTAAAGCAATTATAGATTTAACTGACGTTGACCTGCGAATTAACTCTGGCACTAAAAATAATTAGCTGTTAAAAGAAATTAAATTGAGAGAAAAATCTAAAAGAGATTTGAAAAACAAAAACAACACATTTTGGGGTCAGTGATGACTGTACAACGGATGATAGTGGAAGGAAAAGAAGATCGGCAAATAAAGTAAAGGATGCTTTCGAAATAAGCAAAAGAACTATAATATCTTCGGCTGCATCAAAATCAGAATACGATAAATTGGATGTGATCTTTAATATGATGAAAACTATGAGTGGAGACTAGAAGGATATAAAAACAAAGGTTCAAAGGGTAAGAGAGGAGCAAAATGTGTTCAACGAACAAATAATAAAGTTACAAGAAGTAAATAAAAGCTTGAAGTAAAAAAATCAAATTATAAAAGAAAATAACGAAACGAGAGACGATTACAGAGAATTAAAAATAGTATGGAGACCCTAGAAAAAGAGAGAAATAAAAACAATGTTGTTAATAAAGGGTTGGATATATACATAAAGGAATCAGTATAAATCAGTTAAAAGTCGTAACTAAAAATTGACCTAAACATCGAGGTCGAGATAAAAACAGCAAAAGAACTAAAGAATTGGGAAACGGGGGAAAAACATAAAGTAATGCAGAATAAAGCAAAACTTAAGAATCTGGACACAGGAAGAGTATATATAGATAATAACCTCGCAAAAAACGAGATGGAAAAACTAATGCAAGTAAGATTAATGGGAAAAAACTGTAAAGATAGAATATAACAGAATAAAAATAGATAGAGGAAAGTGGAAGTGGAACAAAACAAAATAAAAGCTTAAAGAAACAGATTCAAAAATCTAAATAAAAAAGAAGATGGTGGAGAAATAAAGATGGATCTGGCAAAGGACAATAATATGAAAACAAAAATGGACATAAAAGAAAGTAAAGACAAGAAACAACAACAAATACAGCAAAAGGAGGAAGATAGAGAATAGAAACCTGGAACATCAGGGGCCTAAATTGAAAAGAAAATAAGTTAATAGATGAATTTAAAAACTTCCGTCTAAGAATGTTGGAAATTAGTTTCATATATAAACGTTCATTTTTTAAAATATGCCGGATTATACACAAAATAAGATTATTGATATTCTCATGATTCTTGGTGAGTGTCGTGGTAGTTACCGAACAGCAGCACGATTGTATCATGAGCGTTTTCCAGGCAGAGATCAGCACCCAAGTGACAGAGTCATTGCATCAATCGAAAGACGCAAGAGACAGCAATGTGCCAAGGCAACGTCATCGTGTTATGATGATTGACCGTGACGATCCACGGGTTATCAATCCGCATATTTTGTTTCCAGCTATTGAGACTGAATACCAAGATCAACGGTTTAAAGAATTCTAAGGCTCCACATATTCTACCCTTACCATACCCAAGCATTGACTGCTCGTGACTTCCAGACAAGATTAGAAACCAGGTTCAAGCAATATTACGTCGTGATCCAGATTTCTTCAAGTACGTTATATTTTTTGATGAAGCCATCTTTTACAATACAGGACAGCTGAATCGACACAATTGTCATTATTGGTCTGCAGAAAATTCACACTGGCCTCGTGTGACAGACAATCAAAATTAAAATCATTTGTTGATTGGTTGCCCCCTAACGAGATATTAGGAAAAAACATCCAAATAGATAAGGTCCGGATTTCTAATTTTTTTAAAAATATGTTTTGGCGTATTTTTTCTGCTAGAATCAGATTCATCAATAAAAAATAGGGGCTTCTATTTAAAAAAAAAAAAACAAAGTTAGATATCACAGGACCTTACCAGGATGCCGGATCCAGTGGCGGACTATATGATTAGATGGCCCTCTTCGAACCCAACTACTTTTATTAAGGTCACTTGTCGATTAGTGGCTCCCCTGACCAGATATTTATGTACGACTTTTAAAATGGTATATCCAGTATATTTCGTAATGTCAGCATAACGTCAACGTCCATTACGACGATGCACCAGAGTGAGACGGAATTCGTGACTGGCACAATCGTTGAAGGGCAGCAATAGTAACGATTGCTACAGAAAGTTTGTAGCACTTGCATTCTCTATGGCGTAGCTGGCTGGATTTTCTAGTGTGCGCAATAAAACATGACAACATTCATTTCAAAAAGTTACGTTAGTAAGTTTTAAATGACAATAATTATACTCAAACTCAAATGTATTGCATAGTTGTCACTTACCAACTACATTATATAAACCAGCAACTTGATCAAATCGACTTTTTGTGCTGGAATAATAACAATGAAGCTTTGTTTATAGATATTCGTACGGATTTAGAAATACTTCTAATGTCTTTTTGATAGACGAAATTTTAAGCGTGTTAATAACATATATTTTACAATTACAAGTAAGATCGTTAACTAAATCCGAGTTAAATCCTAAGAAAGCAGCAGGATATTACCTAATTACAGGCGAAGTCCTAAAATAATTGTCAAAGAAAGGTTACAAACTAGCAACGGTTATATTTAATGCTATTTTAAGATTGAGTTATTTCCCGACACAATGGAAGGGGACCCAAGTAATACTCATACTTAAATCAAGAAAGTCTTTTAAAGAATTTTCATATTATCGTCCAATCAAAAATATCTAAAGTTTTTTGAGAAACTTTTATTAAGAAGAATCAAACCAATTCTAAAAGACCACAATTTAATACCAGCAGACCAATTCGGCTTTAGAGAAGACTACGATACCATCAAACAACTTCACAACGTAGTAAGCGAAATCAACCAGGCCTTTGAAGAGGAAACATATTGCTCCACTGCCTTCCTCAACATAACCCCGGTCTTTGATGAGGTCTGGCAAGCAGGGTTATTATATAAGAATAATAAAACCTGCCACACACTTATTTTTATCTGATTAAATCCTATCTGAGCAACAGACACTTCCAGGTGAAGTTTCAAGATGAACTTACAAAATTACACTATTAACTCCGGTATGCTACAAGGAAGCGTACTAGGACCCATGCTGTACCTACTGCATACGACAGATATACCTGCTACCGACCTTCCAACCACGACTACATTTGCAGATAATACTGCAATTCTTTCAACGCACGAAAATCATATTATTACATCAAGAAAAATCTCTCTGAACTAAGTGCAAGACTGGCTTTGGGTTTAGTGTATAAAAGCCAACGGACACAAGTCCACCCAAGTCACCTTTACAGCCGAAAGAAAAAAATGTCCACCAGTTACCCTTAATACTACACCACTTCCGCAAGCAGATGATGTTCGATACCTTGGTATGCACCTTGATCACAGACTAACTTGGAACAAACATATTCTCACTAAACAACCGGGTCTAAAATTCTCTTAGATAAACTAGCTATTAGGAAGAAAATCCAAGCGAACACAAGTATACTAAAGTCTATCTGGACGTACGGGCTGCAACTTTGGGAATCACAAGCAACTCCAACTTAGAGATTTTACAGAGATTTCAGTCTAAACCGTAAGGGGAATAGCAGATGCACCGTGGTACGTTAGAAACGAAGTCATCCATTAGGATCTCCGTGTGAAACTAGTGAGAGAAGAAGTGAAGTGAGTGAGTGCAAAGTATATTTCACGATTAGAAAATCATACAAACTATCTTGCTGTGAATCAGTCCACAGAGTGAGGAAACGCAGTCTCCTGGATCTTCCGATATAAAATCGATACTCCAGTATCAGCCGATATAAAAGGTATTTAATAATTTCAGATCTCTGGTGCCATTTTTAAATATTTAACAGATTCATTGAATAAAACTTTCAAAATATTTTGTATAAATTAATGACCGTTATTTTCAGATAAAATTGTATAAAGCACATACATGGAACATGTCTCTCTAAACATGTAATCTTAAACAACCCAAAGTTGTCTGTCTGGTGATGTGAAAATGATATCCAATATACTGCACAGATTCTTCTAACAAGCTTCTAACAATTCTTAAAAACATTACATAATAAATATGTAGAAGGTACCACCATAACTTAAGAACGCAAGCACGAGATCGTATATGCCAAATATGCTAATGTGAACTGAATTTTATTATTAATATAAAATAAAAATTCTTCTGTTGCTCATTTCACTGTGGAGAATAAAATGTGTATTATATAAGTTATTGCATATAGGCAACTGAGACTTTTTATGCTACTGTTGAATTAAGTAGTTTAATGTGAGTGATTGCCATCCATATAATTTTATCAGTAGCAATCGCAATAACTAAATAATTAATGGGATCCACCGGTGAAAGCAACAACCACCTATTACTCAAAAGGACGCTGCATTTTAATTATAACTTGCTAATGCTCTCCTCCATCCGCCGTAACTCAAACAAAAATAAAGCATTCTCTTGTGACTATCAGCAGTTTGGGTCATAATGATCTAAAAACGACAATCGACTTGAGGAAATGCACAAATTTCTTCAGGACCAACTCGAGAATACTTACGAGAAATTACATCAAAAAGTTGCTCATTCACTGAATCAAATGTATCGAAAGAGAGTAAATTGTTACAAATAGAAGTCGTGTTTAACTTTTATTTATCTACATATTTTTTCTGCCTTACTCTTGCCCTTGATTTAAAAAAGGACTCTAGTTCTTTTTCACATTTTAAACGCCTGTCTATTTACATTGTTTATTTATGTGCTTTATTTATTATGTAACTTATGTGAAAAGTGTTGCACTAAAATTTTTGTAGTAGCAACAAATTTATATTTAAATATTATCCAGCTTTGACTACAACATGTTAAGGTTTCGTATTTTAATTTTTTGTTATATAAGTAATCAAAATAATTACTCTTAAAAAATTAATACTTATGTAACATTTTTAAATAAGATGTGTATAATCAATTTTAATCATTATTTTTATATACCAAAATAAATAGGAATTGACTTTTAACTGTGCTATAGTAACGAATTAAACCAAATTACAACTATTTTGCAAAAAATGACTCATACATAATTTATTAAAATTTGATGCCTACAATTTGCATGTAAAATATACTTCTAGCTTACTAAATATTGTATACTGAATATGCTTTTACTGCCCCACTTTGTTTTCATAAAATATAAACTTACATGAAATAACTGTTCTTTAAACTAATAACAGATAGTTCTTTAAGTTATATTTATTTTCCACAAGCTTTGTTTTAAAAAGCCAATATTGATTTTCTACATTTTTATTTAAATGTGTGTTATCATAAAATTTATAATTTTTTATTAGATATTAACATTTAAAAATCATTATGTGGTTACATTTATTTTGAATATAAAATTAAATTATCTTAAGAGAGGCCATAAATGTTTTAATATTTTTTAAATAAAATGTATATTGTTATAGTTACAACAAATTCTTACGTTTATACTATAACTTTATTTGTACATTGCAAATAACAAATAAATAAATTTATAATTAAGCAGCAGAATTACAGAAAGGTGTCAAAGCAACAAAGAAGTGAAAATCTGTAATTAAAACGATAAAGTTATTTCTGCAAAAGAAGGAAAACTACCTGCAGATATATATAATTCTTAACATCTGCGGATGATTTAGTATTGTTTGAATTATGCCACGATTATCTGTATGCAAAGATGTAGATGATTTCAGCTACCTGCGATTTAGAGCTTGGCAACTAGAAATAAATGCGTGTTTAAAAATACCCATATCAACAGTGAATTGGGCTATTGTTCAATTTGAAAAAAGCAGTAAACGATCAGCACTGCCAATATTCGACTTTCAGGAAAAACAGAACGAGCAGCGGTAGAAGAATCTGCCAGGAATTTATAAAAAGAAATAGCTGAATTGGCGCAAATTTCAGAAAAATGCACGAACAATAATGGGCCTGTGCAGAAACGTCACTAAAAGGAAACTCTCGCTGACGCTTTTTTAGAAAAACCGTCGACAAAATTACGCATCAAAAATGCGTGTTCGATGTGATGATCTTTACCTGTCTGAGATTTTTTCTCACGAAAGCGAATACTGTTGATTTAGTAAATCTGAATAGAAAAGTGTCTGTCCAATTAATTTTATTATTGTCTGTGTATTTACAACCAGCCCGCTAGGCTAACAAGCAAATTCGTTAGTATTGCTGAAACAGGTACATAAATATACAAACAGGTACATACATACATATATATAATTGCAAAATGGAATCACGTGCCTTATTGCGATAGAAGTATAAATCCTTTCGGTGTAGGCAGTGATTTGTACGTTTGTGTCGCGCTCCACCCTTCACCCTACACCAGCTACTCGTTATCAGTCTGCTGTGGTCGCAGTCAGAGTCAACTACGAGTGCTATTATGGTTTGGAATTTGAGAAGTGATTATCAAAATATTTATATAATTAGTAGTGTGTCACCAATTACCAGAAGTAAACTTTCATCTAACCGGTACCATAGGTGCTATTTCATAATTTACGGGAAGTTGAACTTTCCGTAAGTGAAAGTGGCAACTTAATAGTGCGCAAATGCATCATTTTTTGGAAGAATTCCTACAAGAACGCCACTTCATTGTGTAGAAAAATTTTGAAGATGTACTCTTATTGGCGCAAACTTCAAAAAAAAATGTAAGCTTGTATCAGATTTAAATAATTTATTTGTTATTGCTTACGGTAATGCTTTCGAAATTATAAAATTTGAAGAAGACAGGAAATTTTTATTTAGTTAAAGAGAGCTGGGACGAAGGGGATATCTTGGGGGAAGGCTCATTGGAGTTCGGAGATCTCTGGTAATTGCGTGGATTCACCAGAAGAATTGTTAGGTATTGAGGATATTTTTGATAAAGCTGGGCCTTCATCAAACTTTATACAGACCTCTTTTGAAAAGAACATAGATGCGCAAATACGTTTAGGGATAAAAAATGTACGTAAGACTCCAAATTTAATGGCTATACTCGATCGATACCACAAAAAATGCCGTTTTCATTCTCAAAGCCGCAGCAGAGTCTTTAAGGCACAACATAGATAAAATGGTAATCAATCGAAACACGGTCCAAAGATATTAGAAAGATTTTATTAAGACGAAGGCTACTAAGAGTAAAGAATTATTCAAAGAAAGTGAACCTACTTTTGTATCTGTTTATCGGGTTGATAAATTGCTACCTGCTTTAAATTTGAGAAATATACAAAATAAAAAGCTACCTATCATTATTTAATTAGAAAAATTTTTAAGGAAGGAACAAGATACAAATTGAAGAATAATTATCAGGAGCTGGTTAAATTCAAGACTCAGATTTGACTATTAAAATCAGGCCACTAGGGGTTTTACATCATGCTCAATAGATAGCAAAAAAATTATTTTTTAAAAAGTCTTTATTTGGACAGAAATTGAATTTAAAAGTGTCTCAAATGAACAGTCTGAAGAACATTTGCTTGTTTTAAAGCATGATTGGAGAGTTCATTGGCAATCTAAGCTCCATTTATTAATTTAATGTTTTTAAAATATTTAAATAAATATAAAAACATGAACAAGAGCATTTTGTCAATTGCTTTACATAAATTTTACAACAACCTGAAGTATTTAAACAAAAAGTCAAGAATTTTAGCGATGTTTGATAAAAATGTGAATATAGCACTCAAAAAAATTCATCATAGAGAATTTCAAACGGAAAAATCTTTATACTGAAAGAAAATGTGTTATTCATCCTCATGAAGTCCCTTTTTTAGGTAAAATTTTCTTAAGCTAAAATCATTGCTCCTATTTCTCATTCACTAGTAGGATTCTACGTGAGGCAATGGAAAAATAAAAACGCCCACAATGTCTGAACACAAAAGATAAACGTCTACCCGTAATATGGAAATCCCTTATTACCCCCCAACCGTCAATTACGCAATACCCTTAATCCAACAAACTTTCCACAACACAATGCATCTTCCGCAAAACAAACTTTCACTTTTAGCCCTAGTCCAAGCAGGACACACGAAAGGTCACATTGTCTCAAATAAGACGCGGTTCAACCCGCGAATTAAGTTAACATAGTTAACTACGGAAATCTAATTTTTCGGTTTTATTTGCCTTCCTTTGAATAATTTGGCAAAGGATAGTGAGACAATCCCCAAAAAAACGCGAACAAAAATAAAAAAGTTAAGTTCGGAATTTTTAGCTAAGTGTCCCATAATCGCGTATAGGAAGTAGTACTACGTCTCACACAGTCAGTCCCTTATTTCTATCTCAATTCAAAAAAACGGTATCGTTTAATTTAATTCCGTTTTAAATTCTTTTGTGATGTCCTTTCGAAATATGTTTTATTTCTTCTTCAGATTTAATTTTTAAGATATATTTAGATGTTGTTTAATATCTCATTTTTTTTCAAAAATGTTTAATAATAATAATAATGACAGCTATAATTTAACAATTTTAGCATAGCATATTACCACTGTTATATTTGATTTACAGAGAAAATTATTCGCGAAAACATGTAGTACTGTAATTATTAAAAAAAATCGAACAAAAACAAATAAAATTTATATTTTTTAAATAATAATATCAAATTTATAATCAGCGATTTTGAAAACCCTTATATAGAATTTTTTGTTCCAATCAAACAAATTTTTTATGTCCACTTTTTTCGGGAATCGGTCCAGTGTACAAGGAGGAAAACCATCTCAAAAATAATACGTTGTTAGAAAGGCAATCAAAAATATCACTTAGATAAAAAAAAATACAGGGTGTTCTATTTAAAAAAAAACTAAGTGTAGTTTCAGCACCTGTTTGAACGCCACATTGAATATATATATATATATATATATATATATATATATATATATATATATATATATATATATATATATATATACAGGTCCACTTTTCCCGAGTGGTAGTACCTGTTGCGGACCCCTGTCCAGGGTTACGGACTAGGGGAAGGAACCCCGAATATAAACCAACCATGGAGAGCAATTTAAGGAAAATGTTTACGATCCAAGGTAGGGATACCCTAGTACCGGTGCCTTGTGGGAGTGAGCAAGCGGGCTCTCTGGCTTCGTCATCCAACGACCACAGTGTAATCAGTAAGCAGTAACTGCCCGAGAACGTCATGGTTTAATCCGAGTCTACTGGGAGCGGAAATTAGTGACCTGGCTCCTGAAACATCCAACACTAGATGTGACCAGGTGCCTGAACAATGCTCTGACAAACTAAAAAAGGAGATTGAAGCTGTAGTAAGAACAACAAGAAAAAAGCAAGCGTCAAGAGACGAGAAATCGTCGAATACCGTAACCGAAGGCTGGAAAACGGCAGGGAAAAAGAAAAAGAAAAAGCGACACTTCTTATAAGCGCTAAACCAAACAAGTCTCACGCGGACATTCTCAAGAAGGTCAAGAAAAAAATGCCCGATAAGGACGTCGAGGATAGCTTTGAGAGGGTACGTAGAACGGCCTCAGGTTAACTGTTAATTGTGCTGAATCGAAAGGTTGGGGACAAGATAGGGCCCCTGCAGAGCCTGACAGAGGAGGTACTTAAAGATGAGGCAGATGTCACCAGCAAAACTCAGGAGGTAGATCTCAAAATCAAAGATACCGAGGAAACGACTACAAAAGATGAGGTAAGAGTAACAATCCAAAAAGTGGTCAGAGAAGACAACGTTGTTAAGGTGGAATCGGTAAAGTTTATACGAGTGGCATATGGCAAAACCCAAATCGCCTCCGTCAGACTACCAGCTGAAGTCGCGCGCAAAGCCATTGGCGATAGAGGTAAGATCTGGATTAGCCTAGTGAACTGTAGGATAGGAGAGATAAACCGGCCTCTAAAGTGCTTCAGATGCTAGAACCCTGGACATGTTGCCAAACAATGTAGAAGTGAAGTCGGCCGATCTAAGCTCTGCATGAAATGCGGTGGAACTGGACACAAAGTCGTTAACTGCAAGAATGATGCACGCTGCGTTCTATGTGCTGAATGAAAGGTGGCTGAGCACTTTGACCACGTAGCTGGCAGTTCCAAGTGTACTCTCCTTAACGAGGCTAACAAGAGAAAAATTAGGCCAAAACAATGAAAGTGTTGCAACAAAACCTAAACCACACTGAGGCTATACAGGATTTGCTTATGCAAACAGTGCGAGACTGGAAGACAGATCTAGCTATTATTTCAGACCCGTACAAACAGCTTAGTACTCAATGTTGCAGCAGGAAAGACGGTCATCTGGTCCTGCAGTAACCTGCCCTTCCAGGATGTTAGTGACAATACACAAAATGACTTTGTGAGAGCAAATATGGGCAATACCCATTACTACAGCTGTTATGCACCACCTAGTCTAGACATAGACCAGTTTACAGACTTCCTTAATAATCTGGTCAAGGATGCTGAGGATTACTTCCCTGTAGTCATTGCAGGAGACTTTAATGCTTGGGCAGTTGATTGAACAGCAAGAAGACAAACAAAATAGAAAATGAGCTACTGGAGGCGATGTCCTGGCTGGATGTCGTACTCTCAACACAGGTAGCATACCAACTTCTGAAAAGAATGAGAAGAGCTCAATTGTGAACCTTACATTTGTCAGCACCAGCCTTGTGAGACAAAATAACAACTGGAAGATGAACAATATGTTCAATTCGAGAGACCACCGAGTAATCTCTTGGGAGATAGTAACTGAACAAAAGAGTAAGGGCCGCCATAAAAAGGACGAATTCTCGATGTTGGAAACCAAACATGTTTGTACCCTGGGTTATTCAAAACGGCATTAATTAGTGAACCCATTAACGTTCATAATACAACAGAAGAAGCAGAAGTTGTATAGAGGGTAGTTGAAGTTTGTGATGCAACAATGTCACGGAAAAACTCTAACAACCGGCATCATCCAGTATACTGGTGGAATGAGAACATAGCTGCTATTCGAAAAGAATGCATCCGGGCCAGCAGAGCGCAAACACGTAGCCGGAAGATAAACAACAACTTCGAAGAACAGAAGCAGCTGTAAAAGAAGGCACTACTGAAATTAACTAAGGCCATAAAAGTCAGCAAGAGAGAATGCTGGAAGGAACTGCTTGATGAGGTTGATGGCGACCGGTGTGGAAGACCCTACAAGGTTGTCATGACATGACTAAAGAACCAGGCAATGCTATTACCAACTTGCCCAGTGTTTCTGAAGAGAATAGTCAATACACTCTTCCCACAACAGCCTAGCTGTGAATTTCAGATAGGGCTGAGTGATGACGAGGTTATTCTTCCTGTAACGATAAAAGAACTGAGGAAGGCATGCGCTAAAGTGGGAAATTCAAAGGCCCTCGGGCTTGATGGTATTCCCAATATAGCACTCAAGACGGCTATAGATGCGGCGCCGGAGATGTATTTGAGCCTATATAATATATGCTTGCAGAAAGGAGTTTTCCCCGCCAAGTGGAAACAGCAAAGATTGGTTCTTCTCTAAATGGAAAAAACCACCGGACAAACCTTCATCTTACCGTCCACTCAGCATTCTTGACACAGCAGGGAAAATCTTGAAGCACATTATCCACGGAAGAATTGAAAAAGTATCTGAGAGACATTTATCGGATAACCAATATGGTTTCCACAAGCGTCGTTCGACACTCGGTGCTATCGACTTGATTACCAGCATCGCAAAAGAAGCCATCTTCGGTGAGACGTGGAAAGGCAGAAAGAAGAAGTACTGCCAGGTGGTAGCACTAGACATCAAGAATGCTTTCAATTCGGCAAAATGGGATCGCATCATGGAGGCGTTAACGAAGATGAACATTCCAGGGTATCTGCGGAAAATGGTTGCTAGCTATTTTACTGACAGAATACTAAAATACGACACCGAGGAAGGGCCAAAAGAGTACCGAGTGACTGGAGGGATGCCACAAGGCTCAGTACTTGGAGCACTTCTTTGGAACATAATGTACGATGGTTTGCTTCAACTCACGCTGCCAAGAGCGGTCACGCCGGTGCATTTGCTGACGATATTGCTCTTGTTATCACAGGCAGATACTTGGAGGATCTGAGCAATCTCTTTGGTGTCTCGTTCAAGAAATATCAAGAATACCTAGACTTTTTAGGTCAGGAGCTCGCTGAGGCAGTGATAATAACGAGCAGAAAGAATCTCGAAACGATTCCGCTGCAAGTCGGGCTGCACAAAATTACATCTCAGCCGTCCATACGATACTTGGATGTGATGATTGATGCTCGGCTCAATTTCAAGCAGCAGGCGGAGTACGCTGCAACCAAGGCGCCAGCAGTCCGGACGGTTTTATCGAGGCTCATGCCGAATGTAGGAGGACCCAAACAAAACAGAAGAGCGCTCCCGACATCAGTTATCATCTCGGTTATTACATATGGCATTGCCATCTGGGCAGATGCACTGATGATTCAGAAAACTCGCAAACAGTTGACATCAGTCTATCGACTGAGTGCACTTCGGGTGGGAAGTGCGTTCCGAACGGTCTCAAAAGAGGCCGCCGAGATCATCGCAAGCCTGTTACCAATAGAGAAACTAGCGGAAGAGCGAAAACGCATCTTTCGCCGAGGAAAAAGCGCACGTATAGGCGCTGATCAAATAAATATTGAGGAGAGACAAATAAGCCCGCTTCACTGGTAGGTGGCATGGGATAACTCGGATAAAGGTAGGTGGACTCACCGCCTGATCCCCCAATTGGATAAGTGGTTATACCGCAAACACAGTAGTGTCAACTACTATCTGACACAGATGCTGTTGGGCCACGGATGCTTCCGGGCATACCTCTACAAATACAAGTACGAGGATTCTCCGGAGTGTCCAGCTTTGCAGCGGATTAGAGGGAAAAATCGCCTGCCCTAGTTACGAAGTATACCGTCGTGATCTGGAGGTAACTCTGGAGCAAAACATTACTCCCGAGACGTTAGTTGTGGCGATGCTATCCTCTGAAGAAGCATGGGAAGAAACGACCACTTTTGCGACTAAAGTGGTCAAGGACCTACGTCACAAAGAGCGTAAGAGGATCGAGGTTAAGAAGATGCAACAGGAAATTAACGATGAAAGTTTCTGATGCTCCTGATTTTCTCCTATTACAAGAGGGTATAACAAGAAGAGCAAAAAGGAAGAAGGAGCTCACCGAATCCTGACAATCTCAACAACATCATGGTAAAAGCAGAGACGTAGGAAGACTCATCATAGAAGGAAGAGCTTAACAGCTAACGCCTCCCATAAAGTAATGCCTGACGGCCGTGCCATGGGGGATATAGGCCGGTGTAGAGAGGTTGTTTTTGGTCAGTATAGCTCTTGGCAAGAAAAATTCCGAGATCTGGTCTTTTCATCTGATCAGTCTGGTTGCGTCAACACTCGGCCACCTGGCGAGCCCGACACAATGTGCGTAAATACATTTTTTCCTCTCCTTAAAAAAACATATACATACATACATACATACATATACATACGTACATACACACATCAGTACATACACGGTATTTATGACAAGTGAGGAGTTATCAGCCATTGGTAATCTCCTGAAATTAGTGTGCCACTAATTGTTATATGATTATAAGCTAGTTAAGTAGTTTAAAAGTCCTCGTTTTATTTAGCCTCTAGTGAGGTCCTCGGTGTTGAGTACGTTGGTCACTTACACACTGGGATGCTCGCTTATTCTATCTATATATCTGTTGGCATGATTACATCCATTGACCCACGAAATCGTAAGATCGTTGTCCGCTGTGCGATTGTTGATGTGCTATCTAGCATTTGCTAATGTCAAAAAGTTTTGCTTTGGAATCGTTGGTGAGTTTCAATATTTGAGGTTTTAACGAAATCTCACAGCTAGATTTTATAGGTCCAAATAGAAACTAATATAGATTTACACAGTAGCACTTTATTGCTTAAAGGCTACTGTTATTTCCGACCTAGTAGCTAATGCATTATATAACTTTTATGTCAAGCTCTTTTTTTTGTTATAATGTGCTCTTTTAAGTTAGCGTTTTGTTCAGGCACATTTTAAGGTATTTAATATAATCTTTTGCAAGTATGGATATGTCATTTATACTCAGTGGATTAGTATTGACTTATCTTAAGAGAAAAGTGATTGCTACTGATTTATTTTCATTAACTTTGAACCGCCACATTCTTAGCCAAAGTTTAATCGCATCTAAAGAGTGTGTAAGTTGATTGTAGCCTGCGCTTGGTCAGTGTGGGAGCACAAAACGGCCATGTCTTCAGTCAATGGTGGCAGTCAAAATATTTTTTTTGGCACAAAAGTTGTGATATATAGACTATATAAGAGGCCAGGATGCCACACTCGGTCGAATGCTTCCGCTATATAAAGTAAAAAGGCCGAGTATACTTTTTTGTCTTCAAAACCCTTCTCAATTTAATCGACAACCTTATGAATTTGCTCAATTTGAATACTTCTCACAAAAGAATTAAAATCTTGAATTAAAATCACTGAGCTCTAAGGATGAAGTTGAAAATATACATTAGAGTAGTGATCCCTTTCCTAGAAACTTCTTGGACTAACTTAGCTGTAATTACATTGCTACCAGAAGTTTTTTGCTGTTAAGGTATTTAATTTCAGTTTGTACTTCTTTGAGAGAACAATGCTTTACAAATAAGCACAGTTGTAATGAAGAATCCAAAAAATCAAAGATCTCTTTATCATTATTTAGTAACCTTTGCGAGTTGAGCGGCCGGAAAATATTAGAAAAATGTTTACTGAATCGTTCTGTTTTTTTTTTCGTTGCTGCGAGATCAGGTTCCACCAATTTTGTTGATAAAAGAACTAGGAACTCTAGAGATTTTTAGTTGTCTGGCTACCTTCCACAGAGTATAGTCGTGATGGCGAGCAGATGATAGATTTTTTACATATTTATTAGAGGTTGCATTTTCCAGTCATTTATTAGTCGCCTTGAGCTGCCAGAATTTTTTCGCCTTTCGTTTTTAGCTATTCCGACTGTAATAGTCAAGGGATAATTGTTGTTGCTAGGCATATTTAGTTTCTGCGATTCTGGAAGTATTGCGTTTTTCATTGCTTCTTATATTTGGTTTGGTGCATTTAAGACAATTTTAAGTAATACATTTTCATTAAAATATTCTCTGCAACTGTCCAAATTAGTATGGTTGTTATAAAGGCAGAGCTTTGTTTGTGTTTTTATTGCAACCGTGCTTATATTGCAGATTATTGTCGTATGATCAGAGACTCGATTATAGCATTTAGTAGTATAAATGTAGTTAGAAGAAACTCCCAAAGTAACAAAGCAGCCTCAAGAATCTGAAATTTTTGATTTCTAATAATACCTACAGAGGTAAAGATTTTTTTAAATCATCACTAAGATTTAAACATGTCACTGTTAAATTTAGAATTAATATATAACTTTGATATCACTATCGGTGTTTATAATTTTTCATTTGCACTAATCCAGGAGCTCTCTGATACCTGTCGGGTGCCCTACTCAATCACCAAATATAAATCACTTTGAACAAGGGGTAAAAACGGAGGTCGTCTATGACGCGATGCTTGCCACATCGCATCGCATCAGAAATGGTGCCCGACGACCAAGCACAGTGAGTAAACATATGAAAGCCTCAACCTTTTCAATTCGCAAACCATTCTCCGTCAACTATCAGCTGTCAAACATATATGTCACACATTGAACAAATAGTTAATAAATGGTTTATTATAACTGTGTATTTGTTTCTTTTTGACCTATGTTCTAGTACGTAGTCCTACTGCACTAATTTGTGATCTAATCAAGTTTTTTTACGGTTTTGGTTATGTATTCTTTGATAGGAAGGGTGGGGGCTGTTTCTTTATGTAGCTGAGAATTTCCTGCGATCTTTTGTTCGTGTGTTATAATACGCAGTACCTTGTTTTGTATTACTTGAAGTTTAGTAAATAAATATTGGTCTAATTATCGACGAGTAGATAAGTTTACCACATTGGAGCTTAAGCAGTGGTTTTTGTTTAAGATAGGATAGAGCATAAAATTCTTGTATATGCTTCACCTAATTTCTTATTAATGTGTAAGCTCTAGCTTAATCTCCAAGCCAGGTAAATTCCAATACATTTAACGACGTTATCTTTGGTGCATTAATGACTATTATTGTCGTTGAATCTAAAGGTCAACAAAGAGTAAATATTTTTGCTTTGCACTTATTGGGATTAATTTTACATTCCATTTCTGGTACCAGACAACTAACTGGTTCACTCTCCTTTCATTCTTCTGGAGTTTTAATGCTGTCTGATTTATATTAAAATCATGCGATATTTGCATTTTTTGGTTCCGGAACGTCGGACATAAAGACGTTAAATAATATGGGGCCCAAAATAGAACATGGAGGGACTCCAACATTGATATTGTATATCGAATCTCATTTGGAATATTCTGTTTACGAAAAACGATTTAATAGTTTTCAGAAGGTGTCCAAGTACGTTCAAAATGTTTAGTTTATGTATTAATCCACTTATTTATATTCGGTTACATGCCTCCTATCTCTTTTTCATTTTTTCAGTAATGCGTAATATCTGGTAGAGTGATAATATTTAAATCTGAACTGAAATCATGAAAGACATTATTTTTATCTAGGAACTTTATTTAGTCGGAATTAAATAATTATTTCTAGGAGTTTAGAGACGGCGAATAGAAGACTAATTTGTAATATACCTGATTGTTATGCTGTTTTCCAAACTTAGGGGACATTTGTAATATTTCATATTTCAGAACTATAGGGAAATGTCCAATTCGCAGGCATATGTTAAATGTTGCTATTAAATACATTAGTGATTTGTTTGGTAGATATTTAAAAAGATGTTGGGTAACATATCCGTACCAGGTATCTTTTGAGATTTTAGTTTTTTTTATATGCTGTTTAACTTCTGTTAGGAATACAAGTTATTATATTTTCTCAAACAATATAACTTATTCCCTGTTCTACGTTATTGGTATGGATAATATCCTTTATGTAGTTTTAGTTGTAGGTAGTGTTAAAGAAATTATTAAGCTTCTGAGCAAATATTTCGCATTTATCTTTATATTCAGCAATAGTCTTGTATTAGTTTGTAGTGATAGTATAATTATAGGTTGCTTTATAACCTTTTTGTTGCTCTCTACATATTAGAGTCTCTTGAATTTAGTGACTCCATGTAAATGTGAGAATCAAGACTACATTGGTCTAATTTATTTTTGATTTGTCGAATTAATCTATATAAATGAGCTTTGAGTACGTGGGCTGTGCTTGTCTCCAAACAGGTTTTGTATATATGTTGGGAGCACTTAAGGGTGTATGGGATCTGGTATGTATTGTAGATTGTTAAATTTCCAACATAGCTGCATCCTTGAAGCTATTCATCACATTATCAATATCGTTTCGGCAAGTAAGATTTGCTAAACATTTTAGCTGGTAATTCTTTTTCACTAAAAATTTCTCAGTTAATTACTCCGTTTATTAAACTGGAAAGTTAATATTACTAGTATAGAGAGCTGTTAAAGGCATACACTACTGGCAAAAGGATAATATCTAAAATATCCTGTTTTTGGTTAGTTTTATACAACTCCAGTTCTAATTGTTGCAGTTGATATCGCCAATTATCATCTTGGGCTATGTTTATTTGTTCTTGTAGATCCAATTTGTTCTTTGGTGGTTTATATTACATATTTATAACTATTGCAACTGGAGGGTTGCTTGTCATCGTCAGTGTAATCGTTACGGCTTGAAGATGAGGGACTTGATAGTTTCACTGGTGTAGCTACTATTCTACGTTTAGTTATTATTAAGGAGCCTTCCCATTCTACTACATGTACTTTATGTCTTATCGGTATATATTGTATTCTGGTATAGTAAATTTTTCACTATAAATTAAATAATTTTCAGTAATACACGCTATATCTGTGCAGTGCCTAGCTATAAAGGAGGTAAAGTTAGAGCGTTGAGTTCTTGTACCGTTAATGTTCCAGTTTAGGAGGGTTAACTTTGGCTTAAGAATCAGATTATTTGCTGCCGTTTTTAAATATCATTGTTATCATGAAAATAAAATTTTTAATTTGGTTAAGATATGGAATAACGAGATCAATAATTGCCTGAAAAATTTTTGTAGCAAGAGAGTCAGGACTGGATGTACTTTCGTTAAGGTTACTTGTGAAATTTGGGGTGTTCACTTTACAGCTTGTGAATAAGTTGTGTTGGAGTTAGTAGATCTGATTATTGGAAAGAATGTTTTTTTAATTTGTTTCTTAATATATGGACAGCTCCTATAATTAGCCGTGTGTTCACCTCCACAGTTTACGCATTGAAGTTTATCTTTATTTTTAACTTTCGTACATAAAGAGTAGTGATGATTTCCAGTGAATTTAAGGCATATTGGCGATAAACGACAGTAATTTTTGGTATGATCCACCTGTTAACAGTTGGTATATTAGAAGATATGTGTTTTTTCGTCACGGTTCCACTGCTACGGCATAGTAGAGTAATCTGTCCAAGTTAAATATACTTTTGGAGTATTCTGCATTACTTAATTCCACTGCAAGTAGCGGTATTGGGATTTTTTTATTGTTTTATAATCTTGTGGCTTTCAATACTGAATGTTTTACGTTTGTTAATCATCTTCCGTGATAGATATTGGTACATTACAAATTATTCCTTAGATATTATTGCTGGGGTTCCTATATGTGTAGTAGCTTAACTTTTGTTCGTCATAATATTTAGTTAGCTTTCTGTAGTCACCAACAATACTTAAGTTAATGCTAAGTTTACTACTCTTATATACAGTTTAAAAATCTGTTTTCACTATTTCCTTAATATCTGACTATTTCCTGAGAGTGTGTTCCATTAGGAATGAATATCGGGTATCTTAATTTTGTCATCTGTACTTTTTGTTGTTTGTATTTGTGATTGAGTTCCTTAGTCTACTTGTAGGGTATAATATATATTTTGAACAATTAGTAAATTTGTATTAAAGGCATATTTTTTATTAACATCCGATTCTGGTGGCGCTAGGTCAATGATCGTTTATTAGAGTTTACGTTATTATTGGATGAGTCTTGGTATCCATTGTTGTACTAGTAGCAGCTTTCAAGCCCCTGTAGATTACTGTAGGTAGTTTAGTTGGAAGGCGCTAGGTTGTGTCATATTTTAGTTTAGAGTAGATAGACATTTTTGTAATAAATGTGAATTTTAGATTATTTATCAGCCAATCTGTGAAGATTGCAGTGCATTGTGCAATCAACTTGACAAATTTATAATTGTTTATAAGTTTTAATACAGGTAAAGTATAATTAAATAATTTAAACTAATAGCACACTGTTAGTTTAAGAGTAAAATCAATTCACGTGCGGTCGCTACGCTGTCAAACAAATTTAATACAATACAAATACAATAATTATCATTTCTGACACAAACTACTTTTCAGTAAGTTTTATTTTAGCAATCACCCTAATATATTATTAATTTGAATATAATTTGACAAATTTGAGAAACACGCGTGTAGTAATTTTAGTACAATTATTTACGTGAGTTCAGATACTACGGAAAGAATTGTCAACATTCAAAAAGTGCTAGTTCACCAAATTTTTCAATGATTAAAAAATATTGGCAGTATAAAAGACAATAAAAAAGAGCTAGGCTGCAAGCTTTTTTAATAAGACGATTCAATCTGCACACATCTGAAAACGTGTTGCAATACTTTAACCTACAGTGACGTTATAATCCTTTAAGTAAAGCAGAAAAGACTTCCTTGTTTTCTGATAGTAGTTAAAACAAGGATTTAGTAGTTGAAGGAAATCCACCGAGGGGCAAAATTAATTAAAAATAGTAAGATCTATGATAAATAGGACTCTTGAACACCGATTGTTCTAGAAATTATGTATAAATATTCTACAACAAAAATTGTAAACACACTAATTTTATATGTGGTATGTGCAAAGATTTTGTGCAATACAAAAGGACAGAACAAAAACAAATCACGTTCTGCATTTAAAGAGATCAAATTATTTCTCTTAGTAATAACATATGCGATGTAAATATAGTCCATCAAATGGTGGTATTACCTAGCATGAAAGTATACCCCGTTCTCTGATTTTTTTAGCAAAAAAGTAAAACTAAGGTAAAATGTTTTGTTTATTGTTAAAGTGTAAACAATGAAAATGCGAAATGAATGAATAACATCACTCCTGCTAGCTGTCACGTGAAAGTAATTGTAAGTAAACTGAACATTTCCTATAATAACGCTTGTATGATTATTCACGATTAGCTCGTTATCATTAATTTCTCGTCTCTAGTGTCACGCAAGATTCAAATAGGAAGTATTGCCCTTGTCCCATCCTTTCGATAGCTCCGACTTCGCACTATGTAACAATCAGATTTTTGATTCTCTTAAACAAGACCATTTTTTACAAATGATTAATAATAAAATAATTTAAAAGTGATTAAAAGAAATTAGATAAACGTTTTACGTAGTTTAGTTACACGATACGAAATGTACAAGGTGGTTCAAATATGACCGGGACTGATTTGTGTTTAAAGAAGCCACACTACGCAGCAGCTGTGCGACCTTGAGAGAGTGGAACCACAACCTTCACTCTCTCTTTTGCTCGGGTTAGAATTTGTTCAGTCCTGTTTGGGAGTTATTAGAGTGACCGCGGAGCCTGAAACAACGCATAGTGATCAAATTCCTCGTTGGAGAAAACGTCCCGTCTGCTGAAGTTTGCCACATACTCCAACAGTATGGGGGAGAGTATCTCACGGACCCGTGTGTTTGAATTGTGTAAGTGCTTCAGAGAAGGCAGAAAACACGTGGAAAATAAACCTCACGATTGTCAAACATTGATCGTGCAGACTCACTTATTTTAGAGAATAGGCGTAGTACTGTCAATAAACTTGGAAAAATGCTGTTTTTTAGTATTAGTAGTATAGAACACATCGTAAAGAATCACCTGCACTACCGTAAAGTAAATTTACGGTGAGTACCACCCACTTTGACGGACTTGAACAAAATGATGCCCATGCAAGCTGCCTTCATACGGCCAAAACAATAATGAAAACCCTCCGAAAATTGAAATAAAGTTTTCTACCACGTCCTTCGTATAGTTCAGATTTGGTTCTAAGGCGTGTGGTATGTGGCCAACGACACCGTCATCTGTTCGGTAGTGAATACACTGCCAACCAAACCCCTATTTTGAAAGGACATCAAAATACTTTCATAGCATTGGAATAATGTGTTAACTCCGGATGGGAGTACGTTAAAGATTGACATAATTAAGTAATTGTTTGAGAATTTGTTTTTTTATAAAAAAAATCAGTCCCGGTCATATTTGAACGACCTTGCATATTATATTTTTTGAGTCTGTTTTATAGGGGTGGGAGTTGGTTGATAACATTTATAATATTTGTATGTGGTGTCAAAGCTATTAAAGAATAACTACAACAATGTGGGGAAAAGAGAACAAATGTATGCATGTTGTATTTAAATAAATACACTATTAATAAAAGTAATTGTATTTAGATAAACTGTTTTAAGTAGACTTCGATATGGTTAGGTATTGCAGATATTCTCGTATGAGAACTGCTAAAATAGTGTGAGTATATGTAAATGCGCATTCGCGTGTGTATGTGTATGAAATTTTGGTTAGATTTATATAATTACGCATTCAGTGTTATAGGGTTTTGTTCATAATTCTTCTTGATTCTTTTATTTCTCTAGTCTAAATTTTTTATATGATTTTTGTTGTTCTCGTTGTTACTTCACCAGCGTAGATTGTCTGTATTATTGCATTGCATATAGGTTCTTTTATTTTATATTTAGTAGTCCATAGTACTTAGTTTAAGTAATCACTTGCTTTTCTTTCTTTTATAATTCGTATCTCCATCAAGTGTTACTTTTTTTGTGGCTGTATATTAATTAATACAACCAAACTGTTTACCTTCATCGTCTCTTTGGTTAATTTGATGTCAATTACTAAACTGCTTTTAGTATGTTCCTTATTTGTATTTATTATTTTCTTTGTTAAAATGCGAATGTGTTTTTCATCATTTCTATAATGTGCAATCGTTCTATCAGATCTCTTCTATCAAAAGTTTTTTAATGATGAAGCTTTGAAGCAGACATCTGTTAAATCTTATGTTTTTTTTTTGGTTAGTTGTCATATTATAAATATTGTATTAGTATATAATTGTCCATGGCGAAATTCTTGCTTATTGTCTTGTACGGAGATGAAGTCGTTTAGTTTTAATGTCAGTATTATTGTTAGGAGCTTTAACATCATGAAAAATGGTTGTATACCTTTATAATTATTTTGAATTTTTCTTTTACCTTTTTTGAATATTAAAATGAGAGTGCTGGTTTTATATTACTTGGGTATAATATAATTATCAATGATTTTCTGGAAAAACAGTCTAATTTAAATCATGCCCCTTTAACAGATAACGGTTAATGTTCTTTAAAACACTATTTTTGAGAAAAATTCTACAATGTGCAACTTGACAAAGATATGGCTACATTACGGAATTTTGCACACATCAAGCTAGGTGTGTGAAGTACGGCGTAAACATCTAACAAAAGAGTGTTTTACAGTCGCAGAATACTCAACGATAGTGTTTCTTACGTAATGGTTTGCTCCCGCAAACTACGTAGAATGTCAGGTCTATCAGGAAACAAAGCAGAAAAAATTTCCATCGTCTCGTCTTTAAATGTTATTATCTCAGCCAGCCTTAAACTTGAGGCAGATCCTAAACAGCAGTAAAGGAGCATTGACCTAAATCGTCAAGACATCAAATATCTAAAAACTAAAGATGATGATAGAATTGGCAGAAAATATAAAAATAATGCTAAACCTCCTCATAGTCATCGTTTTCAAACTAAAATAATGACATAAACATTCAAGATTGCAGAATACAATGCCAATGGTTAGAATTGAGAACGTTTATCACCAAACACAATTCAGATATGATTTTAACGTTCGAAACACACTTTACAAAAAATGTTCAAAATACTTTACTATGTTATATATGACATGCAACACGGTAGTAGAGACGCACACGGAAGATCACCAGAAATTACAAAAAATACATCACACGCGATCAGACAAACCTGTATAATCATGAGTAAATGAAGGCTGCAAGCGTGGCAGTAAAAGATGCAGCTCTATATAGCCGTCCAAAACACAATATAAAAGTAGGATACTACACCCAATGTTTGGCACACTTGGAATGCATTTTATCGCTGGCAAAGACTAGGTTACGCATCACAAATAACAATTTTAATTATCCTCACCACCACACAGCCTACATATGTACTGGTCTACGGACAGGAATAAAATTTCAGATCTGTTTGACTTTTACATTACTAAAAATGTACCACGAGGTTTCTTAAAGGTGAAAACATGTTTGGACATTTAGATCATTTTTAGATCATAGTTAAGCTAAGCGCACAGATAATTAACAGACATATACCAATTAGAATTAGTAACAACTGGGACTCGTTTAAAGAAGTAACTAATAAGAAAGTAAACTTAAAAATACCTCTCAAGAGTCTCGAAGAAGTTGATGATGCAGTAAAGCACCCACATCGTTTTATACAGAGTTTCTAACCAATTTTCTAACCAAAAACAAACTACACACACAATTGTCACCATATAATAGTAAAAAAGGTTATAATTGAGAAAAAAAGGCTTCACAATATTTGAGAGAACGTTAAATTCCCGAATGATACAAATAGTCTGAACAATACAAAACGAAATTTAAAGGAGACTCTTTAATACCAAAGAAACCATCATGGAAATCATACTAAAATTAGCTAGAAGTGAGCGAAAAATTAAGCCATTTTCAATACATCTAACGCACGCCTTTCAACCATTCGTCTTCGAATTATTTTTAGAAAAAGAAACCAAAATACAGTACTACTGGAAAAATTAATAAAGTTCAAATTAAGCTTAAAAACACTAGGTTACGAGCCGATTACAGGTAAAATCCTAAAAGAAAAGTAGCCTAAACAGGTTTCATACCTAAACCAGAACCTTCATTTTACTACTCAATTACTATTATTAGCATTTAAAGAATTTGAAAAACTTTTACTTAGAAGAATCAAATCAATCCTAGAACAATTAATTTCATACTACAATATTAGTTTTAAAGGCACATGCTACTACCAAAATCACCAGGAATCAAAGAGAAAAAGCCCTGCTGCATTTTTAAACATAGCCCAGGCCTTTGAGGAGGTCCGACATGTCAAACTACTCAAGATTAAGAATAATCTTTTACCTAACAGACATTAAAAAGTAAAGTTTTACGACAAAATTACAACCTATAAACGTACTAGGACCCGTTCTCTACTTGCTGTATACAGCAGATATACCTACCAACGACTATATGATCACGACAACGTTTGCTGACAATACTACAAAGCCATGTTATTGCCTTACAAAACGTACAGATTTTTTAACAAAGCAACAGATAATCTAATAATTTGGTGTATAAAAGCAAATAAAATTAAGTTTACAAGAGTCACCATCATATTTAGAAGGAAAACGTGTTCTCTGTTAACCCTTAACAATAGAATACTTCTTCAAACAGAGAATGTCAAAAATATTGACATCCACTTTGGTCTTAGACTAACGTGGAGAAGACATATATTTAGGAAAAGAAATATATCTAGGCTTCAGCTTTACCAAATTAAACTAGCTGTTCGGACCCAAGTCCAAGCTATCTCTACAAAATACATATAAAACTATATATAAGACCATATGGGTTGCCACCATGGGAGACCACAAGTAACTCTAATCTGCAGATTACACAAAGAATTTAATTTCAAACTTAGGGAATGACAGCGGATGTTTTGTAATGCGCAAAAACGTAAAATTAGTAAAATAAGTAGTGAATTGCGTGAATGCAAAATATTTTAATTTGACAAATAATACAAAAAAATGCTAAAGTTACCATAGTGTAAAAATACGCACACTGGACTACAAGAGATAAGGTGGTTGTAGGCTATTTAATAAATAGATTTTTAAATTTTCTATTATCATTACTATAACCACTCATATAAAGGGTTTTCCAATAAGAACTATATGATTTTAAAATGAAGTAAAATAAAACTGTTTTAGATATAACCAAATTTTTATATTATTTTGAAGCAGTCTATTACATTATGTTTTGAATAGCACATCATGAAGTGTCCACCTCGACTTTTTGAATCTAATGTTACGAATACAGTTCTATGTTTAAACTTAATGCTTCAAGAGTTCGTGGTTTGTTTTCATACTATAGATTTCAAATAATCTCACAAAAGTAATCTAAAGGAGTTAAATCATAATTTTTTGGAGGTCAACTAACAGTTGTATTTCTTGAAATTATTGTTTCGTCAAACGTTTCTTGCAATATGTCAATAGTGGCATTAGCAGTATGAGATGTGGCACCGTCTTGTTGGAACCACATGTCCTCCAAATCAGTTCCATTTAAATTTGACCACAAACATCTGTTAACATCAATCGGTACCGCTTACTATTCACTGTAACTACATATCTTACCTCGTTTTAGAAAAATAACACGCCACCATGTCATAAACTACGACATCAGTGACTTCTGTGCAACTCTTGTAAAATGGTTTCACGGCAAAAACGATAATTTGTTTGTTAACATATCTAATTAACTAGAAACGAGCTTCAATTTGAACAGATAATTTTTTCCCAAAATTATGATCCGTTTTAAGTTGCTCTAAAGCCCAAGCAGCAAAGTCACTGCGCTTACGATGGCCCAGTGACTTCAGTTCTTTGGTCAACATACTCTTATACGGAGGTAAGACAAAATCTTTTCGCAAAATACGCCAAGTAGTTGTTCTTTTAAGCCCTAATGCTTTAGCACGACGAGGAATCGTCGGGGCCTCTGCAACGTTATCTCTACATTTCTCTAAAGAGTAAAATCCTTATCAAATTTTTCGACGATTCGACAAACAGCAAGTACACAAGGGCGATTATGCGGACCATGGAGTTTCGCGAAGACCACATTTTGTATTGACAAAAGAAACGACTACTTTCATAAATTTTTGGACAACAACCAAACGTTCTTGAAGCGTGTATTTAGCATGATGAATTGTCATAGTATACTATATACAAATTACAATTAGTGGCAGTTATAACATTTATGCTACATGGTTGAGACTTTGTTTCAAAATCATAATTCTTATTGGAAACCCCTTTATATTTATTTTAGGTTTTCTTACATTTGTTGGTTATAGATATTTATCTAGTAATGCAACGATTTTAGTTAATATTATATGATTATAATCGTAGCAGTTCTAAAAAATAGCTGACTGAAAAAAAAGTCGCCCCCGGGTGGGCTCGAACCACCAACCTTTCGGTTAACAGCCGAACGCGCTATCCGATTGCGCCACGGAGGCGAACGCTCCAAATCGTTTATAATAATTATTTCATACACATAGTTATACTTTTAATTTTTAATAATAACATTTATATAATTGAAAAAAGATCACAAACGTTACCTTGAGTTGCGTGAAAAAACTGTGAGTCTTCTGGTACACGGATAGGTGCGAGCTTCCCGGGGGCGCTGCGGACCGCGGCCGGATTTCGGGCATTTCCCTGGGGCTGCTCAGCTCCGAGGCGGACTTGCTCAAATGTTTGCTACCCATGGGTGACGAAGGCATTTTCGTAAATTCGCATGTTTCTTCTATTGGTCGTTCTGCAAATCAAGAAGCGGCCGCATCAGCAACGCGTTAAAAATACGCACTCATAAAATTTTCTGCTCGAGGCTTAATGCAAGGCGTACTAAATAAATTACATGTAAAAATAGATATAAAAGGGTATAGAACGTAAAGATGCAGTAGGTTTCGAATGCGTGATAATGATGTTACTCGATGTCCGATAAAGACAGTAAATTCTGATGACTTTTTAACTTCTCCACCCTATACTTAGTGTTTCTATAAATACTGTTATAAAATTAACCTTACGCTTGCTTTACACATCAAGATATATAATTGTGACTATCAATTTATTAAAGTTGGAAGTTGGATTTGTTTTTGTTAAAAAATTTTGGTATTTAACGATGGATGGAGAATGTGTCAACTTTAGAACTCTACAATTTTTGTTATTAGTTGTATATTAGAATATTGAACTATAAAATTGCCCAAAGAAACGTGTTAGTAAATGGCAACTATTCAAAGAGGCTGTTATTCAGCAGTTGTAATAGTATCTATTTTTGTAAAAAAAAAGGATTCACACTTTAACTGTTGTGTATTAACAGCATATTTTAGAATGTTGTTAAAATCTCCGAATTACCCGCTATTACCAAGTGAACCTTGAACTTACCAGCAAACAAATCAAAGTCAACTCAGACTTGTCTAAGCAACAACATATCGCATGCTTTAGAGGTAGACGATTAGCCTTCTGGTAGCCCAGACTTTAATTCTTTAGATAATAAATTACAGCTAGTTTTAGACGGGAAATGGCTAAAGATTTTAGATAAACCCTTTATATTTATACGAAGGCAATTCGGATCAAAACTTCCGTTTGGTTATTAATAACCAACAAGCATAAATTGAGAACCTTTATTATACATATTATAAACGGTACATTATTTTTCGACATAATCGTCATATAAATTAAATACTTCTCATGACGTCTTAGAAGATTTTAAATTTCTTCTATAAAAAATTCTCCTGTCTGGAAATGATCATTAAAGCAGTGTGACGCACGCTACTGTTTCATGGGTATAACAGACCTTTTTGTCAATTTCTTAGACAAGTTCATCGCTGACTACAAATGAGCCGCCACTTCTTGCGTTATCGTACACGTTAGCGCGTCCTTTAAACATACGATACTTTTACTCATTACGTTTGGTCCGTTCTTTCGCATACAGAAAACGTATTATTGCACACACTTTACATTTGGTGGGGTTTTCTATGGCACCGTCCGTTTTTAATCGATAATGTAGATTAGCAAACTGCAACACAACCTTCTTCTACTCCGCACTGCCTACTGAAGTACTGCGCATCAGGCTTCAGAAGAGCGTTGGTATTCACGCCTATTTCTCGCACGTGTACATACAGGATTTTCTTTCGAATTATCCTCATACTTACGAATAACCGTTTAATAATTTTAAAAACACTACATGAAATAAACGTGGTAATTTTATTTTACTCTTTTAGTCAATTTACAACAGTATTTCAAGAAATACAAGATAATTAATTATATTTTATAATTAAAAACAGATTTCTATATGATTGCACATTTTCCTTGCACAGACATTTTAAAAGTTTGTGCTACTGTCTACGAGTCTGCTTGTCCAAATATTTATATCCATATTTATGGCAACACATACATACATACATACGCACGCACACAAAAGTTATGTATAAAAATTTTATTTTTATTTGAAGACGGCTGTTTTAAACTAAAGAAATAAAAAAATAATAGTTTCACTTTGAAAAACAGGAATTAAAATTTTATGCTAAGCATAAGGACATACCGTGAGGACTAACTATACGCTATTATATTCATATGTTTTTGTCTTCTGCTTGTTTTATTTGACAGGTTAGTTAAAAATATTCAAGACAAAAAAATGTCGTGAAATAATACAACACTTTGATATAAATATAATGCAGTGGTTTGATTTTTTTAAATATTATTACAATATTTTTCAAAACGCTTGGGTTTACTTATTAGTTATAGTCACAAAATTCTCTGCGTCTTTTATTCTTCTTTCAAAAGGGAAGTGGAAGATCTTGGATACTGTTTATGTACGATAAGAATCTTTTTTGTTTGGACAGTTTGACCAATAAGCAAAATGGAGATTTTCGAATGCTGCTCGTCTGCAAGTTTTTTCTAAAAAGTACACATAACCGTTAGAGTAAACTAGCTGACACAGTCAAGCGTGATAGGTAGGGTCATATTGCAATAGACCAACGATTAATTTTTTCTGCAAATTATGGAAGACGGGAACGAACATTCATAAAATGTTAGTAAAAATATAGGAGTTAATATAAATTGTGTTTACGACTGGTTCAAAAGCTTTCGCGACAGGAGGGAAACGGCCGAGGATGAGCCACGTTCATGTCGGTCGTCGATAAATAGAACACCAAACGAGTGCAACAAATGCTACAAATGGTACCAGATAGCTAATTGATTCTACAATTAATAACAGAGGAACTGGGAATTAATAGGGACAATGCGCTTGGTAGGTAAAAAATCTATTCTCGGTTTATACTGCGCAAGCTGACAGTTGAGTAGAAAGCAGAACGGATGGAAACTTTTGGAGAATTCATTAGCATGTGTAGCTAAGATCCATTCTTTCTGCCAATTATACTCTTAAGGTACAACACTTGGTGCTACCAGTTTATTATGGAATACAAATGGCTCAATTCAAGAACGTATGACAGTGGTTTTAGTTTATGGTTTGATTTCAAACGAGCAAGACTTGAGTGCGGGGCTCTGCGATATCACTCGACATTCGGGCTATCGCGGGTTTGTTAGTGCACAACGTGGTGAAAGAGAGATAAACAATGTATTTGGAAGTAAATAAATCGTTAATAAAGCGGCTAAAACAAACCGTAAAAAGCAGTCTTCAGAGAATAACTTATTAATGAGGAATCTGAACTTATTCGCTGTCTAAACGATTATTGTATGCGAAAGGAAAGCAAAAAATAGTGAAATGTTATCAAGGAATGTAACGATTGAGGGGTAGAGCAGAAGATAGAAATGTGACTCGGAGGACGGGAACGTGTTCAAAAGAAGTTGTAAAACCTCAAAAACTCCTAGCAAGCCAGCAACGAAGAATGAATTGGAAAAATGATGCAAATTCTAGAACTAGCCATCGATGTCAAGGATATCAAAAGAGGCCAAAGATTATACGCAAGAAAATAAATGATCTAAAAGTAGAAAATGAAAGATTTGAAAAAGAAAACAAAGACATCAAAAAACAAAGTAAAACAGCAAAAAAGGAAGTACTAGAACTTAGTAAAATAATTGATTACTCAGAAAAAAAGAAGAGAAAAAATAATGTAGTGGTTATCGGTATGAAAATTAATGCCCAAAAACTAGAAATTATAAATAAAATAAAACAGCCCTATCTGTTACAACTGGAAAATGCGAGAAAAAAATAAAACTTATGAAGAACAAAAGTAAACTCTAGACATTTAAGCAGAGGCTCTACATAAAAAATAATTTTACAGTTATGGAAAGAAGAGATAAAAAGAAAAGCACAAGAAACGGGAGACGAAGAAAAGAAGGTCAAAAGGGGGTTTCGGAAACTGACAATAGCCGGAAAAGTGTGGAAGTAAAACAGAACCGAGGCGAAATTAGAAATAAAAATAAAAGGATATAAAAAATAAGGTTATGAAAATAAGAGAGCGCAAGAAACTGTGTTAACAGGCAGAGGAAGTGATTAGCATAGGAACTTGTAATTTAAGAGGAACTTTTTAGACGGGGGCGTTAAAAAAATATAGTGAATTTGATAAACTTATATAAAATAGGCATACTGGCTAAGCACGAAACTAAGCAAAAAAGCAGTAAAACTATGCAGGTCGACGATTATACCTTCTTTAATAGAAGCTAGGATGCTGGGAACGGGTTTTATAATCAATAGACGAATGGTGAAATCGGTAGTGGATTGTGAAGCCATATCTGAAAGGGTCTGTAAACTACGATTCAGAGGTAAGTTTAGGAAAATAAACTTAGTAAATTTGCATGCTCCTTTAGAGGATAAGAATACAGCAATAAAAAATAAATCTCGTGATGACATTGAACACATATACTAATATACAAAGATACGATTTAAAGATGGTTATAGGGGGATTTAAATTGGAAATTGTGCAACGAAGACATGTACAGGAAACCAACAGGAGGTAAAAACAAGCATAGGGATAGCAATAAAAATGGGGCAGGGGTCGTAGAATTCGCACAGAAGAATGATCTTAGAAAAATGAATACGTACTTCGATCACAAGGTGATTCATAAGGAAACGTGAATTTTCGGACGGTAAAACAAGAAAACAGATCGACCATGTAAAAGTAGAGAGGAAACAGGCACGAAGAGTAAAAGACATTAGCAGTTACAGAAGCGCGGACACTGACTCTGATCATATTTTGGTAGTTTCGAAATTGAAAGAAAAAATACCAACAGACGGAGGAGTGTAAAAGGTATCAAGAGGTGTGATATATTTAATTAATTTAATTATAAGAGGATGGCTGTATCACGCCTTCAGAATGATCCAAGTACCAAATAAGATAATTAAGCTGATAGAAATGACGCTTAGAACAACGAAAAATAGAGTTGCGGTAGAAGGGAGGCTATCTGAAAAATTCAAGGTTAAAGTAAGGCGGACGTTCTGTCAACGGTGTTATTTAACTGTGTATTAGAAATAATATTTAGAGAGAGTAGAATAAGAACCCAGGAGATGATATGTGGTAGGCAGAAGCAAGTACTGCTTATGCAGACGGCTAAATCAAAAGACAAACTCATCAGAATGTTAAAAGCCCTTGAACAAAAAGCAAAAGAGTATGGGCTACATATTAATAAGAAGAAAACTAAATACATAGATATGGGGGCTAACATAATCAGGAAACTTTGCAAATCAAGATCATGACAGAACAACACAAAGAATATATTTTCGAAAAGGTCGAAGAGTTTGAGTATCTGGGCATAACAGTAACTAGTAAAAGAGGCAAGATAAAATAAATCGACAAGAGAATTGCAAGGGAAAGTAGATCGGAAAGCGCGATTCATAACTTATATAAAACCAAAAATATCTCATTGGCAACGAAACTTAGACTACACCAATCAGTAGTACAACCAGCAGTACTGTATAAATGTGAGTGTTGGTTCATGAATAAGAGAAAGGAAGAGAAGCTGAACGCCTGGAAACGTAAAATGTTAAGAAAAATCTTTGGAGCTATCAAAGAACAAGGAAATGCATGGAGATATTTAATAATTTTACAAATGTTGATAAATAACGATTTTTTTGTGACATATAAAAACATAAGTAGTTTCAACCTCAATGTGTTTACTTATTAAAAGAATTGGCAAGCTGCTAGTTAAAAAATTTAGGAGTATTTTGAAAAGTTAGGCTTGTTTAAATGCTATCTGAAAGCAGGAAATATCTATAAAATTTCTTCAAATTTACATTTAAATCTATATCTTAAAAAAAGTTGGATGAATTTAAAAACCAAGGACAAAAATCACAATAAACTTAAAGAAACGTAAATTAATTGTCTTCTGGCAAATTTGTACACATGAAACAGAGCAAGCAGTTTGTATTTGTAAATCAATTTCCAGCAGAATATTAAAAAAAAACAATACTATCTGATAAAGTAAAAGAAACTTAAGACACCAGAATCTTGACCGAAAAAGTAGTGTAGGTGGACGAGGCAAGAAGTGCAAAAATAATTTTTTTTATAAAATTAAACATGTCATTCAACAAAAATATGCAAAGCTAATTTTGCTTTAATATGAGGATACAAACATTTGCTTGAAGGTTTTGAGCCCATATTTTATGATGAATTTGTAAATCAAGCTCTATATGTTCAAATATTTAAACAAGTCATGAAACATGTATTAACATTATTGAAAAAACAGGACTTGCTCACAATACAGAGATCAAAATGTAATATTAAATAAAATATTATTGGAACAATTTTATAGCGTGATATCGTCTTGTTTGATATGCAATTAGGTGTTCAAACGTTATAATTCTAAATTTCTAATAAAATGTGTTACAAAACTATTTCTAAAGCTAGCGAAAGTTCAAAATCTAAATTAAAATTAAAACCGATTTATTTGTTAAACGTAATAGAACCAGCCAAAATCAGATTACAGAAACGGTGCATCGTGTGGTTGGTTCTCGGATTATAAGGTCGTGGTCGAAGTTCAGAAACTCCAACCACGGCCTTATAACCCGAGAACCAACCACACGATGCACCATAACACCGGCCGTGATAGTCTTCGCATCTATTAGACTATAGAAACGCTTAAATATAAAAATTTTACCATTTATGGTAAATTTGTCATTATCTTGTTTATACAATTAGTCATTGTAATTATTGTTATTCGTTAAAAGATACTAAACAATTTCTTTATTAAAAAATTAATTTTCTTGGGGCACTTACAGGCACTGTAACCTCAAGGGCTTATTGTACCCACTAACATGCACTTAAATGCTAGGGCATTCACACACACCCATGGGTTGAGCGAGACTCGAACTCTCGCACGACGGCTAGAGGACAGATCCAACTGGTTGACCCATCTGAGTTACCGCGTCCCAAAATCAATTTAAATTAGTTATAGCAATTGTCGTCCGTTTCAGGCAAGTAACAGCAAAACAAGATAGTGATAATTGTCTAAAAGTAAATTCAAATATATAAGGAACTAGAGAATATTAAATTAGGATGATGTTAAGAAAACTTTAAGAAGCTAATAGAAGGTGATTTTCAACAAATTTAAGGTAGGGCTAGGAAATAAGAAACACAAAACAGAAATTTTATAATTTACGCGCTGATAAGAAAGCCCGTTGCGCCAGATAAGAGAACAACTGACTGCTCACGGCCACGTTTAATAATAAACAAGAAACAGACCCGTATTTCCAGAAATGTATACTATTTAATATTAACATTACGACCCAGTAACAAATAGTGCTCAAATAATAAAACCACCGGAATACGCAAAACCAGGGCAACATTTTGGCGAAGAGCCATTACTTGAATCTACTCATTTCGGAAGAAAACAAAGACGACAACATGGAAAAATACTAGAGAAAATTTTATCCAAATTAAAGGGCATGGAAGCTCGTATAGAAAATAAACTGGATGAAATAAGGGAAGAAACAGCGGAACTGAAATGAGAACAGCTTACAGGTAAAAATGCTGGTAATTAAGTAGAGAAATTCCGAAAAGGAAAATTGCAAACAGACGTTATAATAAACGAAACAAAAATAATAAAAACGCTCCATGACTATGAACCATTTATAATAGTAACATTTGGAAATAAGGAAGACAAAAAATTTGTCATAACCAAAAAACCATATTAAGATATACAAAAGTATATATAGATAGTGATAAAACTAAATCTGAATTGAAAACCTAATAAGCAACCAGAAAGCGGGAAAGCCTAGAAAAGAACCACGGAAAGCAAGTGAGAATGAGATTAAAGAAACTTTGGAATGATGAGGAATTCTAGATATGGAATAAAGAAGAACAAAACTAGCAAAAAATAATCTAAAGAAAAAATACAACAAAAAATGAAATGGAAGATACGACTAGAAAAAAGATAACAACCGCAATGAAAAGGACAACGAATAATAAACAAGAAAGGGGAAAAACAAAATAAAAATTGGAAAATGGAACATAAAAACCATGCTAAGAGTAGGTAAAATGAATAAAGTAGGACAAGAGATGGAAAGGTACCAAATTGATATATTGGCACTGCAAGAGATAAGATGTAAACAATAGGGAAGAATTGACAAAAAAACTTTACACTTAGTATTCCGACGAAGATAAACAAAGAAGAAACGGAGTGGCGTTTATGATAGGGGAAAACTTAAAAATGAGGTAATTCAGTTTAGAAAAATAAATGAAAGAATATGTCTTATAAGAAATAATAAAACAAACTAATTTAACAATAGTAAATGTATACGCATCCATGGAAGAAACGGGAGATGAAAACAAACAACAATTTTATGAAAAATTAGAAAAAGTCTGTAAAGAAGTACCTAGAAATGAGAAGTTGATGATTATTGGAGACTTAAATGCGAAAATAGGGAACAAAGAATATAATAAAAATGTTGCCGTAAAAGAAACAGTATACAATATTTCAAAAACAACGGTTCAAGATTATACAATTTAGCTTCACTGACAAATACATACATAGCAAGCACCAAACATAAACATAAAAGCAACATAAGGCAACTTGGATGATACCCGGCAGAACAGAAGAAAATCAGATAAATCATGTTTTAATATCAAATAAATGGAAAAACATTGTGAGTGATGTAAGATTATATAGAGGGGTAAACGCCGTTATAGACCATATTCTGATAACTGCAAAAATAAAGGTAAAAATAGCAAAACATCGGAAATTAGAAAAGGTCAGAAGACAATAAAATACACATCTGAACAAAGAGAGATAAATATATCAAAACTATAGAGAACTTTAAAACAAAGACAAACGTCAGTATAGTAGGAGAGTGGCAAAATATAAAAGACACAATAATATATAAGACGGAAAAAAATTTAGGAGAAAGAAATTATGCAGTTAAAGATGAAGAATGCAAGGAAAAAATTAAAGAAAAGAACCAAACAAGGCAAAGATGGGTACAAACAGAAGATGAAAAGGAGCTAGACAAATACAGAGAGATAAAAAAAGAATCAAACAAATTATGTAAAAAGAAAAAAATATTATGGATTGATAAACAGATGCAAGAGCTAGAAGAACATAATAAAGATAGCAGAAAACTATTTAGATACAAATAAAGCAAAGAAAGCATTCGCAAAAATAGAGAAAGAAGATTGGAAAGCACTGCAAAAAACTAAAAATTTGGGAAGTTTAAACAAAGAAAATGAAAACCTAAGAGAAACAAAAGACCATGAAGAATAAGTACCAACTTATAAAAAATTTATAAATGTAGTAAAACAATTAAAGTCAAATAAAGCTTTAGGCCCTGACGACATTAGCAATAAACTAATAAAATATGAAAGCAAGGTATTGTTAACACACATGTATAAGTATTCGTTTTACTTTTGAAGGATAAAGACGTGTTGGATGCCGCTCTTGCAGTGAAATTCAATACGGAACGTGTACGTGCTAAAAAGTGAATTATGTTTAATGTCAACAAGGAAGTGCTATCGCTTAAATGTGACCGTGCGCCGCGGGCTAAGATAACAAGCTATTCATATTGCAGTTTGAGTGTAAAATGCGCGTAACAGCATAATGAATCAGCAAATGTTAATTCAACGACCTCCAACACCAGCTGAGTTTGAATTATCCCAGCAAAACCAGATTCTCGTACAACAGAATCAATTAAAAACTCAAAATGAGATTAATTTATGGAATGCCTGGCAACAATCCCTCGCAACCATTGAAACTCTAAAAGGAAATATCAACCAACTAATTCAAAGGGTAAATAGCCTCGAGAAACCAGTGGCGGTACCCAATGTAGAACAGGGAATAGAAAACAAAATAGAATATCACACCGATGAGGAAGAATTAGCGAGAGAAACAGAGTGGATAGTTCAGCGATCAAAGAAAAACAAATCTAAAAAACGTAAAGCGTCTGGAACACCTGAAACCTCTCCACAAGCGTCGACCTCTAAACAAACAGACAACAGGGTTAAAGAAAAGAAAATACCCTTACTGCCGCCGGTAAATTTGGTGAACGTAAAAGAATACCAAACTGTGCATGAGATATTGGAATCAGCAAAAATAGCATATAAAGTAACTGCTATGAATAATGATGTGTTTAAGATCAACGTTCCGGACGAAATACAATACCGGAAGCTAATAAGCACAGTACGTGACTATGAAATTGAATACTATACTTACGAAGATAAGCAAAATAGACACATAAAAGTTATGGCCAGGGGCATATACCCAACGTGCTTAATAAAATTGATTACAGAAGACCCACTAGCAAAAGGTTTTAAAATTGAAAACGTTACCAACATCATGAAGAAATTAAAAAAGGATAATGTCACTACTATGAAGCCTCTTCCGCTACATATGTTATCCTTTAACAAATCAGTAGACATTAAAGATATCTTCGCGATTGATTTAATCGCGGGATTAAAAGTAAAAATAGAACCTTTACGCAAAATACAGCCCTTATTCCACAATGCAAAAAGTGCCAAGCATTCGGACACACCCAGTCCTTCTGCAATAAAGAAGCTAGATGTGTCAATTGTGCAGGACGCCATTTAACTAAAGATTGTAGGTCAGCTAGGCTTACAAAAGCCAAGTGTATCAACTGCGGAGAAGCTCACCCAGCCAACTACCGCGGCTGTGTAATTGCAAAAGAGCTACAAAAGCGAAGAGAAAAAACTCTAAAAGGGAAAAAAAGAACTACAAGAACAGATAACGAACAAGTAGCAAGAGCAGTAGAAAAAACCCAACAGAATTTTCCTACTTTACCAAACACTGTTCCAGTAAAACAACGCAACCCAACAGGGGGTAATTACGCACAAATGGTTGAAGGCAAGTCACAACAAAACACTGCTGATGAAACAAAACTAGATGCAATAAATAACACTTTGCAAACAATTCTAGGGGAAAATTGATAAGCAAGATGAAGCTATCAAAGCAATTTTAAGCAGAGTCCAAAAGCTTGAAACCAGCAATAAGGCAGCTGCCAAAAGCAAGAAATAAAAATGGCGTCAATTAGAATAGTAGCCTGGAATGCAAATGGGCTTCTTCAGCACGCCCATGAACTAGAACTATTCCTCTGGGACCGAAAAATAGATATCTGTCTAATATCAGAAACACACTTTACTAAAGAGAACTACCTAAAAATAAAAGGTTACAAATTATACCACACCATCCATCCAAACAACACAGCTAGAGGAGGATCAGCGGTAATAATAAAGAAGAATATCAAACACTATGAAGATTCTAATTACGAAACTTGTGAGATACAAGTAACAGCTGTAAAAGTCTTTACAAAATCCAAAGACTATACACTTGTTGCAATATACTGTCCACCTAGGTACGCGTTAGAAAAAGAAGATTACTTCAGACTCTTCCGAACATCAGGAGATCACTTCATAATTGGAGGAGATTTTAATGCTAAACATACCTTCTGGGGTTCGAGACTCATCACCACCAAAGGTAATCAATTGTACGATGCAATTAAGCAAGCTAAATGTAAATGTCAGTCTACTGGTAAGCCAACTTATTGGCCATCAGATGGCAACAAAATACCAGATCTAATTGACTTCTTTATACTAAAAAACATATCATCTAATTACATCAGTATTGAAGACAATTACGAGCTGTCATCAGACCACTCTCCGATTATCTTGACGTTAAGTGAGACGATTATCAATAAGTCACATCCACCATCATTAACAAACAAAAGGACAGACTGGGACGTATTCAGAACAGAAGTAGACGAACGTGTCCAACTAAATGTCTCACTAAAAACAACTGATCAATTAGACGCGGAAGCAGAACTGCTCATTGCTAATCTACAACAAGCAGCATGGAACAATACTCCGACGCCAAAACAGAAAACAACTGGGCTAAACTACCCAAAACAAATTAGAGATCTCGTATCGCCGAAACGTAAAGCACGGAAAAAATGGCAACAAAGCAGAGCACCTGCAGATAAAACAATGCTAAATCGACTAAGCCAGCAACTCAAACAGGAAATCCGTACCGTTAAAAATGAAACATTTTCTGAATTCCTAAGAGGTTTATCAGACGACAAAGATACTGAGTACTCTCTATGGAAGGCGACTAAGAGGTTAAACCGACCACAAAGTCCACCTATTCGCAAAGAAAACGGTGAATGGGTAAGGAAAGATAATGAAAAGGCGGAATTATTTGCTGAGCACTTAGCAAATACCTTCCAACCCCACTCTGCTAATGACAACGAACCGCTACCCGCGATAGACACCTGGGAAAATAGGGTCATTGATCCAATAACCCCGAATGAAATTGCCACGGAGATTCGAAAGAACCTCAGCGCCAAAAAAGCACCTGGCTATGATCTAATTAGTGCGCAAGTGCTTAAAGAACTACCAAGAAAGGGCATAATGAAACTTACGCACCTTTTCAACGCTGCTCTGCGATTACAATATGTACCGATGCAGTGGAAGGTAGCGGAAGTTATGATCCCGAAACCAGGGAAACCACCCAACGAGAAAACATCATACCGTCCAATCTCGCTATTACCAATCGTACCCAAATTGTTCGAGAAGCTGCTCTTAAAACGCCTCAAACCAATTATTGAGGAGAAGCAACTTATCCCGAACCATCAATTTGGATTTCGAAACAAGCATTCGACAATCGACCAAGTGCATTACATCACTGATGTAATTGAAAAATCCCTAGAAGAAAAAGAAATTTGTTCAGCAATATTTCTAGACCTAGCCCAAGCTTTTGATAAAGTGTGGCACGAGGGTCTACAATATAAGATGGAAAATAATCTACCAATGCAAATGAGTCAGATTCTCAAATCATACATCTCCGACCGTCACTTCAGGGTAAGATACGGCGAAGAATACTCGGAATTAAAAGACATCGGTGCAGGGGTACTGCAAGGAAGTGTCCTTGGACCAATCTTGTACTTGCTGTACACCAGCGATATCCCTATGAGCGATGGAGTGAAGACAGCTACATTTGCTGACGACACTGCATTGCTGGCTACAAGCATCGAGATAGAAGCAGCGACAAACAAACTGCAAACAGCCGTCAACAACGTCACTAGTTGGACTAAGAAATGGCGGATTAAACTAAATGAGGCGAAGTCTACTCACATAAACTTCACCAACAAAAGAGTTGATTACTTACCCATAGTGATCAATCAGCAGACAATTCCACACGCTAACACAGCGAAATACCTGGGCATGACACTCGACACCAAGCTCAGGTGGAAAGAACACGTCAAGAAAAAACGCGAAGAACTTTGCATTAGATTTAAAAAGATGTGGTGGTTACTTGGAAGACACTCCGAGCTATCCCTGCATAATAAGTTACTGTTGTATAAACAGATTCTAAAACCAGTTTGGGTTTACGGCGTGCAACTTTGGGGATGCACGAAGAAATCTAATGTCAAAATTATACAAACCTTTCAAAACAAAGTACTTAGGAGCATCGTCAACGCCCCCTGGTACATCAGAAATGACGACATCCATAAGGACCTAAAAGTGCCAATGGTCAATGAGGAAATTAAACGGTTCGCGAAGAAGCACGAAACTAGATTACATGAACATGTGAATGTCGAAGTGTTACAATTACTCGACAACAGTGGACTTACTCGTAGGCTAAAAAGGCTAAAACCTTTCGATCTAGTGTAAGTGCAGTTAAGTGAAATAAGGGCAATTAAAACAGGTGAAATAAGTGTTTTAAACAATATGTGGAGTGCGCCAGTGGGAACACATCCATCAAACGCTAAGACTTGCTTAGATGTAAGGTAACCTAGATTTAAGTAAGAATTGTTCGAATTAAATTGCTAGATAGTTATTAACTAGTTGCAATGTATGCGCCAAGTGCGTAAATAAAAAAAAAACACATGTATAACTTAATAACAAAAATACGAAAAGAAGAATCTATGCCAAATGATTGGAAACAAGGTTTGCTATTTGAAATCTTCAAAAAAAAAGATGCAGATAACTGTAATAACTATAGAGGCATTATGTTATTAAACACTGCATACAAGATTTTAACGTCGATTTTAAGAAACAGTTTGAATATGTATGCAGAAGCAAAATTTGAACAATATCAACAAGGATTTCGAAAAGGCAAATCAACAATAGATGCCATACATGTGCTAACACAAACAATTGAAAAATACCACGAACACAACGTAGATATATACATACTGTTTATTGACTTCTAATAAGCATTCCACACTATCTATAGAGAAGTATTAATAAAAGAAATGGAAAGAATAGAAATACCGATAAAGCTAATCAAACTGGTTAAGATGTCTATGGAAAACGCACAGACAAAAATAGTAATCCAGGAAAGAACAACACAATGCATTAAAATAGAGAAAGGAGTGAGACAAGGAGACCCCTTGTCAACAACATTATTCAACATCGTACTAGAAGGAGTAACAAAAACAACAGGAATAAACAAAAGCATAGCACAGAGCTCAGCGTTAATAGTAGCATATGCTGATGATCTCGCATTAATAACCAGAGACAGGAAAACGCTAGAAGAAACACTAACAACATTAGAAATAGAGGCAAACAAAAAAGGACTGAGGATAAACGGAAAGAAGGCAAAATATATGTTATGTTCAAGGAGAGAAACAACAAACATAAAAGACATAAAAATAGGAAAACATACTTTTAAGAAAGTAGACTGCTTCAAATGTTTAGGTGTCATCCGCAGTGCTAAAAATAACAGAAGTGCTGAAATTATAGAACCGGGCATATTGGAAGGATCAAAAACTACTTAAAAATAAAAACCCCCAGCAAAAAAAAACAAGAGTCAAAATATATAAATCAGCAATAAGGCTATAACATACGCAACAGAAAATATGTGTTTATCAAACAGAGACCACGAGAAACTAAGAGTGTTAGAAAGAAAAATATTAAGAAAAATCTTAGGACCAAAGTAATCAGATCCCCGATGAACCACGAAATAAGACAACTAGTGAAAGAAGCAGACATAGTACAATTTATAAAGGCGCAGAGACTAAAATGATTTGGGCGCATCTAAAGAAGAGAAGCACACGAAATAATAAAGAAGGTAGTGGGCTGCAGACCGATGGAGAGAAGACCGATAGGAAGGCCAAAAATTCGATGGGTAAATCAACTCCATAAAGACATCAGACATTTGAGAATCAGTAACTGGTGGGAAACAATTCGAAATAGGCAAAAATGAAACTTGGTCATAAATAAGGCAAAACAATACATGTAATTGAGGGAAAGAAGAGAAAATAAACCGAATATGTGAAGTACTTTACCACAACAAATGAATTAGAAGAGCTCCAGATAAGAAGCGACCTTTATTCTGATCCAGAATATATGCTAAATATATGGAAATTGTAATAAAACATAAATTTAAAAACATTAAACTATCAAAATGAGTTTTTATAATAGAATTATAAATTCTGCGACATTGTTATTAGAAATTGTTAATTTTAGAATAGATTTTTGTAAAATGCAGGATTTGACAGGAAAGTATTACGTTTTTCAAAACACTAACACAGATGTTTGGAAACAAATTTCAATTTTTATTTTTGCATATATAATTCCATTTAAGAAGCAAAGCACAAAAGAATGTAATTCAGGTGTGAAAAATGACATCATTCAAAAAGCAACTGTTTTTGTCTGGGCATTAACGCATGCGACTTTCAAGTATAGCGTGTGGAATTGCTCGAATTTCTCGAGTTATGATTTCTAAAAGATTTTCACTAGTCTGTAGTTTTTAAATATAAACCCGTGCCCCATGAGAAATAATCACACGATGGAAGTTCCTCTGATTGATTGAAATGAAGTGCCCTGGAAAATGTTACACTAAAAAAGGCATGAATTCTCTTCTGGTATGGCAAGTAACCACATCCTGTTGAAACCAAACTCTATTGAGGGCAATCTAACGTCTTCTCATTTCAAGCATCAAAAATTTTCAAAACATCGTAAGCTAACGCTGTGGGTTGAGCGTCAAAAAGTCGGTAGGGCACAATTATACAAAATCGGGTTCTGCAGTACACAGCTACTCTCTCGTGATGGACTTGCTGTAGATTATTTTCCCATCAGTACCAGCCATTGAAGTTAGTTTGAAATGTTTGCTGTGTCTGCACCACCGAAGAAACGGTTGCAACATAGCTACTCAAACGACAACTAACAACAATGGCAACTATGTCAATTGCTGTACGTATGTTAATTCCTCTACCATCAATATTATTATCTTTTTCAAAAACATAACACATCTCTGTATTCAAGAATACTGATACTAATTCTTATAGTATTCAAAATAACGCTGTGAGAGCATATATTTTTTCAAAAATGAGAAGTAAGAATCTTTATGTGGCTGTAAAAACCGTAATGTATTTTTTAAAGTTTATTTAAAACTATTAGATAAAAAGTAAATTTTAATAACATTGCAATCCACAAAAAAATCGTAAAAAATGCTGTCCCCAAAAAAACCTCAAACACCCCAGTGTCAATGGGGCGAGACTGAGCATTCATTCTTTTGAAGAAAAAAACAGTTTTACATCACGAGATACGTTATTTCCATGACCGTCTTATCATCAAAAAGAAAGGTCTATAAAAGTTTATCCTCGATACGACACAGAATACATTAACTTTTGGAGAGTCCCTCTCATGTTACAGTGTTGCATGAAGATTTTGTACTGGGTGGCCAATAAGTAGGGAAATAAAGTAAAATTTAGTTTCTCGGTAATTAACAAAGATAAAAATTTAATTCATTGACTATACATTAGTAGAGATCATAGGGTTTAATGAATAAGGTTCTCAAAATATTAGCCATTATTTTCAACGATGCGGTGAAGCCTTTCCTCAAAACTGGTAATTGCATTGTGGCGCATATCTTGATCAATAGTCGCAAACTCTTCTCTGCTTCGTTGTTTCAGTTCGTCGATGGTCTTAGGGTTAGTGCGATACACTCTATCCTTGAGATAACCCCAAAGGAAAAAATCCATACCGATAATTCGTACACCGAATTTTTCAGCGATCATATCCAAATTTCCTAGAGACATCATGAAGATTAAATCAAAATTTAAACAATGAAAATTTTTAAAACCTTGTGTTCGGTGTGGTGTCGCGCCATTTTGTTGGAACCAGTATTGGTTAATCATTTTCTTTTTCTTCGCCTCTTCGAAAAACGGAATGAGAATTTGGTCTCGGTAGACATTTTCATCGACGTATTTGGTGAGAAAAAACGGTCCAATAATGCCACGTCTTCATATGGCTGCCCAAACACTGACTTTTTTGGGGTGAAGACTCTTGACTACAGCCAGGTGTAGATTTTGTGTGCCCCAGTACCGGTAATTTTGCTTATGCACATAGCCATCCAGGTGAAAGTAAGCCTCGTCTGTGAAATGGATGTGTTTGAAGTCCAAAGCGTTGTCATCTTTTAAGGCCAAAGCGTGATTGGCGAACTCGAATCTCCGGTCAACATTCACTTGAGTGAGTGGTTGCTGAACTTGAATCTTGTAAGGAAACATATTCAACTTTTTGAGTATGTTTTGCACTGATGTTCGGCTAATTTGCAGCGGTTCTGATGTGTTTGCCAGTTGTTGGGGCGCTTTTCTGGTTGAGGTTGTCGGGTACTGCTCAAAGTATTCCCTAACTTTTTCCACGTTCTCAGGTGTGGTGACAGTCACTGGTCGGCCAGTTTTGGAGTCGTTGTCGTCGAGGACACAACCGGTTCGCTCAAACTTTTCAATTAACCTTAAAAATAATCGATTAGAAAATTTTGGAAGAAATTGATTTTTGTTTACTCACATTGTTATCGTCTTCAGTCAGTTTTGTGTTCCGATCGAACTCTGCTCGGAATTTTCTGAGAGCCATAGTGGGCGATTTACCATTTGCGTAATACGCCGAGACAATAAACACCCGTTTGGGAACAGTGTATGTGATCGGATCTGAAGACATCTCACCGAATGGTTATCAAATGTAAACAAAACCCTATCGTCTGTCCTTCACATCAATGACGTCCGATATGTATTCGGACACTGTATTGGACAATAGTGACCAAATGAAATATTTCCCGACTTTTTGGCCACCCTGTAGTTCCCATATCCAAACATTGTGTCAGTTCACTTTCCCATTTAGGCGGAACGTTATTTCGTCACTAAATAAACGATACAGAAAAATGTCATTTTTTACGTTTTGCAGCACACCCTTAGAAAAGTATACACTAGCTTGTTTGCGGGAAGAGCCCGTATCAGTTGCAAGCGGTAGTGTTCGAACATTTAAACCAGAACCTCACACACACTTGTTTATGGCAGTCAAAATTCTCTGTTCTCTCTACGGATTGGCTCGTGCTTTTACCTTTTGAATCGTATTGTACTTTGCAAGCTATAAATTAGTATCTTTTTCTTCTAGAACTTTAATATTATTGTATAAGTGACTACACTTTTACTAACTTTGTTATTTTATGGATGTTATAATTTGCTACACTTTCACTTATAGTACTCTTATTTTTTCTAATTTGTAGAATTTTCCTTTTCTATTCTTAATACAAAAATCATTATTTATAGCCAATGTATTTCCCACCCATGTTACTAATTTTCTGCTATTTAGTTTTGTCCGTTTCATATTTCTTATTATTAATAATTTTTTTAATTATAGACGTCCAAAAAACGATTTCAATAGTTTTGGATCTCTTTCTGCATGCGTGTTAATAACTTGAAAATTTTAAATTAAATGGTTTAGTTTCTTCTACATAACTAACCTTTAGTCTGTTATATTATTAACAGTCCATTTGTTTTATGGTTGATACAATTAATCCAAATTGAGAAACTTTGCGCTAGGTGGTAAATGTAATTAATTGCCGCAATTTGCAAAGTTTAGCTTCCAACTATTGATTAACAATGTACTATAGCAAAAGTCAAAGTTACGGAGCATTGTAATCGTAATAAGTTTAAGCTACTATTTGCGAAATTTGTAACAGTAAATCAACTACAAAGTTTAATGACAATTGTAGAAATAAACGTTTATATTATATATTGTATTTAAAAAAGCATCAATAGAATTTTTAGTTCCACCCCACACACATTTATTATTTAATTACATGTTTTTTATTAATTGTAATTTTGAGTGTCAATAATAAGAAAGTAGCACCGAAATTTTTAATATCCAATAAAACAAGGTTTAATAGCCAAAAATAATGTTTATTGCTACTTTTCACTCAATGCATTTACACATTCAATGAAATTAGTTTTTAAGGATAATTTAAGGTTTTATGAATAATTTAGGATAATCTAGGAGCTTTAACCCAAAATTCTCTAAGAACTGCTTGTTTGATATGCTTGACTCACTTGAAGCATTATGGTGGATTAGAGTAATCTACTTCATAAGGCGACGTAAATGAATGTCGTAAGTAAATCTAACAGTTATGTCGTTGTGTACCATTCTGAAGTAAATTTTAGAAGTAACAGACTATCGTTTTTTTTCAACGCTTAACTGAATTTTGCGCTTTATTTTAGTAATTATTATTTAAAAATAATTTTAAAAACGTGTTATGAAGGTTGTAGTTTTATAAGATAAATATTTTGATAGTATGCATTGTCTTTTGTAGTCAAGTATATTACTTTGGACTTGTAGTTTATTGAAAAGTTCTGTGACATTTAATTTTAATAAAATTGGTTTTTGTTTGTTCTATTGACGCAGACCTACAACAAATGCATCTATAAACATTACTTTATTACTTAAAAATTTTGGGAAATAATTTATGGTTGGCCAACTCAGCTCATTTAGTTGGAAATCAAACTTGATCGTAAACTTCCCCCTAAATTATACAATATAGTGAATAACAAAAGTAATTATGTGTTTTTAGTAGCTTTCACTACAAATAATGGAATGTCTATCATCAGCATCCAAATATTTCTGTGACCGTCTTGACAAGTTTATGTATGCCCATGTTAATTTTAATTTAATTGTATGCTAAGCATAGGTGTTTCAAATTCTGTTGCGTAAAAATATTACTTTTTTTAATATTAGTATTGAAAGTGTGAAAATCATGGTCCATGACTCAGAACGGAAAGAAAGTCTTATGCAAGTGCTGTTACTGCAGAAGAACCATAAGATAAATCAAAGAGAGAAGCTTCACGCAATGATATTCTAGTAATTTTAATAGCTAGGTTTAATAAGTAAAAACAATTAATAAACAACCTTTTAGATAAAATAACAAAACTTGAGAGATGTAACAAAACTAGAAACTCACAAAATTACTAGAGACCAAATACGAATAACTACATGGAATACGTATGGCATACTTCAAAGCAAGTATGAGTTAGAAGCATTTCTTAACACACACACACAAAATAAATGTGTGTTTATATCTGAAACACATTTAAATACACACATATAAATAAAAATAAGAAGGTATAAGCCATACCACACTATCCACTTTCATGGCGCAATAAAAGGCGATAGTAAATTCATAATTAAACAGAACATAAAACGTTATGATAGATCCAAACATCAGACTGAACCAATTCAACCACGGTAGTAGTTATAAATGCAAGAAACAACCTTGCTGTTTCAATAATGTATTCCCCTCCTGGGTATAGAATAAATAAAGATCACTATCGAAAACTCCTACAGACATTTAGAGAACGCTACATTATAGAAGGTGATTTTAATACCATAAATATAAGATGGACTTCTAGACTAAGCACAACTAAAGGCAAATATTTACATGAAGCAACTATTGAGCTAAAATGTAAATATCACTACACAAGAAAACTTACATATTGGCCAACAGACCTTAATAAAACATCAGATTTACTGAATTTATTCACCACTAAGAATATAATAGCTAATCATATAAAAATGGAGCAAGCGTTTGATCTTACCTCTGATTATTTTCCACTAATAATGACACTGATTGAATATATAACTAAGAAAATGTAACTCAATTCCTAACCGACAAGTTAACAAATTGAGAGCATTTCTACTAAAACAGGAACTAAGTGGAAGAGTAAAACAGCGTTCCGTTGAAAACAATAGAACAACTAATGACAGAAATGGAAAAATTTTCGGTTGGAACCGCATGGCAGAAATTAAAAAAAAACAGCTGGCAATAACTATTAGACTAAAAGTTAATTGCAGTAGGTTAATTATAAAAAAGGAAAAACCAGAAAAATAGTATAAAAGGAGAAACCCCTAAAATAAGAACAATTAAATAGAGATATAATGGGAAGGCTCTACGCCTCGCGTGGGAGCACGGCCTGCAAACTGAGAAGTTAAGGCTCTCATACGTTCGCGCTCTTTGCCCGGTCGTCGCGCACTATCTCTGATGCGGGGCGATGTGGGAAGCACCGCGCCTAAGACGACCGCCATTATTACCCCTTGTTCGAATGAACGCTGGTACTCAATTATTTTTAGTGATTGAGTAGGCCACCCGCCAGGCATCAGAGCACCGGGAATTGAACCCGGGTCCGTCAGCATCGCAGCCCATTCCTCAACCACGGGACCACGCTGGCACTACTTAATTAGATATACAAAAGTAAAAATTAGAGATCTAATTGATTATTATTAAAAGAAGCGACAGTGTTCAAAAAGACACAGTAAAAATGAGATTTTAAAACTTCTTTAGTTAATATTTAGTATTTTGATTTTCTTTTGTAAACGTATTATTATTGAAAATTTTTTAATTATATAAGATTTCTTTATGTCAAAAGCGTTTCCACAGAAGAATTTCTGTTATTAGCTTTTACTAAAATGTAACTGTGGTAGACCGTTTGCTCGCATCTCATTGTTTTATACCTTTGATGCGATAAATCATTTTTAGAGCTGAGCGTTTTAGATTTAATTTAATTAGTAATAATAAATTATTTATTAACTTTAATCTTACATCACTTTTTTAAACTTCCAATTATGAATTGTATTTTTCCGTTAATATATGCAGTTTTGCATTCGTAGTCTTATAAAATAACTTTAACTCTTCAATTTTATTATTGCACATTAAAACATTGTAATCTAATAAATAGCTATGTGCATAAATTTATATTATAAAAAAAGCGAATTATAATAAAAATGTTCCTTTCTGTACGACTATAAGCTCCCTAGCAGCCAACTAAATAAACAATAATGCTAAAGAGTAGCTTATGTACAATTTCAGTAGGTATATGGTTTCTCTTGTTAGAAGTCAAATATTTGGTTAGGATTACAGGTTACCAACTACAAACAATAGCTTACACAAGGTAGAACTTGTTAGTAGTGCTTCGAAGAATTTTGATTTCATGTTGTGCAAATTAAAGGAAACTTTGTATTGTTGTGGAAATACAGCCCTAATGTTTGTTTTTATACACAGTTTTAAAGTTGTGAACATTTGTATAAATATAACAAGTATTTTAATAAATCAACAAGTGACAGTTTACCAAATAAATTGCAACTTCAATAACAGAAATAAATAATCAATTTTACTTATTGGCGGTGTTACAAAATAGATTTAGGTTGTTGCATAACTTATGCCATATTTTTGGTTAAAATTTAAACCACTAAAATATTTTAAAAAATCTACAAAAGTATTGCTCGAATTAGTTTACAAAATGTTGAAGATGTTAATAAGAAATATGGCGAAAATTATAAAACGGCTTAATAATATCCACTGAATTATTTTATTGTATAACAAAAAACAGTACAAAGGTAATTTAATAATAGTGTCAAACATAAATGTATATATGAAAAAAAATTGTAATTTATTTCTTCTTTGCATCTAATGACTTTCAACGATTTTTATCGAATACCTGCGGAGGTAAAATAGTATAATATATGTTAGCAGTATAAGGCGGCGAAGGACATGTTTTAGTCGTAGTAATAGTATTAAAGATAAATAAAATAATTTGGCAGGCTCTACGGAGTTATCGCATTATAGGTTATTTGCACGAATCAGATTGCGATCAAAGAGCTGTGTTGAGGTAAAGTGACTTGAGATATATTGATAATGTAAAAGTATGGTAAAATTAGCTTTAAGTAGATCCTAGCGTATGTAAGTTTGTGAGGACTTATTGCATTGATCCTAGTCAAGTACATAGATCCTCAAATCGCATTTATAATAAGAGATGAAATGTGTCACAACCATAAACCTAAGTCAAATAATAATATATAGATTGCAAAAATTTAAACTGCATTTCTCAGCGGCTACACTGATATGAATCTTCTTAATAGATAGAAATAAGTAATTATTTTAAATATCCTAGAATATAAGCACCAACTTTGATCGTTACATTGCGATGAGATATTAGCCAAGAGGTTGAATTTCCAGAATCAGCGCAAGAAAAAATATTTTTCTTGCTATATAATAATACTAGTCTCCAGACTATTTGAGGGGCTGTCGAACACATTATTAATCTCGACTGACTTTTTTACAACCGGTGTATACGCCGGATGAACATCTGTTGACTTACATTTGTTCAGATTTCTAAAACATAGACTGAGAAGTTAACAGTAAAGTCGAACAACGGTGTGCGATCCGATTTTGCTCCAGACTTGGGCACAATGCGACAGAAATATTTCCAAACTTTAGCAGGCCTATGGAGGCACTGTGTTGTCAAGTGGGCAGGTGTTTCGGTAGTTTAAGGTATTTTCAGAAAGAAGAGAGACGATTGAAGATGAACCGCGCAGCGGATGATCTGCAACTGCACGGAATGACACCATTGTCGATAAAATCCATCAACTTTTGTGTTCTGATCGTCGGCTGACAGTCAAAATCGTCGGGGAAAAGTTGCATTTGACGCTGACCACCGTTCATCAGATTTTGATCAACTAATTGGGAATGCGAAAAATCTGCGCGAAAGTGCTTTCTCAGACCCCTTATTCACCCTACTTGAATCCGTGTGACTTTTTTCTCCTTCCACGTGTAAAAATGCATCTTAAAGGACATTCTTGTAGGACAGTACTGAACATTGAAAAGGCCGTAACCAACCAGCTGAAGGCGACTCCAGTATCCGCGTTCCAACACTGCTATGATGAATGAAAGAATTGTTTCCATCGCTGTGTGGCTGCCCATGGCAATTACTTTAAAGGGAACAACATCCAAGTGTAATGCCATTGCTTAATAATAATAATAAATCAACCTCCTTACCTTATTTACGCACCTTGTATAATAAAGATGATTTTATTGTTTTTAAAATAACAGAAAACGCATTTTTTATATTTAATAGTGTTGTTTGTAACAAGAATCGTTGCCATTAAAAGACCTGGGAATTTGTAAAAAGCCTTGAGAAAGTAAAATTGAAAAAGCTAGCTCAATTCAAATAAACAAATTATGATTAAATGTGCTACAAATTTGAAATATTTAAGAGCCTTACAATTGTCTAGGATTACGTACATTAATATATAGTATCACCTGCGTTTTTCACGTAGCGCTAGTCACCTTACTACCCTTGTGTACTGTAGGCTCTAGATTGTAGCAGACATATCCTGTTACGACCCCAAAGGGCCTTCGAGGCCTATTAAGGGAAACTATTATTATTATCACCTGCGTTTTTATAGGAAATAATTGTATGCCAATGAGCAATAAATTATGCTATTTGTAAACTGTATTTTAGATATTTGGAAACAAAATCCGTGTAAACTCGTATTTTGGGCTTATCTTTACTGAGATTAAAACCATAAACATCCATAAAATTTAAGATTAGGCATTCGTGGAATATTAATCCAGCTGCAATTTTGAGACACAGAAGACAAAGGAAAATATTGTTTTAAAATATCTTTATTGCTAGAAAATTAAATAAATCTCTCCGAATGAATCTTCAAAATCTATAATATAATATCATTTCCTCAATTAACATTAACCATTTTCAACTGAAATATAAATATGATAAGAGCATAAATAATTATAATATAATAGAACAAATAAAAAATTAATGTGATAGATGTAGTGGCCAAATAAAAAAATATCAAATAAATAATTATTTAATACACTACGTTTGTAATGATGAAAGTTGTCAGTTAAATGATCCAAATTAACTTTCAGAATAGGTTTTTTCCCAATAAAACACAAAATATTAGATAAATCCAAATTTTACTACTATCAGTGTAAAGTATCCACTTAACAATATGCAAATGTGATGTCGGAAAAATACCCTCTACGATTTTGCTGATATGCGACCATCCCTTTAGAGAAGTTTTCCATAATGCTTTCCCATAAATTGGGGCTCTATTTTAGCAATTACACATTTGATGTTCTCTTCTAGCCCTGAAATTGTAACAAATTTGTTGTTATAGCGCCAAGAGAAGTCCAATGGGATTTTGATTAAAATAAGAATAAGTAAATAATTTTTTTTTTTTTTATTGATACATAGTATATCAGCAATCAGAATTACAAGAGATTCTATGATCTAATTTGTTGTTAAAGTTGATTGGCTTGATGAGGTTGGCACCCATTGGTGCTTCCTCGCAGTTTCCTAATCCTATTGATTGAGGATGATGGATTCACACTGGAGGATTCACGTTAGTTTGTAGGTCCCAAGGCCATTTTCGCTTTAATCGCCGAAAGTTTGGATGTAACGTAAGTGGTTGTATAAGGTCGTTTGGATGATATGTAAGTCTGGTTGCCCGTTCCGTAATTACATCACGTATGGTGTGTTGGAGTCGGTATGTAGGGTGAGATTTGTCACGTACCATGGAGCATCCATAAGAGTTCTTATTGTCTTGGATTGGAATATCTGGATTATGTCTACGTTAGAATAGCTAGAGCAGCCCCACAGCTCACATCCATATGTCCAAATAGGACGTAAGATGGTTTTATATATAAGGAGTTTACTCTCGGTTGCTAAAGGTGATTTCCGACCTATTAGCCACTACATTTTTTTAACTTTCAGATCCATGGCTTTGCGGTTCTTCTTTATGTGTTGTTTCCAAGTTAGCCTTTTGTCCCAGTGTAATCCCAGATACGTCACTTCTTCAGATTGTGGTACATCAATGTTGTTTATGGTAACAGGAGGGCATATTCCCCTTCGCATTGTAAATGTTATTTGAACTGACTTATTTTCATTGACCTTAATTCGCCATTTGTCTAGCCATTCTTCTATTAATTGTATGTGTTCCTGCAGTAATCTTGTAGCAGCTAAAGGGTCTTCATTGCACGCGAGGATGGCAGTATCATCTGCGAATGTTCCCATTTCTGTGTACGGTTTTATTGATATATCAGCAGTGAAAAGTAAGTATAGGACTGGGCCCAAAACGCTGCCTTGGGGAACCCCTGCGGTAATTGGCTGTAGTGTCGAGATTTTGTTTCCGAATTTTACTAGGAAATAGCGGTTTGAAAGGTAGGATTGGAAAAGGAGATAATATTGGTGCGGAAATAATGCTTTTATTTTAGCCAGTAACCCTTTGTGCCACACCTTATCAAAGGCTTGTCGGACGTCCAGGAATACTGCCGTGCAGTACTTCTTACTTTCAAAAGCTTTCTGAATTACGTTAGACATGCGATGGCACTGTTGAATAGTAGAATGATCTCGTCTGAATCCAAATTGGTGCTTTGGGATCCAATCATCCAGTGGTGAGCCTTTATTTAACCGACTTAATATCAGCTTTTCTAGGAGTTTGGCAATTATTGATAACAGGCTAATTGGGCGATAAGATTGCACTTCATTTGGCGGCTTACCAGGTTTCAATATTACTATAATTTGCGCCATCTTTAGTTGCGCCGGCCAGTAGGTTAAGTGCAGAATTGCCTTAAATAATGCTAGTAGTTGTCTTTCCCCAGTTTCTGGTAGCTGTTTAAGGATAGGACCAGTTATGAGGTCGTAGCCTGGTGCTTTTTTGTTGCTCAAGAATTTTGTCTCCTGACGTAATTCACCGATTTTAAGATCCCGTATTGGGAATGAAAGTTGTAGTGGGGCTTCGAGGAAGGTGTCTACTTCTATATCTATTGTTTCAGAGTTAGGTCTAAATACTTCTGCCAGATATTGTGCGAATAGGTCAGCTTTTTCTTGGTCAGATCTGGCCCACGTGTCGTCTGTGTTACGTAGCGGCGGTATATGTACCTGTGGTCTCTTGAATCCCTTTGTGGCTTTCCATATACTGTAGTCGTCCTTGGAAAGAGAAGTTACATATTGTTGAAATGTGTCGTTTTTTACTTCGTTCAGTTTTCGTTTAAGTTTATTAGTAATTCGATTGTACTTTGTTTTGTCGTTTCTATTATGTGTTCGTTGCCAGACTGCCCTGGCTTTCCTTTTTTCCTTAACCAGCTCCATCACTTCTCTTGGGAAGTTTTGTGAGCTGGGTTTTTGCTTTTCCATGCGCGGTGTAGCATACCATGCTGCCTCTTGTGTAGTAGTTATAAATTTGTTGATTCCACTGTCCAACTCTTCAGTCGTTTTTAGGCTTTTATTAAGATCAAGATGTTGATCCATATACTCTTTAAAGGCGTCCCAATCTATGTTCGGTGTGGTAAATAAGATAGTGCGGTATTTTTATTTGGGTTCTTACTTTAAAATGGGTTTCTGATATAAGGAGGATATCAATGTTGTTTATACTGAGGAAGATTTCGATTTCTTGTTTTTTTGATTGGAGGCCGTTGGCGTTCCAGAGTGCAATTTTAAGGAATTTGGCCATTATCGAACTAATTTATTTATGACCGTCGTAAGCATGTTCAAAATGATGCTATTTTGTTGTATTAGTTGATTGAACATACATTTGAATTCTTCTAAGAACTGTGTGAGTGTTAGGTCTTGAGGTGATTGAGGTTTATTTGTGTTTGTTCACAGTTAGTATTTGGCATTTTCCAGTAGTTCTTCACTGGCAAGGGAGGAATGTTTTGTGGGTTTGTCTTGTAAGAGGCATGTGTGTTTTTTTGTGTTTGGGTGTTCGGTTTTATTTTGTTTTGTAGCTCTTGGTAGATTGAACAGCCCTTGTAGTTTGCGGGATGTGCACCATTGCAGAGTGCACAAGTAGCAGGGTTTCCTTGTTTTTGCATGTAATAGAATTGTGCGGTCCGCCACATTTAACGCAGGCGTATGGCCTATTACAATATGACTTTGTATGGTTATAGTTTTGTCATCTTGTGCACTGGACCAGGTTCATATTTCTGTGGGGCGGTTCAACAGAAATTTTTAAGTTTTGTAAGTAATTTATGTTATATATGTCTTTGTTATTGGTGGCTGGCTCCAAATCTACAAAGAATAGTGGTAATGCTTCTTTAGTTTTCTTATGTTTTATGTTAGTAATGTTTCTAACCTTGTGATTATGAGTAGCTAGTTCAGCTGTAATATCATCTACTGGAATTGTAGGATGTATGTGCCGTAGGACCACTCTGTATGCACGATCCTGCTTGATTTGGTAAGTGTGGTGAATGACACTGTTTTCCTGGAAATGTTTGATGAGTTTTCTGTACACATCCGGGGAATGCACATTAAATTTGACTACGTTATCAGCCATACTTTTGGTGGTGTACTGTTCCTGTTCCATAATATCCTTCAAGCTGTTTATCATTTCCTGATAATTGTTAACTCCATATACGTAGATTGGAGGGGGTTTGGGTATTTTATTTGAGTTTTTGTTGGCACCGTTATCTTGATAATTGTTTGTTACGTCTGTAACTTCTGGTAAAATTGAGTATTTGTTAGTTTGTTAATGATTGTGGCGGATTTTGTGTGTTTTGCAATTTCCTTCTTTTTCTTTTTAGGTTATTAACTTTTTGCCAAGCATTTTTTTTTGTCTGCAATGTTTTCTTCTTCTTCTGCGTCGCTAATAATAATTTCCATTGGTTTTTGTGTCGTGATTTGTTGATGCAATGGTTGGGCTTGAGGTGGCATTACCAATTGAGACATTGAAGAGTGACCATATTGATAAGGTTGGAATGTTTGTATTTGTAGCGACATTGAGTAGCTATTGGAAATTTGCTGGCATTGCTCAGGTGTTGTTTGTTGTGGGTTGTTATTTGAGATAACTGGGTATTGTTGGTAAAAGGATGCGTTTTGTTGCGTTATTCTTCTTCTTCTTCTTCTACTCTTATATAGGCTATTAGCCTGTTTCTAACTACACTTTTCGTGTAGTACTATGAGCCATGTTGGGCGTACCCCGGGCAGGTGGCTAGTCTGACCTGTTAGAAGAAGGAGAATGTACTTTACGACCGCCAAAGGTGTTTGTATGATGGCCGGAGAGCACTCGATGTTTGCCGTTATTTTGACCTGGGAGTCGAACCCAGGGCCCGCCGCGCGTTAGTCTGACAGGCCGAAGCGGCTGTCGTGCGTTATTGTTGGGTTGAATTGTTGCGTGGGGTTGTAGCCATTGCCAAATGGCAGCATGCTATTAGTTTTACTTACAAGCATGCACTGAATTATGTAGTAAACAATACAAAAATGAAAACAGTTTATTCCAATTAATGCACTGGTTTATCACTGCTCGAGGTTCACTGCACGATAGCGATAACATGCAGCGCGCACGACTTAGGCATGTGCTCGGCTTGAGCGCTCGAACCATACTAGTAAATAAATCGCAATTATAATAAAGAAAACTATTTAATAATTCTATTTGTTTAAACCCTTTTAATTTAGATCGTATTAGGGAGAAGTTGTTGAGCTTTTTAATACTTTGGTAATAATAGATTCTTTTTATGCATACTGTAGAGCACATATAACAGCAGACAGTACATTTGGCTGAAGTCGCTTAAGTACTGCTAGGTAAAATTACTAGCAGAGCCGTGTAACTTCAGCCCTTATATCAACACTGGTTTAAATATTACTTTACATAGAAATCATTTGTTTTTAGAGATAATTGGAGCAGTAACCCATTACTCAGCACGTCCTGCGGAACTTTCTTTTGCTTTTTGTTACAGATATATTTTCTTCGTGTTAGTCATTGCTCAAGATGAATGCCTAGATACTTCACGGTTTCTATCTGTGGAAGTAGTTGGTTGTTCAAGAAAACTGCAGAACAAATTTTCTTACGTAGGGTGAAGGTTACATGAATTGATGTGATTCTATTCGCTCTGATTCTCTATTATTTGAGTTAGGTTTAGATTTTATTTAAATAGTGTTGTAAGTAACGTGATACTACATCCGGTTTATTGATATGTCATAATAGAGGACAATCGGTAAAAATACCTGTTACTCTCAGACTTGTAATTGGAAGATCAGAGATGTGTAGTAAATATATGGTTAGCTCCAACGCACTTTCCTAATACGCTTCTGAATTAATAGGGAAGAATGATATGTACTCTCATTTTAGCTTTATAAGACAATGCCTGTTTGTTAAATATAACTGTAGAATACTATAAGAGGGGTGAGGTAAATTTGATTTAATTTTGCCTGCTAAAGACATGCGTAATATCTAAAGCTGCATAATATTTTTTGTTTTTTAGATTATTGTAGGTTACGTCCATTAATCTACGCGTCTGTTCTACAGCATTGTGTTTCTCTCTAAATTATTATTATTAAGTCTTGTGGGAAAGGAAAAGTTCTTAGGATTTTTTTTCGAGCACTTGGAGACACTGTGGGACATTATAATAGTTATGAAAGAATCTTGTTCTTAATATGGCATTAAATATGTATGTAAATAGTTTCAAGTAGATTTATAGTAATTGTTTCAAGATTTCTCCATCCATTAGATTATATCCGGGTGACTGTATTCAATTTGAGAAGTATAGTTTTCTTTATTAGTGGATGCAGCTTCCACGCTGAGGATCAGTTTTACTTTTGTCATGTTCGTCATCTGCCACGCCTTATAACTTTTGATCAAGGCAGCGTCCAAGCTGGAGACCAGCTCTATTTCTGTAATTTCTGACATATGTTACGCCTTATAATTTTTGATCTGTGATAGATAGAAACGTAACGTTTTCAGAATTCAACTAAGGATCACAAGTCGAGTTCGGATGCCAGAAATCAGCCTGATCGGAAAATCTTAAGACCGGTTTGACCGGAAGTGGCCGCAAATTTGGATGCAATTTCTTGTCGTTTGTTTCAATAAAATTTCGTTAAAAACTAATAGTTTAGTTTTGCATAGGGTTCGCTCTGCTTTGCCTGAAAACAAATTTTTGTTTCGTTTATTTATTTTTATCTTCCTAATAGACAATGTAATCTGAAAGAAGATATCGAAGTATTTATTGATGTAGGTTTCTTCGTCTGAAGTGATTTCAGATGCATATGGTGTAAATACTTGTTTTAAATAGTTGGAAAATACAGTCGATTTGTTTTGGTGTTTTTTTTGTTCATGTTCTATTATTACTGCAGTTGGTTAAGATTCTTTGTTGCTCTCAGAGCAAATAATCCGTTGACTCCGTGGAAGACAACATGCTTAAGTAGTTTTAGATTGCTTGCGCTTTTACGTTACATAAGATTATTTTCGAATCTCTACTTTATGAATTCAGTTTAGTTGTATTATTTGAAGCTCTTAAATTTTGTTATATTTTCTGAAGTTTATGCTTCTCGCAATTTTCCATGTTACTAATAAAAGAAGAACTTCCCAATTATAAAGTTAAGATGAAATAGGCTTTGTTGCAACTTTGATGATTGTAGTTAAGCTTAACTGCTTTTAGATATCGTTTTTAATCGTAAGTAGCACTTCCAATGTGACTTTTTCCTTTAACTTTCTTCGAACTGTAACTATGATGGTCGAATAGTTTGACGAAAACTCGGCTGTGAAACAATTTTAAAATGTCTTTTATTACACAGAAATCAATGATATTAGATAGTTTAATGATATTTGTGTTGCTAGTAAGTAGGTTGCTCAGTTGGCAGAGAATAAGAATTGTTCTTACTAATTACTTTCAGCACATTTTTTCTCCTTTTAGGTGTAATCACCCTGAATTCCCAGTAATGATGCTTGATGTTGTCTTCTGCTGCAAGTTGATTTCTTAAATTTTTGGGAATCTGATATAATCGTTTTTTTATGACACTTCTTGGTTGGTAACATCCCACAGAAGTTGTCAAGGTTTCCAAAGTGTTTTTTTGAGTTTACACTAGCTTCCTGTTTATAGTTATGTCCATACTAGAAAATTCAGCCAATTACGCTTGGTTGCTATAGAGAATGCAAGTATTACAAACTTTCTGTAGCAATAGTTACTATTCTGCAGTTATTTCTTACGATGTTCTCTGAGAACGTCGCAGTCGGCTTGCTTGGTTTCTTGATGCAACTTCAACTGCCTCCGGAGTTCTTTCGGCACATATACCCCTCGCTTCATTTATTGGTGCCCTTTCATCCGCAGTCTGCTCACTTCGTTTTCTCGTGTAATTTCTGTGGTGTTCAGCTGTTTGTACCCGTTCCATACAAAAGAATGCATATTTGTAAAAAAAGAACAGAAAAATTGAAACAGTAGGATATAAGTAATTTAATTTTAAATTTAAGTTTTTAAAATTGCAGTGTGCTTTAAAGATACGACGATCGTTCGTGCATTTGCGCATGGCTCTGAACGAGTTACTCTGGCAACCAAACACGACACCTACGAAGTCTTCGTAGTATCAAGTGTGACGAACCAACACATCGCTTTTTATATAATAAGTTAGGATGATGATAATATGATTTCGATATTTTTGTATGTCTAATTTCTGTAGCGGGTAGACGCTCCTCCACGATCCAGGTGGGGGATAGGTCTACTTCAGGGAAGCGACCCTGCCCACGCGAGCCTTGATTTTTCCTCACTCCTAATACCTAGGAAAAATCATGTCCTACTCCTGTACTCCTAAACACAGTCAAAATATATTCCTTCCTAAATCCCTATTCCCACCTAGGAAAGTGACGGGAAACTACCTAGGTGTAAACATGTTTTCCCCAGGATATTATTATGGCAGAAGAACAAATACAAACGGCCCTTAGTCCCGGGCGCCCCTTGAATGGGGAGATGGTGCGAAGAATCCCCCGGTCAACCAATTCTTTAAAAATAAATTTGCGAAAGAGAGTCGGTACGTGGAATATCCAGAGTATATTTGAACCTGGAAAAGCAATGAACATTATACAAGAAATGGAACGTTTAAAAATAGACATACTAGGAATTAGTGAAACGTGGTGGCCAAATAATGGAAAACGTGAAATCGAAGACCACAAAATTTACTATGCCAGAAATGATAGCCCGCAACATCGCAATGGAGTGGCTGTAATAGTAACCAAGGAAATTGAGAAGGCAGTATTGGGATTTATCCCGATATCTGATAGAGTAGCCCCAATGAAGGTTAATGCTTATCCTTGTTACTTAAATATATTACAGATTTATGTACCAACTTCTCGGAGCTCTGAAGAAGATATTGAAAAATTTTACACAGATCTGGAGGAAGAAACATACGCGGAAAGAAGAGTTAACATTGCTTATTGGGGACTTTAATGCCAAAGTTGGTGAGATTAGAGTCGATAACGTAGTAGGTCATTACGGTTTGGGAACCCGTAATGAAAGAGGAGAGAGGCTAATCAAATTTTGCAAAGTAATGAATTATACAATTATGAACACCTATTTCCGGCTTCCTCCTCGACGACTATATACATGGAAATCGCCTGCGGATAACCAACAAAATATGATCAGAAACCAACTTGACTATATTTTGGTAAATAAGCAATTTTGAAACTAGTGACATTAGTCAAAACATATCCAGGAGCAGATGTTCTTTCGACCCATAATTTATTGCTAGCGGCAGTAAATCTACGGTTAAAGAAAATTACACGATCAAAAAGACCACCAAAAATTCGAGAAAGTATAAAAAAAGAATTAAACGAGGAAATCGTTAAGATCAAAAAAGATACCAACAGCATAGAGCAACAATGGGAAGCTACTAAAAACGTCGTAGTGTAAATTGCAAAATCAAAGCTCACTACTAATATAAAACGGAAGAAGAACAAATGGATGACGGATGAGATCCTGTTATTAATGGAACAACGCAAAAAACATAGAAATAAAAATGAACTACAGTATAGACAGCTTTATAACACAATTAAAACGAAAACTAAAGAAGCTAAAGAAAATTGGTTAGCGGAAAAATGTAATGAAATCGAACATTTAGAAAATCAACACAATCATTTTACGTTGCATAAAAAGATCGAGGAAGCTGTTGGGAAAAGTAAACAATGAAGCTTTGGGAACATAACAAGCGATAATGGTAATATATTATTAAATATTGATGACAAGGTCAAAAGGTGGAAAGCATATATGCAAACACTATTCAATGACGTACACCAAGAAAACCTTGAAAACCTCGAAAATAGAGAAAATTTTAATCAACTACCAGGGTTAGAAGAGCCGCCAATCACTAGAGAGGAAGTTCTAAATTCAGTTCAAAAAATTAAAGACAATAAAGTAAACGGACCAGACGAAGTGTGCGGAGACATAATCAAGCTTATCGAAGAAGATAACTTAGACGTATTTGTAAACCTATTTATTCATGTTTATGAAACAGGGGTAATTGCAAAAGATTGGCTTCGATCAACTTTTATTCCTATACCAAAAACAGCCAACGCAAAAAAGTGTGAACAATATAAATCGATAAGCTTGATGAGCCACATTTTAAAAGTATTCATAAAAGTAATGCGTGAACGTATTTACCCCAAACTCGAGAAGAACATTAGCGAGACCCAATTCGGATTTAGGAACGGTTTTGGGACTAGAGAAGCATTGTTTAGCCTTAATGTCCTAGTGCAGAAGGCGCGCGATGTAAACCGCAACGTTTTAGCTTGTTTTATCGATTTCGAGAAAGCATTCGATCGAGTTAACCATAACAAATTAATCGAAACGCTTCACCTAGCAAAATTAGACGGCAAAGATATTCGTATAATCACCAACTTATACCGGCAAAAGGCAGTTGTACAGGTGGAAGATAAGACATCTGAAGAATTTCAAGTTCGTCAAGGAGTTCGGCAAGGGTGTGTGCTCTCTCCATTACTTTTTAATGCTTATTCTGAGAGGCTATTTAAGGAGGCATTGGACGATGCACAAGAAGGAATTAGATTAAATGGGGTACTAATTTACAACTTACGGTATGCGGATGACACCGTTTTGCTCCCTGACTCCGCAACAGGACTGCAGCAATTGATAACAAAGGGAGCGACTGTAAGCGAATCATACAACATGCGACTAAACATAAATAAAACCAAAGTAATGATTGTGAGCAAAAACGAGAATGTCACTGGCCAGTTTTATGTACATGGTTCCCAGCTGCAAATGCTCCAACAATTAAATACTTAGTTACCAGTTTAAATAACAAATGGAATCAGATCCAAGAAATTAAAGTCCGGATAGAAAAAGCCAGAGCCGCCTTTAATAGAATGAGAAATGTGTCATGTAATATAAACCTTAATCTCCAACTTCGTATTCGCACCCTAAAATGTTACGTCTTATCGATACTATTATAAGGCGTGAAAGCTTGGACCCTAACCAATAATGCATTTGAAATGTGGTGCTACCGACGCTTGCTGAGGATCTCTTGGATATGGTAATAACAAATGAAGCTGTGCTACAGCGAATGAACAAAAACAGAGAAATAATGGAAAATATCAAAAAACGGAAATTTTCATACTTTGGACATATAATGCGTAATAGTAAATATCAATTGCTGCAGCTTGCCATGCAGGGAAAGTTTGACGGAAGGAGAGGACCGGGAAGACGAAGAACATCGTGGCTACGGAATTTAAGACAATGGTCCGGCATGACATCAATAGAGTTATTCCGTGCTGCAGGCAACAGAATTAGATGGGCTATAATAATCGCCAACGTCCTTTGAGGATATGGCACAGATAGAAGAAGTATGTCTAATCGAACTTCGTATTCTGACAGTAGCAGTCCATGAAAGTGTCCGTACTGTTCATAATATGGCATCTACTTCCATTTTTGTTTTTACTATTTTTTTGTGATTCATATACTGCATGATCAAGATACAAATAGATAAATTTAATACTAGCAAAAAACTTTATTTTTATATTATTTTTAATAATTAACTTGTGATGCAACAAGATTCTATAATTTTTTATTTCTTATCAATACATGATTAACACTTAAGTAAAGAACATGTTCAATCTATAAATCTATAATTTAAATGGTCGAGGAGTTGTTCATATAAAATTTACAAAAAAAAAGTGTTTTTAAAGCTCTACATTTCATATTATATTTCAATAATTATTTCTTTATACCGCTTTATCGGTTTATAATTTGTCTCTTTCACAACTGTTGCTAGATACAGCTTTTAATTAAGGTTACTTTAAAGTACTCTTTTAGATAATAGGTGTTTTCTCTTTTTCTTCTTTAACTATTTTTTTTTGTGGGATGATATAAAGCAGTAGTTGTTTTGCGAATTACCATAGCATATTATAAATATAATATATATATATATATATATATATATATATATATATATATATATATATATATATATATATATATATATAAATCTTACCTTACGGTGTAGGGTGTTTGTACGCTTACATACATTTACATTTCCGTGAAATCAATTTACATTCTAATAACTATTGTCAATACCGTTTTTAAATTAATTTAAAATAAACCAAATTAAATTAAATTATATTTACAATACATTTTATCTTACAGTTCCTATGCAAGCTGTTCTTGTCTATCTGGTATTCTATTTACTTCACTTGCATTACACTACACTATGTTTCGTATGACGATCTTCAGTCATTCTTAACCACACCAATCTATAGTTCACTCACACGCTTCACTACATTGATTATTCTCACTTTTTATTGTGTATTTGTTATGTACGTAAGAACCTTGCCCATTCCTTTTTGTTCTGTGCCAATGTTTTGGCCTCTTGCCAGTTTCGATTCTTCCTCTTTAGGACTCCCGCTATTGTCTCATCCCATCTCCTTCTTGGTCTTCCTCTTGTTCTTTTTCTTATTGTTTTGGTATGCCAAATTATTTTTGTTTGTCTGTTATTCCCCATTCTGATCAAGTGTCCAAACCATCTCATCTGTTGTCTTTCTATGTCCTTCTTTATTGGTTCAACTTTTAGCGCCGTTCGTATTTCTTAGTCTTTTCTTTTAGTTACACCCATGATTCCTCTCAGGAATTTCATCACACATGCTTGTATCTTATTTTCTTGTCTTTTCATGAGCGTCCAGCTTTCGCAACCAAACATCAATATCGGCTTGAATATCGTTTTGTATACTGTTAGCTTTGTTTTATTGATTATCTCTTTTTTCCTAATTAAAGCTTTGTTTAGGGCGTAATACACTTTATTAGCACTTTCAATTCTGCTATTTATTTCCGTTTCGTTTTTCCCATCTTTCTGTATTGGTATTCCCAGATACTTAAAACTGTCTACTTGTTCGATCTCTTTATTATTAAGTTGTATTCTTATTTGTCTATTGTTTCTTCCTAATATCATCACTTTGGTCTTATTAGTATTTATCATTAGTTTTCGTTTTTGTAGTGCTGTGTTCCAGTTCTAAGTTTCTTTGCAATTCTTCCTGGTTTTTTGCACAGATCATCAGATCATCCGCGAATGCACATTCTGATATATATACCGGTTCCAAATATCTATAGCCCACTAACAGTTTCTTAACTTTATGTTTAACTTCTTTTATTACTTCATCTAATACAATATTAAAGAGTGTTGGGCTTAATACTCCCCCTTGTCTCACGCCCTCTTTTGTTACAAATTCGTCTGACTCCATATTATTTGTTCTGACCTGATTTTGAGTTTTATTGTATAAACTAGCTATATTGCTTCTCAGTCTGTTTCCAATTCCTCTTTTCTTAAGGCTATGCCATATAACTCTTCTTGGTATGCTGTCGAAGGCTTTTTTAATATAGATAAACGCCACATATATGTGATTGCTGTGGAACTTCTCTATCAGCTGTTTTATTGTGAATATGTGGTCCTGTATTCCTCTCCCTTTTCTAGAACCACTTTGCAATTCTTCCATTTGGTCTTCTGTTTTGGCTTTCAATTTGCCGTCTAGTAGTCTCTCATACACTTTATATGTATTGTTGAGTAGTGTTATCTCTCTATAGTTGTTGCAGTCTTTCTTATTTTCGGACTTGTATAGTGGTAATATTATACCAGTTTCCCATTCCATCAGTATTTTGTTTTCTTCTGCAATTTTGTTAAACAGTGTTGTCAATACCTCTAGACCGTTGGGCCCTAGTAGCTTTAACATTTCTGTTGTTATATCTTAAGCTTCTTTATAGCTTCTCCTACTTCTTCCAGACTAAATGTTCTCCCTTGTTCCACGTCTTCTTCTTCTTCCCTATTTTCTTCTTCGATGTCCCATGTACTTGATATGTTTGCGTTTAGCAACTCTTCAAAGTATTCTTTCCATCGTAGCATTATATCGTTGTTTTCCGTTAATATTTCCCCTTTCTTTGAGTTAATATATTGACATTTTGTTTCTTTTCCTTTCCTTAATGTTTTCAGTACTTTATAAATTAGTTTCTGGTTACCTATTCTGTCCTTCTCCATCTTTTCGCCGAATTCTTCCCATGTGTGTATTTTTGCTCTTTTCACGATCTCTTTGACCTTTAGTCTCTGTTCTTTATATTTTGTATAGTTTTCGTTATTTTTGTTTCTTAGATATGTTTTCCATGTCATTTTCTTTAGCTTTGTTTCTTCCTTTATCTCTTCGTTCCACCAACTCGATTTCTTTCTATATTTGTTATCACTCGTCTGTCCACATATTGCTTTGGCTGTGTTTATTACAGTTTCTTTGAATTTTATCCAAAGCTCTTCTATGTTATAATTCATAATACTTGCTTTTAGAGTTCCCATTTCTTTTTCTGTTCCTTCAGTATATTTATTTGCTATTTCTTCTTCCCTTAATTTGTGTGTTCTTATTTTTATCTTCTCTTGTGTGTTAATCATTTTATCCTTTTGTTTCCTTAGTTTCCTTACTAACTCCATTTTAATTTCCGATACTACCAGGTAGTGATCCGTATATAATTCGGCTCCTCTTTTTACTCTTGTATCTTGCATGTCTCTTCTATATTGCTTATTTATTATTACGCAGTCAATTGACTTCTTATTTCTACTTACTATTTCTCTCGTATACTTATGTATATCTTTGTGTTCAAAGAAGGAATTTGTTAGAACTGGGTTATTCAATATACAGAAATCTATTAGTCTTTTCCCATTTGTATTTCTTGTTTCTTTTCCATGTGCCCCTATTGTCTCCCCTGATTCCACATCTTTTTTCCCTACTCTTCCATTTAGATTTCCAATTATAATTATTCTTCCATTTAGGCTTTCTATTGTTTCTGCTAGTTGCTCCCAAAACTGTTCTTTTATTTGTGCCTTGTCATTTTCCCCTGGTCCGTATGCAATTATCATCGTGCTTTTAACTCTGTTACCCGCTTGTCTCTCTATCATAAGTAATCGTTCTGTAATTGCTACCGATTTCGTAATATATTTAGTTATTTCCTTTTTAACTAGACAGCCTACTCCCTCTCTTGCTCTCTGATTTCGTACGACTCCTGTATATATTAGTAGGTTTCCACTTGGCAGAATTATCTCTCCACTCCCTTTCTTTTTAGTTTCAGTTATTCCTAAAATGTGTAGTCTTGCTTTGTTAAATTCTTTATCTAATTTATGTTCCTTTCCTGCTATACTTCTTATGTTCCATGTTCCTATTTTCCATCTCTCAGTCCTTTTCATTGCCTTGTTCGTTATCCCATAGATCGGTCCCATGTTCTTATCTTCCGCTTTTAGTTTATTCTCAAGGTTGTGCGTGTTATTTTTCTCATTTGTTCCTTAAAATTTTGCCCATCAGGGGATCTCTCAGCTACTGTTCTCTTGTAGTTAGTATTTTGTCTCCCTGCGGATTGTACTAGACTTTCTTGTTGTATTTCTTTATGTGTAACCATTTTGTTGCATATCTTTAATTTATCGTAACTTAAATATGCCGTTTGTCCTTTTTCTCTGGCTTCTTTAAGGAAAGGTATTAGTCTTCTTCTTTATTCTGGGACCTTTTTCGTATAATCTTCATCTATCCAGATGTCTGATCCTTTTAGGTTTTTGCGTTTCTTATCTCTTGCTTAGTACTCGTCTTTGTTAGTTTTACTAATATTGGTCTTGTTTTTCCGTCCATGGGGTTTCCTAATCTTTTTATCTCATCTATATCGACTTTTCCATCTAGGGTTACTCCTATTTTATCTATTACTGCACATGCCTATCTTCTAGTTATTTCTTCGTCCTCGTTTGTTTCTTCGTTAATACCCTTCATTACCAGATTTGTTCCTCTTACTTCTCTTTCTAGCATTTGTATTCTGGTGTTTTGTTCTGCCACTTGTTTCATTAGTTTCGTGTTTTCCTCTTTAACTTGATTTAATTCTTGAATTGTTTTATCTAACTTATTATCCATTTGGCTCGTGTTTTCATTTATAGTGGAAAACATTGCTTCAATTCTTTCCATATCCATTTTTATTTTTACTGTTTTTAACTATTTTTATTCCGTTCGTAAGTTTTGTATCACTGTAATTCTTCGTATTTAATATTTATATTATAAATATGTAAGCTTTTATTTGTACATGCAACATGCTTAACTTATATTTGACAGTTGAAATTAAAATTTCTAATTATAATAATAATAGTTCCCCCTAACAGGCTACGAAAGCCCTTTTTGGGTGTAACAGGATAGGTCTGCTACAATCTAGAGCCTACGGTACACAAAGGTAGTAACGTGATCGCCTATTATTAAGTGGCGAAGCGAAGCGGAGTCACTCACTAACTTCATGTTGTCCGTCTGTTTGTCTGTCTGTCCGTCCGTTCGTCCATCCGAGCAAAAACTCGAGAACGGCTTGGAATTTCCAAATTCTATTTTCACCAATCGACAGGTGACCAGAAAGGCTTGTTTGCTAGTGATTTTGAAACTGATTGGTTAACCCATGAACTTGCTTTTAAACTTACAGACTAAAGGGTTCTCAAATTTGGGAGACTGCTTCGCCACTTGCTATGCGTTGCAAGCTTTGTAGGTTTATTACACCAAAGTTTGACCTCCAGGTACTCATTTATTGCAGCCTGAGTCAAGCTGGGTCGTAAAAATGCCATTAATCAAATTGGCGAGAGCGATATTTAAACCCGCATCTCCAGTTTTCGTAGTATAGCGATCTATCTAGTAGATCACTACGCCACTAAATTCCTAAATATAATTTTTTTCTTTTGGTGCTTCTTAGAACTGTCTAAATTAAACATAACATTATTCTAAAACATCTTCATTTTTGCTGTTTGAATAAATACGTCAGTTAGAATGATGGTAAATAGTTTTTTTTTATTATTATTATTAGATTATAGTCACTGCCAGAGCGAGGCAAACATATAACATTAACTGTTGCAGGTTCTTGTAATATAGATTCGAATTTGTATTGAAGAAAAGCTGCTACGAATTTAGAAACTTCGTAAAGCTACTCTTCTTAGGTTGTTTAAGCATGGTAGCATGTGCATCGACGTCAAGCGGGCGTGCTATCGACCCGTATCTGCATTATTACCGCGGCATCGAACGCAGCCTCGCTTAAGGTCAGCCTCATTTACCTGTTGTTTCTAATTTTGTATCCAGAGCATGACCTACTATTACAATCAAGCCTCAGCTGTACAATACGCCTAGTAATTTACTCCTAACTAAATTGATTCAAACAAACATATGTAACTGTCTCCAAAAAACTACCAATACTCACAACAAGCGCCAACAAATAATTCATATCCAAGATATAAACACCAAATACATCTTTTGCAATTTAAAGAGTGCTTATAAAATAATATGGTTTTCCAACCATCACAACAGAATTGGTAACCTTCTGGATTGTCAAGTAGTCTAAATCAAAAATCGCAGACGCAAATATATTCAGTCACAATCTAAACAAATTGAAACATCAAGCTATCGGCCTATGCCTACTATTACTATAAACCTTTAAGTGAAACCGATAAAAAAATCAGATAATAAAATTTTTCACTCGTCACTGATCTTTAATTGTTACGTAATGACTATTGAAATATTTATACAACTACTAAAAATAATACCAAAATTACTAGGACAATATAAAAATACAAACGAAGTTAAAATAGTACCAAAATTTCAAAATTTTTAAGCACATACTCGGAAATCATTAAAGCTTCAGTGCAACTAAAAGCTTAATTTCAGCTAGTGTTGCTAATTTAAAATAATTAAAACAAGAACTCTAAATAAAAGACCATATAATTAGCAATATTCTAAATATAAGACAGCAAGAAACCAAACTACCAGTTTTAAATACACCAACATTTCTTTAATAAAAGCCAAAGATGTGTAAAGTGTACTGGCGCTCATGTTTTATATCAACGTTAACACACAGCTATCAACAATGCAAACTCCTTGTTTTAAATGTCACGTTGGGTAATTGTCTTGCTAATTACAATGGTTGCCTGTAAACAAATTAATCAACCACAAGCACAACTAGTACATATTACCTTTCTCCAAATAATCAGTGGTGTTAATAACCAGAATGTTCCGAAATAACCAGAACAATTCCTACAACTAAATAAAACCAACGATAAAAATGAATTAAAAAACTTGCTGGAGACCCTAAGGAAACAAATTAGAACCATGTTGAACTTAGAGGATAATCAATAATTGGTGTCAGAAAGTACCTATCAAAAATAATGAGAAAATGTAAATCAGCGCCACTTATCATCCATAATAGTTAGCTAAATGAAGTTTTGTAGTAAACTATTGATCACGTGACTATTTAATAGTAAACATGGACTCCTTAAATTTCGAAGAAAAGTTGTTTATTGTACAGAAAGTTTACGAATGTGAAAGAAGTTGTGTCATGATCCGACGATCCCTTAAATAGTCTCCCTTACAAGGAACAATATCAATTTTCCCGTAAATTCATAGATAAAGGTGTTTAGGGCTTTCTTGTCAGAACAACAGCGGACCATATTCCGTTTTCTGTTTCTGCAAGTTTTCAAAAATGTCGATTTTTACAACCTTATGTTTTAGCACCCATTCTGTACACTTTTACCTTTCATTCTTTCTCTTCACTTGACCAGTACTTTCGACGTGGCACTCGATGACACAGACTAGTCGATGTAGTAGTTTGCTCTCGTCACGGGTCAGTTCATTGTCAGCGGCGTTGGATGAACTGGGTTCATCTGTGTACTTGAGTGCCAATGCGACTGAGCGGCTTTCATTGTCAGCCGCATTCTGCAATATCTATTACATTCAATGCAACAATAGTGAGAAAAACGAAAAACTAATCAACCAATTGATATTTTGAATTAATATGTGGCAGCCGATGTGACTCGTACAGAAATGGACTTTCCTGTTCAAACATATAAATTCACTCCTCGAAAATGGGGCAAAACTTTCTGCACCCAAAAGGGCTCGAACCAGGATCAAAATATTGTCAGTTCTGCACCTTAGCATTACACCACACGCCTCACTCGCTGACGGGTGGAGTTGAGTGGAGAATCAAAAGTGTGGAATGAGAGAAATGAGGTTTTGTAAGGTTTGTGAGTTGCAGAGGGGGATTAGTAATGTTCGCCTTTTTGAAAACTTTTGCACCTACTGGGTATGAAATACTACTCTATAATAGTTCCCTATTGAGGTTTTAACTATCGATTCGCTCGATTTTAGTCACAAAAATATATAGATCCTTGTTTGGCAAAGACAAACATTTTGAAAGGAAGGTAAGCAGGTGAAAAAGAGCAAAGTTTTATTTACGCTTCTGGATAATTTTGAAATAGGTGTCATAGGTCTGGACATCGATAATTTTGCTAGTAATGAAATTAATTGAGCATTACATTCCCCTGACATAAATCAGTGTGAATTTTATATGAGAATATCTGGAACAATTGGATCTACAAAGAATCTCCAAGAACACTCACAAATCTCTAAATAACCACAAAAATAAAGCTTTTTCCAGATGTGTTTTAAAATTACTCTGCCCATTAGATCTTTTAAAGCAAATGAACGAAGGCTGTAATATTCAAGAATCAAATCTCCATAATATACTAAGCTACTATTTAATAACCGTCAAAGCACTTATGGGGCTACCCGAGAAGACCTACAGATATATTACTTAGTTATACAGTGCGGTGCTTAGACTAAGGTATTCTCCCGAATAATGGAATACAGTTACGATTGTTCTAATACCAAAACCAAAAAAAGCTATTTGAAAATGTGCTGCCAGTCTTGTCAAATGCATTAGAAAAAACACTTCTTGCAAAACTTATTCTAGTAGTTACAGTTACCACATACTAAACCAAAAGTTTGAAGCTCAAAGCCACCAAATAATCAGAGTAACAGAAACAATTTTTAAAAATTTTGCAAGTAAACGATACTACGCGATAGTTTTTATAAACGTTAAATAAGCTTTCGACAAGGTGATATGTACGCTCTACAAACTACTACGACATACTTTAATCATATGCCTCTAATAGGATTTTATTCGTCAAACATCTTTACAATTTATTATTTCAAGCGTTTTCTAAGATAGTTTTTGAAGTCCAACGCTGTATCTGCCTTTTATATCAGATCTTCTATCCTTACAGACAACTTTTGTTTGCTATGTTTGCCGACAATACCATTTTAGTAGGATCATAGCCAGACTCTAACACAGCATTTAAGTATCTGGACCAATTAAAGTAAGAAATAGCGCATCAAATTAAATGAAGTAAAGCGACCCTTTTGACTTTTGCCGAATCGTTTAGCAATGCACCTAGACAAATGGTTAACCCGGAAGACAAATATATGGACAAAAGTGAAACAGTTGGTATTGAAGAAAAGAAAAATATACTGTCTGATTTATGAAAGTTCAACTTGCTCTTGTCAACAAAATGATCTTGTGTAAGAGCATAATTATACCAATTTGGTCATATATAATACAACTGCAGAGTACTGCTCGTAACTTAAATATATTAACATTTCGAGACGATTTCAGTTTAAACTTCTTTGATCCATAATACGCACACCGTAGTATAAACTGAATTAAGTCTTACTACCATATCTGGACGTTCTATCTATCAGCAATAAAATTATGAAGTTACAAGAACGTGATCGATATTTGCCTTAACCTACCCGTGGAACCATGTAGCAAAGAATTTAAAAAATGATACAGAAATAATGTAGTAGCCAAATGAGACATGACAATGTAAAACAAATTTATTTATGAGGATTTAAAAAAGCAATAACGTATCTATACGTAATGTTTGTTATTGAATTGGAACACGTTTACGTTTCTTTTTTTCATTGTATTCATTATATTTTCGTCTTTCATTAATGAGATGTAGTATCGCGTCAGTCATCTATTGTTGTTTATTTTGGCATTTTTAGTTGTTCATATTGTATTGTTCTAAATTTCTACAAGGGTATTTTTTATAAAATCTTAGGTTCTTTCAACTTCAGTTGTAGTTTAGTTTCTGCTTTTTTTGGGATTTTTATTTATTGGCATTTTAAATTTGTCCTCTAGCTTCTGCTTCACTTCTTCTATAATCTCTGGTATTTTGGTGTTTTGAATATCTATTCTCTTGGTCATATGTGCTGCCTTGAGTTTCGGAAATCGATGCATTTTAAACTTCATAACCACTAGATTGTGAACCGAGTAAGCGTCTTTGCCCAGATAGGTCTTTACTGCTTTAACGTATTTTCTGAACTCTTTGTTAATTATGATACAATTTATTTAGTTTCTCACAATGTTTACTTTTTAATCAGCCAGCAATTTCCACGTATATGAACGCCATGAAGGCAGTTTGAAGAAAGTTGTTCATTGCAAAATTCTACAAGTGCGCCTCCTTTTAAATTTCTTACACGTAAACCGCATTTCCTCACTACGTCGTCTTCCTCGTCCCTATCTTTGAGTTAAAATCTTCTATAATTGTTGTTAGGTACTATATAGGTCATAGTAAAATTTTACAATTTCGTCATCTTCATGCTTTTTTGTTGGTGCGTCAAGTTTACGCACGTCATCCTTATAAACCTATGGGAGGTTTGCAATTTTAATATAATTCGTTCGTTCCTGGAAATAAAGGTGAGAACTGATTTTGTTATTTGAGGTCATATCATTATCGCGACTCCATATTCGTGTTTTGAGTCGTCATGCCCAGAGTAGTAAATAATGCCATTTTTTGTGATTTGTTGTTTCGCTCCGGGCTATCTAGCTTTGCTGAGACTTAAAATGTCAATTTTTAATATACATATTTCTAAATCAACGTTTGCAAGTTTCATATACACGCTGCGTATTATTTCAAGTGATAATTCCTACAATGTTGTTATAGATTTGTAGTTTGTTTATATGTTTATTGGTAAACGACAGGGAGATTCTTTACCCCCTCTCCTTATTTATGAGGTACTTTGGACTGTGAGTCAATTCGATATTTTCGTCAACCATAAAGATACATTGGAATAATCATAATAGTAGTACAATAGTAATTCGGTTTGCTTTATGTACCACAGTACGGAAGCCATTGATGCTTTTACAACTGTGCCTTCCGCCATTCAATACTGCGCTGTTTCAAAGTCATACTTTCCACAGTGTAGCTTGATTTTGATGAAACTGCTGCCTTTCGTCAGATCGCAGTGTCACAATCTGCAAAATTCGTTGATATTTTTGACTAGAAGTATCAGAAATCGACCCTTTAGAGAACTAATTCTTCGATAGCCTCGATTCAGTAGAGGTATAACTGTTGCCTTATGCTCTCCAGGACTAGTGAGTCTAACTGTTGAATCGGCCGCCTATTCTGGGCCAGACCCTGTTGCTGGTCCGCCCCAGGCATTTTATTTTCCCGCTACCCACCATATATGGTGAGCATTCCCCTATCTCCGACCTGGAAAGGCGTCTCATGGAGAACTAGGAATCTCGCACGGTAACACGTTTATTCTTTCTTATATTTCTGAAAGGTGCTAGATACTAGTAACAATATTATGTTTATTAATACATATATGTCAGCGAATACCTTGTATGAAAACCTCTTTCTTGATGTTCTTTTACATTGTACCAATAACTTCCTTATAAGAGCAACAGTGTTCAAAAATTAAAAATATTATTTTATAATTATTAAATTTAACACAATGAAATAAATAGTAATGCTATTATCTATTAGCACACTGTATCCTCTAAACATAAATCATTGCACATAAAATTTTAACAAATTTTTAACAAATTAATTGTATAATATTTTTTATCATGTACATAAATAATGTAATTGGTAATTTACAAGGAAGAAGTACTATATAATTCAGTTACCGTTTAAAACAATGATGGAAAAAATTAGCGATGCAAATAAGAGAAATATTTTTTAAATGTTTATATTTGAATACTTTGCTGCTCTTGAAACTTTAATATAAAGCTCGAAAGTACTTCAAGACAGCAGCATTTCATATCATTAAAGCAATATTAAATATTATTTCAAGCGATGGTTACCTGTGGAATACTTTATAGGCAAAAACACTAAAGAACTACAACTCAAACCTTTTGGTTTTTCAATGTAACGTAATAGACAAACTTTTAATTTATTTTAGACATTTTTTAATGGATTATTTCTGATAGGTCTCATACTACACATTTATTTTCACTATGTAGTAGGTTGTAAAGTTTTAAATAAATTTAAAAACGTTGTTTAAATAAATTCCTTTAGAATTTTCTATAATAGAAATTTTTATGTACAGAGTGTCCTAAGGTATTGCGGATAAATAATGTAAGTATATACTATAAACAAATCATTACACAAATAAAAACATTTATTTACACCTGTTTTATTTAATAAAAATATCTTCTTTTTAATTCTATTTGTATGTTTCATATATTTTTTTATAAAACTTGTATTCTGTTAATGTTCTCCAATAAATGCTTTGCTTCAGTTGGAGATGATATAAAAATTCTACTGTTTATCAAGAATTTATATAAACATATTTTAGTTAATCAAATGCCAGTGAAGTTATCTCAAAGAGTAATGTTGCTTAAGTTAATTTTACTGTATTGCATCCAGGCCAGCTCGGTCCTGAAGAATGTGTTGTATATGTATATGTATATTTTAAAACTTGCTGCTGGTAAATCCATCCGACTATGAAAAAAATAAGCAAAATCTACAAAGCCTATGCGCCACCTCTACGATGCAGCATTGTAATTTTAATACCTTAAGAAAATTTTTCAACTAAGGTCATGGCAATTGGTAAACAAGAAGAACAGACAAACATAAAAATCGACAACAGTAAATTAGAACAAGTCAAAAGTTTCACATATTTAGGAGTTACTATAGACAGCAAAGGAGGACACGAAGCTGAACTAAACAAACGAATAGAAAACACTGCCAAGTTGTACTACGCACTAGGAAAGACATTCTTGAACAACAAAGAGATTTCTAGGAAAACAAAACTCACCATATATAAAACAATTTATCTACCGACATTGACATTTGGGGGGGAATCGTGGGTAACAACGAAGAGACAGGAAAGTAAACTACAAAGTATGGAAATGAAATATCTGAGGAAAGTACTAGAAGTAACCAGAAGAGATAAAATACGAAATCAAATAATTCGAGAAGAACTTAAAGTAGAACCACTGGAAAAAAAATAGAAACACGACAGCTACAATGGTTAGGACATCTACTTAGAATGGACAAAGATAGACAGGTTAAAAAAATATGGGAATCGAAAGTAGGTACTAGTAGAACAAGAGGAAGACCACGAAAAACATGGACAAGAGCAATAGAAGAAAAACTTCTTCAGAAAGGAATAACATGGTAAGAAGCGAAGGTAATGGCACAGAACAAAAAGGAGTGGACCAGATTAGTACATACGAGTAGAAATCAACAATAATTTTAGTTTTAAATATTATGTCAAGAATTAGTTTAGTTTTATTTTTGTAAATACATACCTTTACACTGTATGGTAGGAAAGGTTTTGATAATATATATATAAGAAAATTTTTCTCTAGTCCAATGAGGTGAAACAAGGTACTAAAAGAAAACTCACATCCATAAAAAATCTGATTACATTTATGAACTTCCTCCAAGCACTTACAATTAGATAAGATTGAAGGTTTAAGCATAGTTATCACCAATATTATTATTATATAAAATATACAAAACATGTCCTAAAGTGTTTTTAACAACAATATAATTATTAAAGCTTGTACGTTTGTTTCTAAGGTAAGTACCATATAGGTACTTGATAAGAATAGTTTTATTTCTCAGTTATAAAAGAAAAACAATTTATTGTTAACGTATATTTTACAAGCATAATTCCTATTACCTAGGTGGGGCCAAAAGAACATGTCTTTGAAATGGGTAATATTTGAGAGGAAGAGGTAGGCGACCCCTGCTTATTGTATGGGTGTAGTTCATAGATTGCAATTTTAATAGCCATAGTGCAGTATAACGTGGAACATCAACACGTTTTTATCGTCAAACAGTTTTCTAAAAATAACGATTCTGTTGTTACAATTTAGTGTTTTTCCAATCGAAAGTTCAATGTTGCGCTTTATTGTAGTAAATGAGGAAATCCTTGATTGTAACACAATAATTCGGTGAGCTAAATCGTTTAGCGCAACTGAATCAGTTATGAAAAGAATTATGAAAAAACATCAACTGTCCGTTCCCGTACGATTAGAACTCCAAAAACTGTTGAGGGAATGGAAACGCCGGTTCTTTGGCGCTCCACTAGGTGTCGTACTCCAACTTTAGGTATATTTTACTACAGCGGATCGCACACGTCAAGTTAAAACTCCATCTGCGCAACATGATTATTCAAAAGCTGGCTCAAGGTAATTTTGTCCATCGTAAAACATTTCATGAAAGAATTCTGGAAATTATTGCTTCCTATAATGCAATTGTGATGATAAGTGATGAGACACGCTTTCTTTTAAATGATTACGTCAATAAGGAAAACTGTTAATTTTTGGATGCGTATGGCCGACGAGAATAACAACAGAAACCTCTCCATACTGCCATGGTGGTAGTTGGTGCGGAATTTCAAAAGTAGTGATCGCTGGATCACACTTTTTTGAAGAAGAAGGAGCTGCACTAACAGTGACTTCAAACCACTATGTCGCCGTATTGCACATTTTTTTGCATCCACAACCTTGACGTTTACGGGTCAACATAGAAAAGTGTAGTTCTAACAAGATGAAGCCGGTACCCACACTATGTCAGTTGTTAAGCAAATGTTTTCTTAACACTTAATTTCACGTTTAGTCGATGTTCTTTAGCTTTCATGCTCAACAAATTTGGCTACCTGCGATTTTTTTTATAGTTATCTCAAATAAAATTCCTCGTACAGTAGACAAGCTAAAAGTTGCAACTGTACCAAGGGAAATGTTAATAAGTGCGACATTTAAAAGAGGCTCCAGTTATATATGTAGCAAGAAGGATGTCATAATTTCAATATGATCTTTTGTAATTAAATAATCAATGTACACTCATTAAACGACCTTTATTACAGTGGTGTTGGTACTGGTACAAATTTTTTTATGTTGAAATCGATGAAGTCACATTTATTTGAAAAGCATGAGCTTTTTAAACCACTCTGCGTAGTATTTACTTGTACCAGGTATTAAAATTAGTTACTAATTAAAAGTAAGTTTAATATTACCAATTGTCATAATTTGAAAATTCCTTAAATATGATATTGCACTATTATTATTCTTGGTAGAATATTGCTACTTCTTTTCGAAGTCAATAATCCTTTTTTGGGGTGGATTAGTTTCCTAGTTTTTAATGTCGCTTTTTTTTGTTTCTGATAGGTTTTTGCTTTTAGTACTCCATATTATGCTGTTTCTTGCTTTCTCTTTCTAGTCCTTCATTTTTATATTTTATAAATCTTCTTTTAATACTTCGTACTATCTGTTTTTCGGTCTTAGGCCTTTAGCTTATTTGTAGCAGGTTTTCATGTTGCTATTCCTTTAATTATTCTTGAATCTTCCATTTTTAAAATATGGCAGAAGTTCAAAGGTAGAATTTTCTATCACCACTTCCTTATTGTTATCTGTTTCTCCTCCCTGACACTTCATATATTTTGTTTTGTTTTCATACATTTTGAGTCCTAATTCACTTGTTTTCTTTTACTTATAAAAACTTTCTTTAGTTTATTCCACGTTATTGATGTAATAACTATATGGTCGGCATAAGTTATGACTTGTTGTGCTTCTTTGTACGTTTCTCCCTTTTATTGCTTCTTCTAATGCTAAATAAAAAAGTGCCTGTAATAGTTCAGACTGCCTTTTTTTGAATTTCTCATTATCATTTGTATACATCGTCTAATTTTTTTCAGTATCCCTATTCTTTTCAATATTTGTTAAAGCTTTATTCCCTTAACATTATCAAACGCCTGTTTACAGTCAATAATAAATAATAAAGTGTAGTTCAATACCTTGCTCATAACGCTTTTCCAATGTTTAAGTATGACATACAAAGTATCTATTGTTGATCTTCCTGGCCTAAATCCGATTTAATAGTCACCAATTACTTTTTTTAGTGTATTTTATGAATTTTTTCTGTAGCATTGTCGTAAACATTTTGTGTATCATATTTAGCAAAGTGATTCTTCTGTAGCTCTTGCATTGTTATAGATTTCTCTGTTTCGGAATTATTACAATTATTCCAATTTTCCGTTAAATCAGCATTTTTTCTTGTTTTAATATTTCCTTTATAAACTCATGTATTTTTTATGCAGTTTCTCCTTTGTATATTTTAACGTCTCTCCATTTATTTGGTCACATCCTGGCGATTTTATATTTTTTGTTTTTTACGACATATCTCGTTTCTTCATAGGTTGGTTCTTTTATTATATTTTTATTTTCGTCATTTTGTCATAAATATATTGTTCTTCCCGCTTTTATGTTACCACGCTTGTCTTCTACGCATCTTATTTTCACTGAGTTATTTCTCTTCTCTGTTTTGATTTGTTGATAAACTACGCTTTTTCTATTTTGTTATTAATTTCTTTTACGTATTTTATTCTACCCTATTTTGTATACAGTTTTTTAGTATTCCATTTTTTGTATTCTCGTTTTTCTTTTTTGCTTATGTATTTTTGTTTCATTTTTTGTAACTAACCTATAGCGATGTGTATTTGCATTTGCACCCCTGTATGATCTGACGTTCTATTCTGGTTTTTATTTATCAATATTGGTCTGGTTTTCTCTCGTTATTCTTGGTATTACCTATGTGTATCCTTCTGTATTTTGTATATATTTTGTGCTGCTGATTGTCGTATTTGTTACCATAACAATGCTGCATATCCTATTTTGATTGTTATGTATTGTATGTTCTACTACTTTCTTTGCAAAGTTCTCCTTTCGAATTTGTGTATTAAAATCTGCTAGTGTAATCAATAAGTTATATTTTGGTATTTCTTCATATGTCTTCTCCAATTCGTTATAGACGTTGTCCTTATCTTCCTGTCTGTCAGCCTTTGTAGGCGCATACGCACAGATAAAATACATAATAAGAGATATGCCTTTTATTCTTGAACAGCATAATTTGCCTTTTATAATTTTAAATTCGTAATCTTCAAGTTCTTATGCACTATAAAGCCAGTGCTATTGTTACCCTATTTTTATTTCCCTGAGTATAGCGTTGTAACGTTTCTTTTATTAATCTCTCTTTACCTTTTCTACCTTATTTCTCTGAGAGTTGCTATACCTTTTTAGTTTACTGGCTACTTTTATTACCTTTCCAGGCACTAGTATTGTTTTTATTCCATGTTGCTACTTTTATTTTATTATTATTTTTATTTTTTCCTTCTTATTTGCTTTCTATTTATGCACACATTCATAGCGTTGATCGACTCCTGTTTAGGCCTCTTCCGTTTCTGTAATATCAGATTTTTAATTATTTTTCTTCTCCTTTTTATTCTATTCGTACAGCTGGCTATTTATTATTAGTTTCTGGTATTTAATTATTTCTTTACTCCCTTTTTGACCAATTCTATTATTATTCTGGCTTGTATTTTTCTTTCATTTCTATATAAATACATTTTTCTATAAGTTCTTTTTTATTTGTCATTATATCCAACTTTTGCTTAAATGTTTCTACTTTTGCAACAGTAATTTTCTTTTCTGGTATTTACCTTAGCTTATATTATTTAACTTATATAGTTTCTGTTATTTTTGCTTCATATCTATATTTTTTTAAATAATCTTCAATCTCTTCTCTTGATCTTTCTTCTCTGGTTTTCAATTTTGTTATTAATATGTTGTTTTTTCTTTTTTTTTGTTCTTGTTTTTTATTATTTCTTTCATTTTTCAATTCTGTCAATTAGTAGTTGTTTTTTATATTTTTATATTTTCTCTTTTTTAATCCTTTTACTTTCTTTTTGGCAGTTTTAATTTCTTTTTGATCTCTCTTGAAACTATTTACCAATTTTCGCCTTATTGTTCCAATTTTCTTTAATGCCAGCTTATTATTATTTCTTTGTGGCCTAACTGGCGTTTTTGTCATCTTACATTTTCTAAAGACTTGTTCTTTGTCTTCGTTATTCTCGTACTGCCCATCTTTTTTTATTTTTATCATCTGCCGATTTATCTTCACTCGTCATTTATTCCAAATACGGCCCTATTTTTCCCCGCTTAAACCACTTGCCGCGTTCGCGTAGTATTAGTCCTAATCAACCCGTCGTAGACGTGACTCGTATCGGCTCTACGATTTAGATTTTACTAAATAAGATCTAATAATCTGAACTGTTACTCGCTCGCCTTTTATTTATCACGACTGGAATTAAGTTATTACATTAATGCTAAGGCTCTAATGCCCCGCGTGGGAGCACGGCCTGCAAACTGAGAGGTTAAGGCTTTCATATGTTTTACCACTCTGCCCGGTTGTCGCGCACCAACCCTGAAGCGAGGCGATGTGGCAAGCGCTGCGCCTCAACTACTGGTGATAAGTTGTTCCATTAAGTAAGCAAAATATAAAAGGGCAGTAGACTCTGTAAACTAAACTCTTTATGTTGCATTATTATTTTACTCACTTTTACTCAGATTAAAAGTGGCGACTAAGTTATATAAATCTCACTGTACAGAGTAAGTGATAAGTGAATAATATTGACAGTAAAGCCCATATTTCTAATAAAATCTAAAATAAATATTGAAACAAATTGCATATGTTCTTTGTTATATAGAAAAAAAAAGCAAATCTTTAAATTTCAACTTAGGCACCGGTATCGTCAATTAGTTTCTTCACACGAACGGTGATGTAATGCAAAATATCAAAATAATAAAATTATACCAATTTTACGATTGTCCAATCCGTCAGGAAAATAGGTGTGGTTTTTTAAAAATGAGATAACTTTTATAAGACTAAAGTTCTTCGAAATTCATAATATAGTAGCACTAAGCTGGTGCACAATGGTTTCTTTTTCCCGAAAAACTTACGGTAAAATATATACTGCCACAGCGCTATAGCATTTTTGCCTAATGTAAAATTAAGAGCAAACATCTTGAAAAAAAAATTTATTCGATAGCTATTACATTCCTCAAATTTAACTTAACACTTTACATTAAGAGGCTATCTGTCGTCTCAGTTCATATGGAATTAAATAAGTTATATCGTTCTTAGCACATAAGACAAAAATTACTGGCATTTTGCATTTGGAGGGTGACAAAGATAACAGAGGATCTAAAGAATGTTATTTTCAATTAAGGTTAAAAATAATGACTGCGTCTAGTTACGTATTTTCTGTCTTATAATACATGTATAGTGAGACTCTTGTTCTTGTTTTTTTTTTAAATTCCTACACTGCTTAACTAGTAAAAAATCTGTGAAATTTAATCATTTTTATAAAAATACTAAAATCTCTCTTTTTCGTCATACAAATCTTTACTTATATTTATAAAATACATGAAATTAACATTGTCACGTAAAAAACATTGAAATTTACTTTTCATTTTGCATTTACTTAACGATTTGGTATGTAAACGATACACTACACAGCTTTAAATATGCAAAAAATTAATTTATTTATTATCAGTAAAAATGTTAATAATTTATTTTTAATAAAAATTAATTATTTTACTTTGTCTACGTGTCACTAAATCCTGAGGAGAAGTAAGGTGGAAGTATTCGGCGCCGTGGCTTAGTTGGTTAAAGCGCCTGTCTAGTAAACAGGAGATCGAGGGTTCGAATCCCTCCGGGGCCTGAGCTTTCAATGCTCCTTTTTCAAAAAATCTTAGTTGATTAAAAATTTCACTTGCCTTAATAGAATTAAAATACTTATAATCAAGCTAACAGAACATTACTTTTGATTAATTATATTTCAATAGCATGCAAACGATAAAATTAGAATTTTTAAAACATAAATTTTATTTTTTTGCTTGTTTTTAATTAAGGTGTGTAAAACTATATTCACTATACCTGTAAAATTTGCAGATCGTAATTAATACAATTTCAGAATAAATTATATAAAATCTTGCATTCACACATATGTGGCACACATTATTGGAACACAACATAGATAATATATTTTAGAGAAATTTGATTATTGATTTTGCCTAAATATACATATAATTTTTTACTTATAACTCTCTGCAGATAACATGCACAAAAAGTTCTAAACATTCTTATTCATTCCACTACTCGTTTGTAATACGAGGGTATGGTGAAAAGTTCTCGACCTGACAGAGTTGGAGCCGCAATCGGCAAAAAATTATGCTTCCTGTTTGGGTGTATGTGTCATTAGTTCGTATGACTAGTTTCAACTTGTTCGCACAAGTAGTTTATTTATAAAAATATTTTCAGTAGATATGTTATATGTTTTTTGTTAAAATAGATAAACTTGAATATCGTGCGGCTATAAAATTCTTCGTTTTGGATGGATTAACCCCTAAGGAAATTCATCCGAAGTTGACAAAAGTTACGGGGACTCTGCTCCTTCCATGTCAACTGTTAAAAGGTGGGAAACTGAATTTAAACGTAGTCGCACATCCCTCGAAGATGACCCACGTGAAGGACGGCCAAAAACTGCAACCACACCGGAAACCATTGAAAAAGTGCATGATATCGTGTTGGACGATAGGCGAGTGAAGGTGAGTGAGATAGCTGAGGCTGTGGGGATATCGGAAGAAAGAGTGCGAAACATCTTGCACGAAGAATTAGGGATGCGAAAGCTCTGCGCAAGATGGGTGCCGCATCTGCTGAATGCCGATCAAAACAAAATGCGCAAACGATTTTCGCAGCAATGTTTAGATCGATTTTGTGCGGCGATTTGTCACCATGTATGAGACATGGGTCCACCACTATACGCCAGAAACGAAACAGCAGTCCAAGCAGTGGGTGGAAGCCGGTGGTTCAGCGCTAAAGAAAGCGAAGTCGATCACATCTGCCGGAAAGGTGGCCAGCGTGTTTTGAGATGCGAAAGGGATTCTGTTAATTGATTATCTTGCAAAAGACAGAACAATTACAGGCGAATATTACTCCAACCTTCTTGATCAGCTGGATGCCAAAATTCGCGAGAAGAGGCCTGGCTTGAAGAAGAAAAAAATCATCTTTCATCAGGACAACGCACCTGCGTTAGCGATAGGAAAACTGCAGGATTTGGGGTATGATTTGCTCGGCCGTCCCCCCTATTCTCTTTATTTGGCACCCTCAGACTTCCATCTGTTCCCAAACATAAAAAAAATTGTTTCTGGGAAGCGCTTCGCATCCAATGAAGAAGTCGATGAATATTTTCATAATCTTCCAGATTCTCACTTCCGAGAAGGAATACTGATGTTAGAAAGGCGCTGGATTAAGTGTGTTGAAGTCAAGGGAGATTATGTAGAAAAATAAAATTATTTTTTAACTGAAGACGCAGTCTTTCGTTGTCAGGCCGAGAACTTTTCACCTTACCCTCGTAGTCCAGTATATTCAATTATGTGTTCATATTTAGTTAGTTATGATATAGGTACCCAGTCAGCTTTTAGTCAATTTCAAATAATTTACAAAATCTCAACATCTTTTCTATTAATTTTGTAAATGATTTATATGCTCTCTTAATGCGTATCTGTCAATTTTAATATATAAGATTTATTACCGCAATTTAAATGTACGACAAAATAATTCGGTTAAGGGATATTGGCTGCCAATCTAAGTGCAAATACAACAATAAAGACTTTTTATTTTACATAAACAAAAATATTTGCCTTTTACATAATTGGCCTGTTAATAGGACTTTGTTGTTGTACTTTTATCCTGCTAATACTTTTTTCTCTATTCATTTCGGGTGGAAGCCTGCTTCAATATTTATTTTGCAATGCTACAATTTTACATTTATAAAGTCTCTTCATATTTTAAAGAAATAGCTTATATACAGGGTGGAATAAAAGTTTTTCCCTAATTTCAATCGAACCAACAGGTATCTTTTATATTTTAAGTAATGACTTTATGGCTGCTTTTCGAACTCGTTAACGTATCACTGCTTGATGTGATGAGCAAATTTAGAATAATTAACACCTACTTTTTTTAAAAGGGAGTATTACTATTACTTCCAATCGATATGTGGAAATGACTGGACAATTTTCTCATTGAATCTCATTGCACGTCAACTGGAACACGTTTGGTTGTGACAAAATAGAACTATAGTTCTTGCTTCTTCACTCCAAGTGCTAAAGAAGATATTTCCAGTGCCTCCTCCAGATCTCATTCCATGTTTTTTTTTTTCTATGGAAATATCTCAAGACAGACCTTTCACGTTCTACAACATGTAAAACGTTCAGAAATCTAACGTACAACATATGTTCGACAGAGTAATGAAGAAATTCAGACATTAAAAGAAGGACACCACTTAGCCCATATTTTCTTTAAAAGACATTTAAATACAACTATTACGTAAATTTAATTTTGTATTCTACCTAGACTTTTTTCTTTTTTAAACTTGAAAAGGGGAGCAAGGTTTTCCCCACTTTGGACGCATCTTCTTAGTTACCACAAATTTTCTAATGATAACATATTTTTGAAACTTGAGCTTATTTGTTTAAATGTGTTTACTGAACCTTGTGGTTTAATATATTTTGATAGTCTTTGTGAAATGTTGACCAATACATTTTATTTTTTATTTATTTGGAAAGCAATTGAAAATATTAATAATAAAAATTTATAAAAAAAGAATTTATTTTACGAGAAAGTGTGTAATCTTCACGTTTTCTATACTTTTTTTTTTAAATTAGATGATGTTTTTTAATATGAAACTGTTTATAAAATAACTAATTCATTTAAAGATACATTTTATAAATGAAACGTCTTCTTTAGTACATATATATGCACATAATCCTTTCCTCTTCTACCTTACGGTGTCGAGGTGAACGAGATCACTAGCCGTTTCCACTCCTTACGATCCTGAGCCATCGTTTCTGCTTCTTTCCACTTCATATTTTTCTTTGCCAATATTCCCCCAATTTCATCGTTCCAGGTCTTGATTGGTCTTTCTCTATTTTGTTTTCCATCATTTCCCATTTTCCAAATACTCTTCGCCTTCCTATTATCCTTCGCACTTAATAACCATGTTTCTCCACCATACAACAGCACCGGCTCATATATCGTTTTAAATATTCTAATTTTTGTTTTAAGGCTCACTTCTCTTTTCCAAATAAAAATCTTGTTCAAGGCATAGAATAATCTCGATGCACTGGCTACTGCTTTCAATTTTCGGCTCCAGCTCCCCCCTCTCACTTATTTTCGACCCCAAATATTTAAAGTCTAATACTTGCTTTATAATCTCATTATTCATACTGATGCCAGCATTCACATGCTCCTTTGTTATCACTAATAGCTCCGTTTTTGCACTGTTCACCTTCATTCCAAATTCTTTAAAATTTTCATTCCAAATATTTAAATTTAGTTGCATGTCTCTTTCCGTCCTAGTCACTATCATAAGATCGTCCGCATATATCATCTCTGATATGAGGAACTGCTGTACCTTATATACTCCCATTCTGGTTTTCTTTACACTTTCCTTGCACTTTCTAGCAATTTCATCCATTAGGACAACAAACAACAATGAGCTCAAAACTCCTCCCTGTCTCATACCATTTCTGGTTATGAACTCATTTGATGATTCACTATGGGTTCTTACAAAATTTCGCGTGCAGCTATATATACTTTTAATTATTTGTATTAGCTTATTTCCTACATTCCTCCGATCCAGCACTTCCCGTATTTTATCTCTGGGCGCAGTGTCAAACGCCTTTTCCAGGTCTACGATACATAGTAATAATTTGCTATTGTATTGCAGGTTTTTTCCTATTATCTGTCTTATTGTAAATATTAGATCCGTTGTACCCCGACCTGGCCTGAAACCACACTGGTTGTCTTTCAGCGTTTTTTATATAATTTCTCTCAGCCTCTTCTCTAATATTATTTCGTATAATTTGCTGACGACTGGCAACAGTGATATTCCTCTATAATTAGAACATATTTGTCTATCTCCTTTCTTGTATATTGGGAGTATCGTTGCTACGGTCCAATCCCTAGGTATTTGTTCATTATTCCAACATAAATTTATTATTTTAAGCAGTAGTAAGAGTCCTCCTTCCATATATTTAATCGACTCCGCCTTGATATTATCATAAACCTGCAGCTTTTCCATTCTTCAGCTTTTGTATTGCCTTACGGATTTCATCCAATGTTATCTCATCATCATAGTCCATCACTTCCCTTATCTCCAGCCCTTCATTTTCTTTTTCTCTTTCTCTTGTGTCCCCTCCTAAAATTTCCATAAAATGTTCCTGCTATCTCTCCATAATTCGCCCATTATTTAGTAATAAGTTCTCACTTGCATCCCTTATACCATTGGTCTTCTCATTCCGTCTTAGTCTTAAATTTTTCAACGTTCTATATAGTAATTTAGCATTTCCATTACTATCTCTTTCCATTCTTTCACCAAGTTCCTCCCATTGACGTATTTTAGCTTCTTTAATTTTCAGCTTTACACGATTTCTTTGTACTTTGTACTCTTCATATTTCCTATTGTTTTTGTTATTTAAATACTTCTTCCATAAATGTTTTTTCTTTGCGATTTCCAGTTTCACGTCTTCATTTCACCATGCCGTAGCTTTTATTTTTCTCCCCTTAGTTACACCACATATTTCCTTTGCTGTTTCCCATCCTATTTCTCTAAAAATCTTCTTTTTGCAATCTTTCCATTTAGTTTTTCGCAATATTCTTTCCTGACATTTGCAAATTGTAATTTGTATACTTTAATACTCTCCTGTTTGTATCTATCCTCATCATTCTTTTTTACTTTTACATGCTCTATGTTGTTTTCAATTTTTCATCTTTATTTCCACAAAAAAATGGTCTGATCCAATCTCATAACCTCTCTTCATCCTCACGTACATTATCTCATTATTATACCTATTATGCACTAAAACCGGATCTATAATCGATTTCTCGTTTCTAGAATCCCTCACCCTTGTATATTGGTGTATTACGTTATGCTGAAAGAACGTATTACATGCTCTCATATCATTCATGATACAAACATCAATTATTCTTTTCCCATTTGTGTTCTTTGTACTTTTCCCAAATGGGTTCTATTTAATCATCTTTTTCTTTTCTTGTTCCAACTCTTCCATTAAAATTGCCGACAATTATTATATTATCTGCTGTACTATCCATCTCATCCTGTATCTGTTCCCAGAATATATCTTTCACATTTTTAGCCTCATTTTCCGATGGTCCATAAGTTACTAATATTGTCCTTACCTCATTCTCTTCCTCCTTCTTCTTCTTCTTCTACTCTTATATAGGCTATAAGCCTGTTTCTAACTACACATTTCGTGTAGTACTATGAGCCATGTTGGGCGTACCCCGGGCAGGTGGCTAGTCTGGCCCGTTAAAAGAAGGAGAATGTACTTTACGACCGCCAAAGGTGTTTGTATGATGGCCGGAGAGCACTCGATGTTTGCCGTTATTTTGACCTGGGAGTCGAACCCCGGGCCCGCCGCGCGTTAGTCTGGCAGGCCGAAGCCTTTGCGTCGCGGCTGTCGTGCTCTTCCTTCTCTACATCAATTCTTAACAATCTTTCAGATATAATTTTCCAATTTTTAACATGTTGGAACCAGTTTTTATGTATTAGAGCTGCCACCCCCGCTTTAGCTCGTTCAGTCTCATCGACTCCTCCATAAATTAAATAATGCCCATTTTTTAAGGTAATACATCCCTTCCCTTTTTTCTTAGTTTCTGTTACACCCAATATAGCCATATTTGCCCTTTCAAACTCATCAACAAGTTCCTCCTCCTTCCCATTTATACTTTGTACATTCCATAGTCCCATCTTCCATTTTCCTTCCTTTTCTACATCATTCCTTATCCTTAAATCATTACCTTTTTCATTGCCATGTTCGACATCCTTATAACCTCCTGTCCATCTATTAACTAGTTTTTTCTCCAGCTCGTTCGGGTTATTTTTCGTAACTGTTCCTCAAGGGAGTCCCCGTCAGGTGATTTCTCCAGAACTGTACGCTTCGCACTGTTAGATTCTCCTCTTTGCTCACTCTTATCTATTATGAGTTTGTTGTACCTAATAAACGCCCGTAATCCGTTTCGCCTAGCCTCTTTCATTTTGTAGTACAGATGGTAAATACTAAAACATATTATTTTGATTTCAAAAGAATTTTTAAAAGCTATATGAAAGTTTTCCATACATTATAAAAATAATTTGCGCTAGAAAATGTACTCCTAGTTGAATTCACCCTTTTCTTTTTTTTTTAATTTCTCTTATCCTTAAGATATCCAAATCCGCTTTTTCAAATGCTTTGTAGCCATTTTCTTTATTTTCTTATTTATATTCTGATCTTTTGTATTAATGCTTTTTTCTGTTATTAAATCTATTTTCGTATCCATCTTCATTGCCCTGTTCGTCAGTTTGTATTCGGTCCTTGCAGTCGTAGCTAGTTTATTGGATAATTAACAGTTTTCGTCGCTATTTGTTACATTTCTTCCAACGCGCCTTTTGCTTTATTCTAACTCAATTCTTTTCTATCAATAATCAAGTTCTGTTCACTGCTTTTAACATTTCTTACTTGTTTTCTCTCTTCCTCTGATCGCTTTCTAATCTGTGCATCAATTTCCGTTTCTCGTTTTGTTAAATCGATATTAATATATATCTTATTTTTACTGAACTTTTTCAATTTTGCCTTGTTTCTCATTACCTCTATCTTATTTTCAAAACTTTTTAGTTCGATTAAGTACATCTTTGGTCATATTTTATATGCTGTATTGATTCTTGCATTAACATTCTATTTTTCCACAAATAAATTTCTTTATTTCTTTTTTTATTCCCATTGGGTTACTGCAGTGCATCATTATACCTTGTACTACTTATATGGTTTCGCATCTTTTCATTTTCAAGCCGTACCAATTTCATATTATTTTCTTGCAGCTCTGGTTTAATCTCTACATAATATCTTTTTATAATAATATTCTCGTTTTTAAATTTATCATTTTTTTTCTTTAATTCTCTTAGCTCTTTATTGTTTTGACACGATCTGCTTTATTGGTTCACATCGAGTTTGTTTTCTTTCTTTTGCTGCTGTTTTGGTGGCGATCTGCATGTCTTTCTATTCTTGGCTTTTACGTCATTGTCCTCCCCTTGTGTACCTCTGTTCCTTTTCCATCGTTCGTTGGCTCGCCACACGTGTTAACAATTTCTGTTGTTCCATTACTTATGCTTTTTAAGATTAATTGTTATACACTTACCGTCATAGAAATCCGCCCAGCCTGGTTTCTCTCAATAATATTCAGTTATCCACCCTATTTTTATGGTATTTTCTAATTGAAATATGAAAAAATGCTAACTAAAGTAAATTTAGTACCGAGTACGTTATTTTTGCTGCGTTATTAATCACACTCCTACTTAAATTATTCTTTGGTGTTACCTGGAGATGACAAAATAAAGATAACAACAAAACACATACTTTATTTTAACTTTAAAAAACTTAACAAAACGACAAAAACAGCCACGATGTAAAGTTCTAATATCGCGTATTGCCTCCTCGTGCGCGAATCACTGCAGACATCCGGCTATTTATTTTGTAGATCAACTCCCGAATATTTTCTTGAGGGATCTGATCCCATTCTTCGAGTAAAGCAATTTGGAGTTCGTTGAGGTTATTTGAAGCAGCAGGTCTGGCTCTGAGGCGTTGTTCTAACATGTCCCAAACATGTTCTATAGGATTTAAATTGGGACTATTTGCCGGCCGATCTATAACGAGAATTTGAACTTCATTTAAGTAGGCAGTTGCGATTCTTGCAGAATGTGGTCGAGCGTTATGATGCATAAACAAAACATCTTCGCCAACGAAAGGAGCAAAAGGAATCACATGAGGTAATAGAATCTCTTCTACATACCTATCTGCTGTTAATAAACCTGCTTCGATGCATACAAGCTTCATTCGTGCATCAGCAGAAATCCCTACCCACACCAGAATTGAACCTCCACGAAATCGTACCCTTCCCAATAAATTACAAGGGGCAACTCTTTTTCCCCTTCTTCTCCATACTCGTTCACAACCATTTGAGCCACGAAAATTAAATCTGGACTTATCAGAAAAGATAACGGTCCTCCTCTGTTCGATTCCCCAGTTTGCATGATTACGCCCAAACGCCAAACGTGCTACTCGATGTTGCCATAGTAATCTTGGATCTCGTGCTGGTCTTCTTGCACAAAAATTTTCTTAGTTAAGTCTCCATCTAACTGTTCTTTCAGAAACATTAACGTTTCTTACACGCTGAAGGGCATTTCAAGTCTCCACTACAGTAATATGTCGATTTCTTAACGTAGACAAAATGACCGGATGTCTTACGTTTGGCTCCTGTTCCCGGCCTGCGACCATAGCTACCGGTTTCTCTAAATCTTCTATAAACAACTTTTAGCGTTAAACGAGGAATACCTGGCCGATTAGAGACATAACGTTGACTGCGTCTTTAAGTAATGAAAGTGCTTTAGCAACAGTTTCTACTGGCAAATCCATAATTTGAATGCACTATAAACCAAAAACATTAGCAATAAAGGAATTAAACCGAAAGTAACAAAAAAATTAACAGCGATTTAAAAAGAACACAAGAATAAACACAAAACTTTACGCAGCTCAAATTTCGAACTTAAATGACTTCAACAGAATTTGTTTTAAATGCTTGTTTTGGCAATTTTTTTCTAAAAGATCTAATCTTGATCATCAACTATGCCTGCTAGTAAAATAGATACCATTTTCAATAGTGTACCCAATGATATTAGTTAATAACTAGATATTGAGAAAAACTGGGGTGGGCGGATTTCTATGCCTGTGAGTGTATTTAGTTACTAGTCGGAAGTTCTCTATAAATAAATAACAATATTCCTTAAGCCGTTCTTGTTCGCATGTTCGCATGCGGCGTAAGATTGCGCCTATCAGTTCGGCTCGACCCCTCGGAGACCGACAAACGCTTCGCTTGGCTTTTACGCTACAGCGCATCCTCACAAAATGTTACAATTGTATTAATAAATTAGTGCTTTCAGCTAACTGATCTGTTCTTTATTGTTGTAGATGCCTAATTGTACGATGTGGTCTGACTACACCTATCTTAAATTTTCTCTCACTTTCACTCTTTTAAATTTACTTAAAACTTAATGTGTGACGGAGCCATAAGATTTAAATATAATTTATCACCTGTGAAATAATTATTCCTAGCTCTTTTTTAACTCAAATATTACTCGGTAGTAATTTACATTTATAAAGCTCTAAATATTGATAAATATATACACTCCTAAGTTGCGCTTACATGGAAACTTTATGCGGTTCTAGTCTATGAAGCATCTGGAGAAGAAATCGTAATGTAACAGTTGCTTTTGTTTTCATAGTATTAATTGTTGGTGTATAGTGGCTGTATAAATTCGCTTTAATAGAAAAGATAATTTAAAAACGTACAGGTATCACATTAGAACAATATAGCAATTATGAACATGTTTTTACAGCTAAATAACACATAAAATGAGTTCTGTTTTCTTATAAAAAGATTTATAATAATTTTCGTACTGGTAGTTCCAGTAATGTATTTCATTCATATAAAACGGCTTAAACAAGTTCGCTTAGTTTATTTTTTTACAAAGGGAATTATAAGACTTTATTATTATGCCGTTCATAATTACATAATCTTTTAATATTATTATGTATATTGTCATTTGCACTTGAAAATTGATTGTTAATAAAAATAGTTTTAGCCATTAAGAACAAATTGTATAAGTTAATGTGGTTTTATGTTTTGATTATTATTCCTTTGTTTACTTTTTAGTAAATGCAAAAAAAATAAAAAATTTATTTTAAAAATAACATTTTATTATTATTATTTAATTAAAATTACTTTTGTTAATATATTTTTTCTCTAATAAAAATATTTGTATAAACTTAATATAACAATGGCAGTAATAGCAAACTTATTCTCGTCACTATAAGAGCAATTGCTGCTAACATTTTAGGTTGTCTTTGTGGCAGTGAACGTTCCGTTAATTGCAGTCTTTTCCCCTGTCACTTGATAGCCATTATGTGTTCTAATGCTTTCCCGGATCTCCCGGGGTTTTTATCCCGACTTCTTCAATTACTCTCATTTGTCTGGATCTTTTGTAAGGATGTAATAAACGCATTTTGCGTCTCTCACGTAATTTTTTTTTAAACTTAATTAAAAGTTCTATTGCCGGTGGCATTGAAATTATTATACAAAGTGCCTGAAGTAACTAAATCTTCTTCGGGTTAAATGAGATCAATTAAATTAAGTACAGTTTAGCACAGAAATTTTTTTGTTGTAAATTGTGGGCCTTGTGTAGATAACGATCTCACAAAAAATCGGTACCTTATAGGAGTAAAATTGCGAGAGCGTGCGTTTTGTTTACTCTATTTTTATACCTCTTTTCATTTCAAAACTTTTTGGAACAAATGAATTTAAAATGTTAGTCTTTTATTTTATTTAAAAAATTGCAACTTGTGATCAACTATAAATAACATCGTTTTAGCTTATGTTATCTCAAATAATTAATTTTGTAAGTTGTTATAAATATTTCTGTAGTAATATGCACTTTATTTAAATCTAACAAAGTTTTTGTTAATTAATAATGTAATCAGGGTGCACCGTTGGTAGTTATTTGAAAATTCTAAAAAATTCTTTTTTCTAAAAGTCACTTTGACCTCATTTGCTTTCCGGGGTGTGCTGGTTATATCAAAATAATGTTAAGAATCTTGTATCTACTTATTCTGGATTCTAATAATGATAAGGCTCACCCCACGTGGGAGCACGGCCTGCGAACTGAGAGGTTAAGGCTCTCATATGTGCGCCTTCTCTACTCCGTCGTCGCGCACCATCTCTGATGCGGGGCGATGTGGCAAGGTATTCAACTATTTTTAGTGACTGAGTAGGCCACCCGTCAGGAATCAGAGAACTCCGGGAATTAAACCCGGGTCCGTCAGCATCGCAGCCCGCCCCTCATCCAAGAGACTACGCTGGCTCTCTTGGTTCTAATATTAAGTAGATAAATTTTGATAAGTTAAAGCGTTAATAAAGGGGTATAACAATAAATAGATTATAAATGTTTAAAATTCATTAATACCTACATATTTTAGACTAAATTTTTTTTACAGATTTAAATCATTTTTAGTGGTTTTAACATTACTTATTCCTTTTTGTTTTAAAAAAATTCGCAGCTATAATTATGCTATTTTTGATTTTTGATAAAAGAACTGTTTGCGCTTTCAAATTGTAAGCATTTAGTGTATCATTTCTGCACCAAAGCGTATGCCTTTTATTTAAACAAATTAACGGTATGCATGTCGATTGTATTCTAGTAATTAAATTTCGTTAATTTATGTCTGTGTAATAGATTACCTTACCTTAAAAAATAAAGTGATCGTGTATTTGTGATTAAACTGCAGCTGTAGTTTGTAACCCTTTTAAGTTTAATCTTAACGAATGAAAATATTTTAAGATAAGCAAAATAAAATAAGCGTGGTGTAGAGTATGGGTGAATTCTTGTGTTTTCTTTATCTTTGTTTGGTTTATTTTTATAATTTACTAAATATTTTTAAATTATTTATAAATAAATAAATTAGGTATTTACAGAGAAAAGGCCGTCTTATGCACACGTGCAATCTCCTATTAGGTAACATCATGTTAACTTTACGTGATTAATAACCTACAATTTTCAACAAAATAAACAGATTTACTATACTGGAAACGCTTTTGGGCCGGAAAATCGCGGAAAGAAATTATTACATAATTTTGGTTACAAAGAATTGCTGACAGGAAAACTTACAGCAGCGATCTGATTGCAAAAGAAGTGATGAATTTGTTCGCGAATTTGGAAGAAAAATCGATCAGGATACTGGGCGGAGCATAGCTGACTTGAGAAAAGAAATGGGCGTGGCGAGGTCGACGCTCAGTCTAGCAGTGCACAAAAATTCTTACTACATCTTTCGTCCTGAGCAATCGTTAACTGTTAACGGGAAAAACAAGATAAATAGAAAGTCAAAGGCCTATGAGATGCTTTTGGAAGAAAAGAACTTCATTTAGTACAGGGAAGTAAATCTCCAAACTGACTGTTGAATCTGCTAGCATGCTTCTAAAATGTCTATCGTCATGCGCACAAATATTCCCGCCTCTGTGATGATGTTGGGGTTTGTAAGTAGAAAAAGGAATATAAGTGCATTCCACTTTAAGAAAAAAGACCTACTGACAGCTATATCAACGTGCTGGAAACAGTTTTCAAGCCCTGGATAGAGGAGGTGATCGCTGAACGGAAGTATTTGTTCCCTACCAGCTTACAAGACAACGCAGATGCAAAAATTTGTATTACCATTGCTTCATCGACTAATGGCTATCCTCCTACATTGATTACAAGCCTATTGACTGTTGCGTGTGGGTTATAGTCGATTGAGATATTGGAAGCTGAGTCCGCTAAAAACCCTTATTGCATTGTTGTAAGACATCCCACCTATGCCAGCTCGGGGATGTGAACCCGGTAGACCATAGGCTTTCGAATAATACCCCCCTTATGTCTTCAAGTTGAATAGTTCTCGAGTTGAAAGTCGGGACGGACAAACAGACGTCCGCGCCGATTTCATTAAGCTTCCCTTTCGGGTATAGACGCCTAAAAGGAGGAACAGTAACTAAAATTATTATAGTAAAGAATATTCTAAAATATGATTGATCTAAAGAAGGCACGTAAATACAAATATAGAACCAAAATAAACCATAAAATGACATAGAAAGCAGGAGAATACATAACAACAATAATTTAAATTTGAAACTAAGAAAAATATTAGAACAGAAATAATAATACAATGGTCTGAAAATTACGTATTGGAAATAATAAAGCAATGAAATAGAGCTACAATAATGAAGAAAAAAAGTATAAAACAGAAAAAAAAGGAAAAAGCTGGTTAGAAAACAAAGAAACACACATACAGCTACAAATAGTAATGAGAACTTATAGAATCCAAGAAACACAGTATTAGAGATCAGAAAGGGTAAGAATAAAATATTATTACCCATAGTATAAATCAAAAGTAAAGCGGGATTTTGTCCGCAAATACTTTGTTCTGATGTATGAACATTTACAATTGTCTGATACGATTACTGCAGCTAACGTGTTTTATTTACTACTAATGCTAATAGAGTATGCCAAAAGTTCTGCAACACTTGCAAAAAATTTGATTTTTGTGCAGTTTTTGTGGGTATATTGTATTTATACTGTAGCAACAAGTTAAGTCTTTAGATGTGAAATGGTTTTGGACAAAATTAAACTTTGAGTTTCGATGCACTATTGTGAAAATGCAATTTGCGATGCTGAAAGTAAAGGAAGTGTCAGCTACTCTACTGTATCCAGGTGCTGCAAACGCTTCGATTTTGATGACATGAATTTCAAAAATCAGTTTTATTTCGGTCAACCGTTATAGCTGGACAATGAAGACTTGCTTGAAAATTTGGAAGATAAGTCTTTGCCAGGCACTCGAGATTTGGGATCAATTCTTGGAGTTGGAAAATCAAAAATCGGTATCTCGAACAGCTTGACTTTGTGCACAAGTAGCCCTGATAGGATCCGTATCAACTTATTGAAACACAAGTCGCCAAAAGAGTCGAGATTTGGGTCTTTTGGTCAATCATAATTGTTAGAAGAAATGACTTCCACGAGATCATATATCGTCGGTTCCGCGCCAAGATCGTTTTACCAAGAAGGTCACGATTTGCATTTTGTGAAACTTTGAAAGAGCTTTGCATTTTGAATTTGTGCCAAATGGCCGCTCCATCAATACCGATTTATATTGCCAGCAGTTAGACCGTGTCTACAAGTTGAAGGGGAAATACCTGGCCTCGGTTAACCGAAAGCGCACTTTGTTTTAGCAAAACAACGTCAAAGCCCACATTGCTAAGAGGACCAAGAAAAAATTAAAAGAGATAGACGGTGTTGCAGTTCTTCTCCATATAGTCTACAGTCTAAATAATGCCCCGTTCGATTATGGTCTCTTCCGCTCAATAGAACACCTTTTGTGTGGTCGCCAATTTGAATAATTTGATGAAGTTGAAGAGACGTTTTAAGAGTTCGTTTGAAGGCCACCCGAATCGTTATTTGACCAAATCTGAAAACTTGCCGATTGGTGGAAAAAAGGTCCTAAAAAATTATGATCTGTGGTTTGGAGAATATTTATGTTGTTTTTAAATAAGTTTATCCCTAAAATTTTTTTGCAAGTCTTGGAAACTTTTGAGGCAATCTAAATACTATTACTACTCCTTGATAAAGAGCCTTGACCTTCCTTAAGGGCATCCCAACTGCCTCCTTTTTTAGAGAAGTGCGTATTACCACATTCTGAAATCATATCTCGAAGAAGACGATTCTTATCACTCTTTACTTTGCATGAATGGTCGGTTATTTTACTTTTCTTCTCGCCCCTTAATGCCCGCTACGGGTTTCCTCTATTTTTTGCTATTTGACGCTTTCTTTTTCGTCTTATTACTTTCACGACTTTTAGATATATTTTTTTGCTTTTTCTGACATCAGTCTTAATCTGCATCTCCCTCTCGTACCTTCTGGTATACTTCTTGAAATCGTTTTAATTTTCCATGTATATTGCAACCGCTCAAGGCGCCTTAGCCATCTCGACTCTTGCTTTTAATATTTGCGAATTTGCTTGCTTTCACATACAGACTTTAGTTAACACTCGCAATACCCCAATTTTACTACTTGGCCCATATATATTCTTGAAAACTTTTCGTTCTCATAGATTTAGTTTCTTTCCTTTTACTTTTGATTGGGCACAACGTTTCTACAGCATATATCACTAAGGATTTAACATTGACTTGTACACTATAATTTTACTGTTCACTGGGAGTAGTTTTAATTGTATTATACCTTGTGATACATATAACACTTGTTATCTACTACAATCCTAGCTTTTAGTTCTTTTGCTATTCTATTATTTTTATTAATTATTGATTCCAGACACTTACAGTTTGTTATTTCATATTTATGATGCTTCACCTTTATTTTCTTCATATATTTTTATATTTATCCAAATTTTTGTTTTAATCACATATTTTGTTTTGCGTTGATATTCTTTATATCTTGCATAGTTGTTGTTCTAAATATTTTACTATATGTATATACTACAGGTATCGCATATTACAAATCTTTTTTGCATTTGCATCTTATTTTTTGCAGAACCCTTTCCAACGAAAAGTTAAATAGTGTGATTGGCATAGGGTAGTATTTATACAAAATCATTTTGACTCTACTATCTAATAAATAGATTTTCATTAACTTTACTAATTTCTTGAGTATTCCAAATCTGTCCAAGCCTCTAAGTAGTTCTGCTCTAACTATTGTGTTGTATGCTTATTGGAAGTCTATAAATAATTGATATACTTTTATGTTGTATCCGAAAGTTTAAAAAATTTACTCTGACACCACATTGGTAATCGCCTACTGTTGATTCCATTTGACTGTTAAGCTTTATGTCTATTAATTAATTTACTATCTTGCAGCCTTTATTTAGTAAAGTTATGTCCCTGTAATCATGCTCATCACCTTGTCGCCATTTTTATATAATGAGCATATAACAGCTACTTGCTATTCTTGTGATATTACTTCCTGTTTTGATATGTTTTCTATTAATCTATGTATTTCTTTTGTTATCATCAGTACTCTATATTTCACCTTCTCCACCTCTATCCCGTTTTCTCTTGGAGTTTTATAATTTTTAGTGATTTTATAATTTATACACCTTCTTTCTTGTAGATAGTTCTATTGAGTCTTTTTCTTCTTGATCTTACTATGTTTTCTGTATTGATTTTATTTATTATATTAATATAACCGCTTGTTGCTCTCAAGTAAATTTGAAAAAAATAAATAAAGACAATTTTATTTATTGTTTAACAGGAATAAATTGTGTAATGTATCTAAAAGACAAATTCCAAATTCCGTATTTTACAAAGAGCGAGTCTCTTTTTTTTATCCAGTTATCTACAACACAAATAGACAATATTAAAAAAAAACACTCAAATTTCTAGTATTTATTTTGTAGTTCTCCCTCATTAGTGTTAAATTAATAAATACAATTTATTTACCATAAATTAGTCTCTTAGCTATTTTTTCATTCTGCGTGATCCTCTAATGGAACTTGTTATAAAAATTTTAATCAAATGTTAAGGCACTATTTTATATATTTAAATTTTCTCTTTATAAAAGTTAGTTAAATGCACATTAAACACAAAAAATTAAACACGTTTCAAATAGCTATCTCTGGTTTTCAGACGGCCTCTAAATCTCCGTGACATTGATTGTGTCACGCAGGATATGTATCACAAAACCCGTTACTGCCTTCACAAAAAAGATTTCTATAGCAAACAAAAGTATTTAATATATTTAAAAAAACAGTACGTTTATATACTTTTTTTTTAGATAAAACAAATGCAAAATTTAAATAAAAGCTAAAAGAAAAAATGAAAAGGTAAAACATTTATGAAAAACTCGATGAAAATAACTAACGCAGTTCTTTAGATTTAAAAAGAAACAAGATACATCGTTAATCAAATTTTTAGAATTATCTATGTAAAATAACAATAAACCAATTACATTATATTTATATAATGGAAATAAATTTAATAGTAGCTATACGGGTAGAAAGGAACTAACAATTTTAGTTGCTTTTTGATAATCGTGCGGTGCGTATAACACATGAGAGCGCAGAAGGATCAACATTTTATAAATTTTATAAATTACTTGCTTTGTGTACGTATTGTTGTGGAGAATTTCATTAATGTAAAGCTTTGTAAAATTAATCTGTGGTATTTTTAATATTGTCGAGATTTTAGGGCGTATGTTGCGTTAATTAAATTGCACTGGGAGACAAAACGCGAGACCAGCTTAATGAGGATAATTAAAAGGCACGGCCTGCACGAAAGAAGGCTTATGCTGTTAGAGCAACTGGCTTAATCATTCTACTCCAAATTTATGTGGTAATCGTGCACGCCCCAACATTACTCTAAGATTCTCTCATTTTGCATAGGCATTTAAGAACAATCAAAGTAATGGTCTACTACTGAGATACAGAACGTTTGTAAATAAATAGATATAATCTAAAATACAACAAAAACTAATTGGAAATAATGAAAGACAACTTAGTTTACCCGTAAACCAAATTGTTCGAATGTAATTACCAGTAAAAATGTATGCAAATTTACGTGTGGGTGTATGTATGTGTATATATACATAAAGAGTTTTCTAATAAGACATATATGATTTCAAAATGGAATATAATAAAAACTATTTCATATACAACCGAACTTTTTATATTATTTTGAAGCATAGTTTATTAGAATATGTTTTAATTAATACACCATTTAAGTGTCCACTTAGATTTCGTGCAGTTCGATGAACCTAATTTTCTATGACTTTCTGCAATAACTCGAGCCTAATGTTACGAATGCAGCATTCGATACTCAAACTTAATGCATCAAGGGTTCGTGGTTTGTTTGCAAAGACTATCGATTTGAAATAACCCCACAAAAAGTAATCTAAAGGAGTTAAATCACAACTTCTTGGAGGCATTTCTTAAATTATCCTTTTATAAAACTTTCCTTGCAATGTGTTAATAGTGGCATTAGCAATGTGACGTATAACACCGTCTTGTTTAATTTCATTTAAATTTGGAAAAAAAAGCCCGCTAACATCAATCGGTATCGCTTACTACAATGTAACTGCATCTCCTACTTCGTTTTGAAAAAAGAATGGTCTGATGATACCATTATGCCGTAAACCACACAATACAATAACGTTTTGGGGATGAAAAAGCTTCTTGTAAATTTTTGTGGATTGTTTTCACACTGAAAATGACAAATTCGTTTGTTAACTTATGCACTTAGCCACAAATGTGCTTCATCTGAAAATATAATTTGTTGCCCAAAATTATGATTCGTTTCAAGTTACTCTGAAGCGCAAGCAGCAAAGTTACTGCGCTTGCGATGGTTTAGTGATTTTAGTTCTTGAATCAACACAATCTTATACGGGTGTAAACCCAAATCATTTTGCAAAATACGCCAAGTTGTCATTCTTTTAAACCCTAATTCTGTAGCACGACGAAAAATCGGTAAATTTGAAGCCTATGTCGCTATATCTTACAGGAGCAATGTTCTCTGCATTTCTTGCGTTTTGACGTCTTATTGGTATTTTTTCATTGTAAAGAGTAAAATTTCTTTCAAATTTTTTAACTATTTGGCGAATAGCAAGCACAGAAGGGTGGAACACAGGTTTTGCGAAGAGCATGTTGAGTGTTCACAAAATAACGTCTAATTTGTAAAATTTTTGGACAATAATCAAACGTTCCTGAAGCGTGTATTTAGCCACCATGAATTTTCAGAGTATATTAATCACCAATGACAACTAGTGGTAGTTATAAAATTTTTAGCATGGTTAACAATTTATTTCAAAATCATACCATTTTTATTGAAAACCCCTTTATATATGTAATATATCTTTGAAAAAGAATAATTTTTAACTAACCGTGAAAGTTTGCCCGGATTGATACTGGTTTAAGGAAAGCTTGTCGGTTTGCGAATTATCGTCTCTTGTATTCACGTATCGAGTGCGTTTTTCTATTTCAACTATCTCGAAAATAATTCTGCTGGTGGGATAAGCAATAAGAGCACTAGTTTTTCAATGGGAAAAGTTTTCAAACTAAATATTAGGGTCTCCTATTTACGCATCTTATAAAGTTATTACAATTTTTATAGGTAACGCCTCATTATATCGGTAAGATAGAAAACTAAGATCATTCTCCTATTATCATTTATTTGACAATTTGAAAAAAAAATCTTATTATTAATTCAAACATTCCAGCCGATGCTAAGGATCTCTTTGGAATCTAACAAAAATTCTTTAAGATTTTAAAATCATACAATAAAATTTATAAGAAAATGTTCTTTTACATTCTATAGTTAGTGCATTTAGTTTTCCTACTCATAACATAACTAAATAGTTTGCAAATTTTTGTTTAATCTTACTCCTGAAACTTTTGCTATTTCTAGAAGTAAATATGATATAAAATTGATAATAGGAGATATGAATCCGAAGGTAGGAAAAAAAGATGCATCTAGAGTAACTACCGGAAAAGAAAGTTTACATAAAGAACCAGATGACAACGGCCAAAAACTCACAGAATTCGCTGCCTCCCAAAATATGGTAATTAAAAGCACAATGTTAAAAAGAAAAGACATACACAAAGTGACCTGGATAAGCCCTGACCGAAAAACAAAAAACCAAATAGACCATGTGTTAACACAAAAAATACATTCAAGCAAAATAACAAAGATTAGAACATATAGAGGAGCAGATGTAAGCTCCGATCACTTCCTAGTACTAACAAAAATAAGACAAACTGCAACAAACACAATGCAAAAGAAAGGAAAAACAATACCTAGGAACACCGAGTTATTACAGAAAGAAGAAACACAAAAAAAGCATAAAGAATGTACAAAAACCATAGAAGAAAAACAAATACAAAAAGAAAATGTAGAAAAAAAATGGGAACAACTGAAGTTAATACTAAAAGAAAGTGCTCAACAACTAGGAACCAAGAAACAGCAAAAGATAAAGGATTGGTGGGACGAAGAATGTAAAATAGCAATTGAAGAAAGAAAAGCAATAAGAATAGAATACCTGAAAACAGGGGAAGAAGATTTATATGAAAATTACAAAAGAGTGAGAAACAAAGTACACAAGCTATGCAGAGAAAAGAAATGAAAAGCAATAAAAGAAAAGTTAGACAGAATAGAGGAAGCATATAAAAACAATAACATAAAAGAATACTATAAACACATAAAAGAAGAAAAGAAAGGCTTCCAATATAAAACAATGAGCTTAATAAATACAAAAGGACACTTATGTATGGATGAAAAAGAAATGGCAGAGATATGGGCTGATTACTTTAAACAAACACTAACCGAAGAAAATGGAAAAGAAGAAGAGACATCACAACCACAAGCCACATAAAGAAATAAGTCAACAACCCCAACCTATGAAGAAGTAACAGCAGTAATTACAAAACAAAAAAATAATGCCCAGGGTCAGACAAAATAGAAGCTGAATTAATAAAACACGCAGATAAAAGAATACTCCAAAGAATACACCAATTAATAACTAAGATCTGGATAACAAAAGAAATTCTAATGGAATGGACTAAAGCGATTATATGCCCAATTTATAAAAAAGGTAATAGAAACAAAGTAACAAACTACAGACCAATAGCTTTGCTAAATGTGGCATACAAGATACTAGCCCACTTGATAAACCAAAGACTAAAACAAAAATCAGAAAAATAGGGAATTACCAAGCTGGATTTAGACATGGCAAATCAGTAACAGATCAGATTTTCATCATACAACAAAGCCATGCAAAATGCAGTAAGAAAAATATCCCCATACACGCAATCTTCATTGACTTTAAACAAGCATATGATAAGATAAAAAGATCAGAAATTTTTAAAGCATTGGAAAATCTAAGAATCTCGGAAGAAACAATAAATTTAGTAAAAATGACTAAAAGTTACAAAGAACACAATCAGATACAAAAATATATTATCAAACGAATTCCAAAGCAACTTAGGCCTGAAACAAGGAGATCTTTTATCAACGACAATTTTCAATATAGTATTAGAGAACATATTAAAAAAAACAAAAATAAACTTAGAACAAAAAATTATATCGGGGCCTCACCAAATACTAGCCTATGCCGATGACTTAGCAGTGTTAACTAGAACAAAAGAACAACTAAAAAGAATAGTCAAAGGCATCGAAGAACAAGCAAGGAAAGTAGGATTAGAAGTAAATGAAGATAAAACCAACTATATAATATTTGGAAATAGAATACAAGAAGAGAAACAACTACTGTCATTCCAAACAAGCACGAGAAAAATATACAATTTCAAATTAGTCAACAAAGTAGTGTATCTGGGGGTGGAACTAACAAGCAACGGTCAACAAGGTGCTGACATAGACAGAAGACTAATGCTGGGAGCGAGATGTGCAGCAGCCTTAGATAAAATACTAAGAGACAAAAACATACAAAGAAAAGCGAAGATAAAGCTGTATAAAACAATAATAAGGCCAGTAGTAACTTTTGGTGCAGAAACCTGGGTGATTACAAAAGCATATGAAAGTAAGATAGGTATATGGGAAAGAAGAATACTGAGGAAAATATTTGAAGGAATAAAAGTGAATGAAGAATGGAGAAAAAGAACCAACCAAGAAATAGAAGAGCTATATCAAGAAACAAAATTAATTACAGTCATTAAACAATGTCGACTACGATGGTTGGGACACATAAACAGGATGAAGAAAGAAGATCCAGTAAGAATATGCCTAGAAAGAGAAGCAGAAGGAAGAAACAAGAGGGGAAGACTAAGAACGACCTGGTGGAGCGATGTTCAACAAGATATTAGAACGTACGGTTTAACAGATTGGAAGACGAAATCCAAAGATAGGAAGGCATGGAAACATGCCATCGAAGCCATGGGCCATTAGGCCCTTTAGTGCTGTATATATATATATATAGAAGTACTCAAGTCTGTCCCTATCCAGAAATTTGGTATCGTCTTTTCGTTTCTTTCCTAATTCCTTTCAAATTAATTTATAACAAAAAAGCGGTAACCTCTGGTTAGAATTTAATAGATTCTTGACTAGCAAATTAGAATATTTTGTCATGATAGCGAATACTGCATTTTTGTATTTATTAGTTTACTGTACTAATACTTGGCGTACGACCTTGTTTGGAACGAACCATGGGGCGTCTACTAAGGCAGCACTTTTGATTGAAATATTTTAATAATGTCGACGTTTGATCTCCTTGCAGTTTTCCATAGTTCTATTCCACAGGACCAAATAGGGCGGTATGATCGATTTATAAAGTAATATTTTACTTTCCAAAGACAGCTGTGATTTACGACCAATTAGTCAGTATATTTGCCGAATCTTTAAACACAGCTGCTTTCGTTTAGTAAAAATATGTTTTAACCACGTAAGACGCCTATCTAAATGTATATCAGTATTTGACATTGTTATTTTGCGATATTTGTCTGATTTATAATATAACGGGTGGACAGATGTTTCTTTTGGTCGTAAAAGTTACGTGGACTGATTTAGTTTCGTCTATGTAAATACGCCATTTTTTAAACCATATTTGTAAGTTGTGCTAACATGTTTGTAAATAACCAGATGCCATACTCAAGTCAGAATGCAATGAAAGAATTGCTGTATCGTCAGTGAAAAGAGCGACTACAGCTCCTGATGAGGTGGATAGGTTAGCAGTATACAGTAGATATAGGAGCAAGCCCAACACACTTCCTTGGGGAACACTAGTTTTAATTGGGAATAAAGAAGTATAAAAATTCCTATACTTGACGATAAATGTCTATTGGTAAGATAAACTTTAAGTACTGGATAGTAGTATGATGGTAGTAGCTTTTTAATTTTGAATAACAGGTCTTTGTGCCAGACCTTGTCGTAGGCCTGCATGATATTAAGAAATACGGGTGAATGATATCTCTTATTTTCAGTCTTTTAATATTGTATTCACAACTCTATGGATTTGTTCAATTGTGTAGTGCTGCTTGCGTAAGCCATATCAATGATTGGGAATGATATTATTCTCTAAAACTATAGACATTAGCTTTTGCAAAAATAGTTTTTCAAAACCTTCGATAATATTGGTAAAAGTCTAATTAGTCTAAAAGCTCATCGCTTGGTTTGCCCGGTTTGAGTATTGGTATGATTGTTGTAATCTTTCACTACTCAAAAAGTATTGTAGTCTTATCATGGCGTTGAATAAATAGGTAATGTATTTAAAGACTTCCTCTGGCAGCTCTTTAAGAATTTTTTCCGTGATTAAATCGTAACCAGGCGCTTTGTTTGGATTCAAAAAAAAGCTCTAATTGGTAGGCACAATTGTCGAATATCGTCTTCAGTTGTATTTGATTGCGATTAGCCCATGCTAAGCAGCTTTGTTGAATGTTAAGGTTACTTCTAGCTCAGCTATCGTTTACTAGTCGTATAGGCAATATATGTTGCTGGGGCTGTTTTAATTTTTTTGTTGCTTTCTAGAGCGAATATTCTGCTGTCTCGATGGGTGAAAGACGCTTTAGATAGTTTTGGATCAAATGATTCCTTATGTGGGAAAACAAATTTTTGACATCTGTTTTTAGTCGATTGAGCTACCTTTTGTCTTCTTTTAATTATAATTGCTGAACCAGCATATGTGATGCCATCTGAATGTTGTGTGGCATAAATGGTATAAGCTGGGATCTTTAGCTATCACCTCTCTATATAGTGAGATTTCGATATTAACATAATGTCGATGGATTGATTAGTAAATAATGCTGTTAGCTCGTCTTTATAGTATGTCAGGACGTTGGCGTTCTACTCAACTATCTTAAGCTGCAGGACCATCGTTTATGTTTGTAACGACAGTAGTTAAACATTTAGTAAGTTTTATGATGGCTATGATATCTTTAACAATTATTGTCATTTAATATTACCGTGTTACAATGTTTCATTTTTATAGGTTAGTCTTATTAGGGTTATGTATATTTTTATGCTGTTTACTATACGCTTATTTCCATGATACAACTTGTAGCATAGTAGCATATATTGCTCTACATAGCCTTATTTTATCTAATTTATGTTTAATCAGCGAGCACTTTGGCTCTGCATACTAACCTTTTTTTTATTGCAAACTGTAACATGAAAACGCTATTGTGCCCTATTTTTAAAAATAGGTTTATGTTGTCACAGACTTTTTTATAACACTTTTATGTTTTTTCATATTATTTCAATATATTTTTAAATATTTTTCAAGTTAATCTAGGTAATATTCAGCCAACTGTACAGTAGGGTGTAATTTAAATTTTTGCATAATAGGAAAAATAGACCTATTTCAAACAAATAAAATATACAGGTTGTAATGAAAAGACAAAATTCTAAAAAACTTTTGTTTTCAATATTATAATATCAAAGGAGCTGAAAATGTTGGAGCTCACGTCGTCATGACCAAGAAAGTCACATTATTGAATACCGCATTATTATGTAATGTTCTCTTTTCTGATATTAAGAAGTATAACAATTTTAATGGCGAAAGAATAAAGATATAAAACTTAGAGGCTTTCCTATTTAATAGTCAATCTCACTTTCAAATCTGTACTCCATATTTAAAAAAAAGGCTTGCCTGGTGACCGAATACCTACAGTATAACTATATGCGCAGAAAAATGAAAAAGAAAATACTTTATGTTAATAATAGATATTAGTACAAAAGTAATATAAATAGATATCACGTGAAAGGTAAAGTGAACCCATTGCATATAGAAACCAAAGGTATGTCGCAAGTAAATGCTGCAAATATTATGAAATCTTCCTAGGTTACAAAAATTGGAGATAAAAAGTTCGATGTGTAAAAACAAGTAAGAAGCATGCCATAAACATTAAAACGTAAAATGTAAAAACAGATTAACCAACTAAGTTTTCAAAATCTTTAATTTAGGAATAAAGTGTTAAAAATTGGCGTTAGTTAAGGCAAATGGTCATAGCAGAGTAACTTAAAAAGCGACAAACATAGAATGATACAAATAGTCGCCAGGGAAGTTCAATAGAAAATTGTATAACATAATTAAAGGTTATGTAATAATCAAAAAGATTTACAAATCAAATCCGAGATTACAGAAGTTATCCAGGTTTACTAATATAGAGCGAGCACAATTTGTTTGCCATAAAAACAAAACTGACATTTAAAAAAGTAGAGCATAGAAAAGTAGCAAATTTAAAACAAGTACGGACGTGGACGTGGAACTTTGGTTCCACCAATATCCGCATCTTTTATACATAAACAAAAATTTGCGGCCACTTTCAGTCAAATCGGTCTCCAGATTTTCCGATCAGGCTGATTTTTGGCTTCTCAATTTCACTTACAATCCTTAGTTGTATACTAAAAACGTTATTTTTCTATCTATCACAGATCAAAAATTATAAGGCTTGGTAGATGGCAGAAATGACAGAAAGAGAAACTTGTCTCCAACTTTGAAGCTGTCTTGATCAAAAGTTATAAGGAGTCATAAGAAGAAGCAGTGGAAGAAAAAATAGTTGAAAGAAATAATAAAAGTACATAGAACATCATAAAACAAAATGCAAATACAGTAATAGACTAAAAAATAAAATAAAAAACTTCGAATTCCTAGGGAAACAGTAGGAATGACAAAACTACACCAAATTTATAAAAACCTACACACAGACATAACGTAGAGAAAGCATATAGAGACACAAAGCTCTCTCAACAACCGTAAGACAAGAAATCTCTCAGTAAAAAACAAACAGAAACATACTTATGAAGCATAAAGGCATTATTACCAGTTGGAAAAGAAATATAAAAAACAAGTAAAAATAGATTTTCTATAGAAAAAGAAGAACATGTGGAGGAAAATTAAAAGAAACCTAATACGAAGAGAAAAGTTCTAGAAATAGATAAATTACTATCAGAGATTATTAAATACTTAGGAAGAGATACTCTCAGTTTCTCTTTAATATAATTAGTAACATTTAAGAAGAAATAATATCAATATTCACAAGAAACATCTTTATAACAATAACTAAAAAGACAATAATAATAAATGTGCATATTACTAAATTATTAAGCTAAAGATACGCATACGTATATAGTCGATTAAGAAATACAATATAAAAGAAGCTGAAAACCAATCTGGTATATAAAAACATTCAAGATCCGGAAAAGTCTTTTTAGCCATAAAAAAATTTAAAAAAAACAAACTTATACTGCGCTCATAAGTACTGAAAATTCTTGTAATAATGTAAATTGGCATAATCTAGATATTGAGAAAGTCAGAGAGAAGTTAGTGTCAAAATAGGAATGAACCATAGATGTGCATTGTTATCATCCTTATTTATTATACCCATAGAGAATGTCTTAAACAAAGTAAAAGATAACAACAATACAGGAATAACAACAAAAGGCGGAAAAATCAAAATGCTGATAATATTGCATTGTGGCAGAAGGCAAAGAGAAACTAAAAAATTATGAAACTAGATGCTGTGCATACTGCAGCAAATATATAAATAATGATGACAATATAAATAACAAAATTAAATAAAACAAAAAATAATGCTTTATAGAAATCGTGAACATGGACAAACAAAAATAAAAGTGCAAATTAAAAATATAAAAAAAGTTAAGAAATTCTTTTATTTAATTAGCACTACAACACCATATATAATAGTCTAAGGCGCGATGCTTACCATATCGCCCCGCATCAGAAATGGTACGCGACTACCGGGCAAAAGAAAGCGAACATATAAAAGCCTTAACCTCAGAGTTTGGAGGCTATGCTCTGACGCGTAGCCTAAAGCCTTACCATTATTATTGTTATACCACAGGAAAAATGTGGTAGCACTAAACTGGCCAAAAAATCTTTTACAAGGAAAAACATTCGATGATATCAAACAATATATCATTAAAATGAATGATACAGGTACTAAAATGTATGTACGAAACATATAATAACCGAAGACCAAAAGCTCTCAAAATTTGGTGTTCCGAAGAACAATTAATATAAAATTGATTTATAGAGTTACAAACAAAAAAAACAAAAAAAATCAAGGATGATGTACATATAGCGGATAATAAATACTGGAAGTCTGTAATAAACAAATAATTGATTGATGACTAAAGAAGAGAACATTTTTATAGAACCAATAAATAATTTTGTATAGCATCGTGGTTAAGCCGAGCAGAACCGACTACGCACAGGTAGATAGACATTTATCAAGAATTTATTATCTGTAGAAATTCTGATTATAATTTCTATTTACTTTTTTTCTAGGAATAATAACATCGTTTGCGAATTTAAGTATAGCAAATCTGTTAAAAACTAATCTTCTACACTATAAAACGATAATCTGCCTAAACTAGAAAATAATTCAGAAAGGCGCAGTTTTTTTTACTGCTACAATCTTTTGTATAAACTTATTTGCTCTTCACATAGTGTTGATTTTAGTCATAGCCAAATATGAAAAATCTATTTGTTAATTAAAGTGTGTTAAAAAGAAAAACAATTACCAAAAATTCTGTTTGTAACATTTAAAATAGTAGCAACATAAATAAATACCTTAAAGAATAAAGATACAATATGTGCAAGTAGTTAAAAGAAATAGCAACCAAATAAAACTATTGAATGGAGTTTCAAACAGTAAAACAGAAGCAAGTTTAGACTGTCAGGTTTGAAACCAAAAAAATTAGTATTCTGATACAATTGTATAAAAATAAGAATTGATCGTCAAGAAAAAATAAATTTAATGCATAGAATGCCTAAACATAAAGCATTAAATAATTAGCTTAATAACAACATCATTAATAATGTTTCTAGCAAAGCTACAACTGTAAATATGGCAACCTTAAAATATAAAAATATATAAACATTGTTTTAAGTTAAAATAAATCGGACTGATCTTACCACAAAATCATAAAGAATAATCAATGAGTAAGAACAAAATGAGAAGAAATATTTAGAGTGTCATTGTGTCCCAATATAAAGAGAAAACTTGCAAATGAGGTTGTCATCGCAAAAACGTCTCTTCTAAGCGCATTTTGCATTTTTTAGTTACATCCAATATACTGCTACATAAATTATACTTATTGAGTTAATATTATGGCAACTGATTTTAACATGCGGGGCCATTCTTTTCTAATATAACAAAATTTATTTAATAACAACCATAAATGGAATCTACAAGGCGCAGTAAAGTAGACGTTTGTTGAAACTACAGTAATAATTGTATAAGTAAGTTATTTTATTTTAAATATTTATGTATGCCTTTGATGTATGAAAAACGATAGCACTCAAATGTTCACTATGACGGGCTTTACAGACGTCGATATGATGGTCAAAATTTTCGATGATATTTTCACATAAAGTCGCTTCAATTATATTTATGTCGGCAATTATGTTGTTATTGATTACTTGTATAGTAACTAGTTTATTGACGTAGACTTTAAAATTAAGGCAATTAAGGGATATGAATTCAAGGATAATGACGTAATAATTGAAGTTGCGAAATTCCTATCTGAAAAGTTAGAAGTGAACATCAAAATACACAAAGTACAGAAATTAAAGCCTAGACAAGGAAAACTACAAACAACAATAGTTAAAGTAGATAGTTGGGAAGAGAAGGAAGCGATTATGAAAAATAAAGAAAAACTGAAGGGAACTCAATATTTCATAGACAACGATTTAACCCAAACTGAAGCAAAAATACAAAAAGATATAAGGAATTTGGCAAAAGTAGAAAAAGGGAAATTAAGAACAGCCAAGGTGGGGTACCAAAAAATCTTTATGAAAAATAGCTGGTGGAAATGGAACTTGAGCACAGAAAGGCTGGAAGTAATAGAAAGTAGCACCTATAAATCAAAAAAACTAACAAAAAAAAACAAATAGCCGGCAGGTGAAACAGATGACATCAATGGCAATGAACAGGATTATGATAAAAGATAAAGCGGAAAAACAGCACATGAGGATTGGTATTTGGAATGTAAGAAGTTATTATGAGCAAGCAGCAATTAGAAATGTAATGGAAATTATAAAAAAGTACAGTATCCAAGTGTTAGCATTACAAGAAACAAAACTAAAGGGCATATAAATTAATAAACTAGGTGATTATACGTTCTTTAGCAGTGGGGGAGAAAACAATGGATATTTTGGCACAGGTTTTATAGTAAGCAAAAGGTAGGCAAAAAGAATTATCGATTTTAAGCCGATTTCTGATAGAATGAGCCTACTAAGATTAAGAGGAAAATACTTTAAGATACCTCTACTAAATGGTCACGCGCCATCGGAAGAGAAAGATTTGGAAGAAAAAGATAATTCCTACGAAGAACTGAATATGACGAAAAGTAAGATACCCAAGTATGACATAACAATAATCATTAGCGATTTTAATGCAAATCTGGGGAAAGATATAGAGATATTATAGTAGTAAATAGCATGCACGAAGAATCAAACAAAAATGGAAAAAAATTAACAGAATTTGCAATGAAGAACCAATTGAAGATTGTTCAATCAAAAAAGTATCTATAAAGCTACTTTGCTATCCCTAAATGTTAACACTAAGAATCAAATAGACTACGTGCTGATAGAGTCGAGACATGCGAAGCCCATCTAAGATACTAGAAGCTACCGCGGAGCCGACACAAACACGGACCATTTCAAAAGAGAGAAGCAAAGCTAGAATAAATATGTTGAAGGAAGAGACGAAAGAAAGTAAGAGAATGTACAAGCAAAAAAGAGCAGCAGCGAAGAATATATGTAGAAGAAAGAAAAGGGAAGCACTGGATAAAAAGCTAAAAGAAGCGGAGGAACACTACAGAAACAATGAAATAAGAAATTTCTATCAAGAAGCCAAAAGAAGTAGACGAAAGAAAGTGGAAACCCTAGAATACTGTAGAAACGAGCAAGGCGAGCTAGTACAAGATAAGAAAGAAAAAACGGAAGTGTGGGAACAGTACTTCGAAAAGTTATTAGGAGAAAAGAAAGAAGAAGAAGAGACTAATCGCACAAACTTAGAAGATACAGTAACAGAAGAACAAAAAGTAAGAAAACCAACGTATCAAAAAATAGAAGAAATAACAGCAAAATCAGCAAAAAATAAAAGCCCAGGAGAAAATACTATACCAGCGGATACCTGACAGCAGGAGATCCACTCTGTGGACATGGATAACAGACATAATAAAAGAAGTGTGGAAGGAAGAGAGAATGCCAGACAGATGGAGTAAAGCAGTTATCTTCCCTATACATAAAAAGAGTAATAATACCGTATGTAGTAATTTTAGAGGGATTGCGTTACTTGATATAACGTACAAGATTTTGGCTAGGATTATAAGAAACAAAATAGAAATATATACAAAATAAATCATTGGAGAGTACCAATGAGGATTTAGAGAAGGGAGATCCACAACAGACCATATTCACGTACTAAAACAAATACAAGCGACAAGTTATGAACAAGGTTTACCATTGCACATTCTGTTCATTGACTTCCGACAAGCGTACAACAAGATCATAAGACAAAAAATATATGGCGCAATAAAAATATTCAATTTTACTGAGAAAATAATTCGACTAGTTCGTATAACTCTGAATAACTTGAAAAGCATAGTAATGGTGGGAGGTAAACTATTAAGAGAGTTTGGAGCGGAGATAGGCCTGAGACAAGGAGACCCATTTTCGACAACACTCTTCAATGTAATACTTGAAGCCATAATAAGGAAAAGTAAAATTAAAACTACATCAATTATATATCAAAATAAGCACCAATGTATTGCATTTGCTGACGACGTTGCGCTAATCACTAGATCACCAGAGGAACTAAAAGCAATATTTAACAATTTGGAAAGAAAAGCAAGAGAATATGGGTTACTGGTGAATACCGACAAAACGAAGTACATGAAAATGACAGATGGTCGGGGAGTAAGAGAAGGACAACATTTAGAAGTTATTAAGATAGAAGGGAAGACGGATTACTTTAAAGAAGTTAACCATTTTGAATATTTAGGAGTGACAATAACCAACAAAAGTTATGAAATAATAGAAATAGAGAAAACTGCTGAAATCCAAAGACCAGTAGTGTGCCCTCCACTCCTGTAGGGCTCCGAACTCTTGGTAATAAACAAGCAAGAGGAAAAGAAGTTAGAAGCTTGGGGGAGAAAGATGTTAAGGGGTATTTACGAAGGAATCAAGGATAACTAAAGGAACTGGAGAAGCCGAACAAATAAAGAAATTATAGAAGTTTATGGAAAACCCACAATAGTACAAAAGAATTAGGGCCCAAAGGGTCAGGTGGTTAGGGCACATGGAAAGAATGCAGCCGAATAGAATTCCAAAAAAAAATACTATTAGCGAAAGGGAGGGAGAGAAAGAGAGGTAGACCTAAGAAGAAGTGGCTAGACACGGTAGAAGAAGATTGAAGAGAGGCCGGACTAAACAGTTGGAAACAAAAAATCGTACGAACGAGCAGGCTAATGACATTTCCATTTCCCGAAATTAAACGTTTATCGAACTTCGACTGTAATAACTTGATACTGGCACGTATTGTGTGATATGTTACGCCGCTTTGATAAAAATAAACATTATTAGTATCAGTTTGATTGAGTTTCGGGAAAAAATAATCACTAATCATGACGCGGTATCGCTTAGAATACACAGTAATCGCATTTCCAGACTCATTTTTGACAAAAATGGTCTAATCGAAGTGATACAAAAAGGTTTCTACGACATTTAACAGCTGGGTTGGTAATTTAAATGTGTTTAGATTTAATATGAGTCTGCGCAACTGGACCTTAATAATGCACAATACCATTATAGGTATTAAATTTCTTCAGCTTTACTTTTGATTGTGTTTTAAAGAATACTTACTAGATGTTCTTAGAAACAGGTTGCTAAAACATACAATTAGTTCAGATCCTTAATTTTTATATTAAGTTATCGCTTTTATTAGTCTTCAAATTTTGTGCTAAATTAATTCCTTCTACTGATGGTCAACAGGTAAAAAATTAAAGCAGATGATTTAATAATACATGTAATAATTTTTACTGTTAAGTAGCATCACTGTTACTTTTTTTATTAAGTAATAAATTATGCAATATAAGATTCTGTTAACTAAGAGATAATAGATGTTCATTTTAATAACCATAAAAATAGAAACAACGTTATAAATGTATGAAGAGTTCCTTATTATAGGATAAGGAAAGTAATGTAATCGGCGGAAATTTGACCTACCCAGTTTTTCACATTTCTGGACGAAATATAGCATCAGGACACCAAAAAAGTTGGTTTTAGCCATTGGTTCGTGTGTGTGTGTGTGTGTGTGTGTGTCTGTCGGTCTGTCAGTAAACTGATATATCTCGAGAACCGTAAGAGCTAGAGACTTGAAATTTGGTATGCAAGTTACTTGTATGCAGGGGACGCAGTGCGAAGCTTTTGGTAAAAATCGGCCGAGCTGTTTGGTCGCAAGGTCGCAAAATCGGTCGCAAAGCGGTCGCGAATCTAAACGGTTGAAGATACAAAAAATTTATGAGAATAAAAATGATTTGTTATCACGAGATAAACATGAATTTAAAATAAAAGTTGGTAAAATAGAAACTCAAAAAAAAGTTGAATCTCAGGATTTTTAATATACCGGGTGTTTATAAAATGTTTCGGGAAATTTATATTACCGGATAGATAAGACCGAGACAAGCAAAAAATTACAATGAAATTTTTTGATCCCTGGTCAAATAAATAAGTTATAGCCGATTAAAAATTAATTAAACGGACCAATCATAGCGGGCTCGGAGAGCTACCGGGCCGACTGCGCAAGGAGGGGGGGGGGGAGCGCTTGGCCGCTAGGAGGGAGCACGCAGGCGATAATGGCGAAGGCCGTGCGGCCGAGCTCGCACGGTTACCTTCAGTGACGTAGCAAAATTTTAAGTACGAGTAAATTATTGTCTTGTACTTTTTATTTTAATCAGCTTTCGAGTGTTGGACTCGCGCCTCGTCGTTTTTTAAAATAACAAGTTCCGGGACGAGAGCAGCGCAGGGCCGGGACGATGGACCCGGTATAATATATAATAATAGGATAAGGAAAGTCGTGTGATGTTCACACCAGATTTTTTTTGATTATAACTATACCGTATACAGCAGGCTCGGGCATTTGTAATACCTACTTCAAGTCGCGGCAATAATTTTTTAAATTTCCGCAGTACAATTCGTTTATAAAACGATTTAACTGATTGCTAATAGAGTTTTTTATTACGGATAATATTTACCTCCTTTATAGAATCTAATTTATCTTGTCTTCTATTACTAACATATAAATTGGAAAAACACAAATACAAAATGACGTAGTTTTGTAAGCACCTAGCATTACCACTACTATTTTTCAGTAACAACAATCCTGCTTTGGACATACACGCGAGGATACATTCGCATGCACTTCAAGTTTTACATGCAAAGAAATACATGCCCTCCATTTCTTAGCAAGAATATATGAAAGCTTTTTCTTGGTTTCAAATAGAATTACAAAACACCCAGAGGACGATCGATGAACAATTTTATTAGTCTGCACATTTCTTTGTTTGAATTTCTTCCTGCACTACAAGTATTGAATACTAAATTATAACAAGCAAATCTTCAGATTTAATAAGCTTGTTAGTGGTAATATGATTTCCTTTAGATATAAATTTTAAGGAAAGGAGCTGCGTAGTGGCTGTAGCTGCCAGAATTGAAAACCTCCAACTCGTTATGACAAAATATATTTAATTTCAACATCTTGGCGAGCTTCCAACAATTTTTTAATCAAAATTAATTTTATGAGTAAAACTTCGCCGATGAGGAGCTTAATTTGAACCGCTTTTTACGGAAATACGACGTAAAAGGGGATTCTGCTAACAAGGAGCTTAAAATTTTAATGAACCCCAACAAAAATCAAGTCAACAGGCTGCGACCTCGGTAATGCGGCCGTCGGCTCTAGACAATCGCTTTCTGCCCCATAAAGCAGCGAGAGATAACACGCGCTGACCTTTATGTTATGTCAACGGTAATTTCTCTACACGCCTAAATAATCCTGCATATCGGAAAAGCGCTGTTTGAAGCTCGTGGAACGGTTGCGCTTTATTTGAATGCCGTGACAAATTTTCCTTTGGAACTACTTATTAAAACGTAGGGCATGGTGTAAAATAATTTGCAACCAAAGTCTTATAATTATGTACTTAATAACTATTTGTTTTAAAATATATATTCTTCAGTGTTGTGTAGAAAAACCAAAGTTATTGAATAAAAAATTATGAACCACTTGTACTTGTAAAAAAAATCATATTTTACTAAGACATATTTCCTGTTTCAGAATCAGATATGGTAAGAAACAATAAAGAAATAGGAAGGTATATAGTTAAAAAATCTGCCGGAAGTAGGGATTTGATGTTTGGTGTGGAGGCCTTTTCGCCCTTGAACCGCTTATAGCGCGGCGCATGCTGGCGGCTGTGATGTCTGCTGCTACGTTTTGCCGTCGCACACAAAACGGCATATGGGCTTTTGCTCAGCCGACAAGTCTGCATACGCCGTCGGCGGCACCTTTTGATTTGAAAGGTGCTGGCGAATGGAAATTGCCCGCAAAGACCTACCGCCAAGCCAGGCGCGAAGCCCGGCAACATTGGCAATCCGCAACGCGGCCAATTTGGTCGTGTTTTAACACCGCATACATTCAAGCACCGCAGCTCGGCCAACTTGGTCGTGTCTCAACCCGCATACATTCAAGCACCGCAGCTCGGCCAACTTGGTCGTGTCTCACCCCGCAAGAACAGTCGCAATCCGCAACGCGGCCAATTTGGTCGTGTTTAACACCGCATACATTCGCAATCCGCAACGCGGTCAATTTGGTCGTGTTTTAACACCGCACATTCAAGCACCGCAGCTCGGCCAACTTGGTCGTGTCTCAACCCGCAAGAAATTCGCCATCCGCAGCGCGACCAATTCGGTCGTGTCTTCACCCCGCAAGAACATTCGCTACCTGCAGAAACCCGATCCGCAACGCAGAGGCGGCCACCTGGGAATCGCCGACGAAGCCGAAGCCGAAGCCGATTCAGGTGAGCGATTTGGCAATATTCGTTGGTGGAATCGGTAGCCGCCCCCATCCGCTTACGCGACGGCCGTTTAAGGGACGATTTGGGCCTTCTCGGTTGCCGTTCCAAACGGGCCGTACTACGTTTTCACACCGCATCACGAGAGCGGCTATTTACACGCCTGCCTCTCCATTTTTTGGTCCTTACGAGCCGCATCGGTATCGTATCCAACACCGCATCCACGAGAGCGGCTATTTACACGCCTGCCTCTCCAATGTTACTGAACTTCACGGAAGCAAATTTAGTTTTAATTGTACCAAAATTAGATATTTATTTGCTGATTATAAAACGATTTTGTTAATGAACTATGCTTTGGGTTTTTTATTAATATTTTATTTTTTTTATTTTTTATTAATGCCGCTGCTGATTTTCGAGGGATGGAGATTCACCGAATAGCTCTTTCAGGAGCCGTGCCCAGCGTCTCTCGGCGGGTCTCTTCTGGGAAGTCAATGGCAACGGAAACAGAGGTTTTGATTCCGATAGTACTTTTTCGGAAGTGGCTCACGATTCGGTAAGATCCTATGCCTAGCAGCAAGCACGGTTGGTTCGAAAGCTTTCGAGAACTGTCTTGGACTGTCGTGAGACACGCTTTCATCTCTTAAGGATTGTACGTAGAGGGTGGCTCTTTTTAGAAAAAATCATGTGATTCGGCAAGCTTGCTTCCGTTTCTGAGAATGCTTCTCGGCTCGCCATTACGCTAATTTGATCGCTTCGCGGAAGTAATTTGCGTCCCGATATACCCTCTTCCAGAGACAGAGTTGTTGATACTTGGAAACGAACTGGGGGACGGCTGATTCTGCCTGATCAGGTGGTTTGTTTTTTCTGTTGTTTCAGTTTTTTGCTGTCGCTCTGGGGTTGCTCGTCTGTTTCGATGTGTGTCTCAATGTATGTCGGTTTAACTCTTTCGCTTGAGACTGTCATTTGTTTCCCCTTTTTTAAGATGATGAAGTTCCGACCTGGTCTTACAAGTACCTGATAGGATCCTTCATATAGTCGTTGTAGGGCTGGTTTGACTGCGTCATTGCGTAGGAATATGTGCGTTGCTGTTTCTAGTTTTTAAAATAAAATTCTTGCTGCTGCTGTAGTTGGTCGTCGGTGTTGGTTTATAACGTTGATTTGGTTTTACAGTGTTGCGACGTAGTCTGCTGGTTCTATGCTTACTGTCGTTTGTTCTGCGAGGAATTGTTCTGGCAGCCTGATGGTGCCTCTGTATACCATTTCCGCCGCGGTTGCCTGTATGTCTGCTTTCCACATTGTTCTTACGCCTAGCAGCATTATCGGAAGTGCCGTGGTCCACTTCTCCAACTTGTGGCATATGATTGCTGTCTTGAACTGTCTGTGGAAGCGTTTTACAAGTCCGTTCGCCCGAGGTTGACATGCGGTTGTCGTCCTTGATTTGTCGTGACGTATGTTGGGATTCCGAATCGGCAAATCCACTAATTGACGGATCTCTCAGAGACCAGTTTTGTAGTTGCCCTGATTGTTGGGTGCGATAATTGATGTAAGTTGTCAAAAGCTTGCTTCCAAAATCTGCTGGTCAGGAATGGTCGCGCCGTGTCTGTGGATACTCCGCAGTGCACGCTGTTTTCGTTTGGTGTTTGTCACTTACTTAGCTGCAAGCCTGTGCCTTCCTCGTGTAGGTACTGTTCTAGTTCTTAGTCGAACTCTTGGTCCATCACAAGGGCTTGGAAATTTATCCCTTTTGTTACTTCGTAGACCTTGGAGAGTGTGTCGACTGTCATGTTTTCTCTTCCTGCAATATGCTGTATGTCTGTCAAGTATTGTCCTATGAAATTAAGATATCTAAATTGTCGTGGCGTGCATTTGTTTGGTTTTTGTTGGAAGGCGAATGTCAGGGACCTGTGATCGGTGTATATATTGAATTGTCTACCTTCTAGCATGTGTTTGTATTGTTTTATGAGGAGGTAGATTGCCAGTAGCTCTTTGTCGTACATTGAATATTTCTGTTCTGTGGGTGTTAGTTTCTACGAGAAGAACGCGAGGGGTTTCCATTCGTCGTTTTCTGTTGGATGACTACTCCAACGGCGTAGTCGGATTACGTCCTATTATGGCGATATTGCTGTTGATTTTTGGGTGTGCCAGCAACGTCGCGTCGACTATCTGCTTGTTTGCATAATTCGAAGGCCTTTTCTGCTCCTGTCGTTCAATTAACGGGGTGGTTTCCTTTTACGTTCCCCTTCAATAACTCGTGTAGCAGTGCCTGTGTTGCGGGCAGCGTCTGGGATTAAGCGGCGAACGTAATTTATCATCCCCAATAGTCTGCGCTTCGCTGTTTTTGGCTTGCTGATTTCCTGGATAGTCTTCACTCTTTCGGGAAATGGTTTGGTTTCTCTTCCGGTGACGAGATACCCTAGAAAAAGTATTCATTTCCCCGAATGTGCACTTTGCCGGGTTTATCGTGAGACCGTTGTATCTTAGTCGCTCGAAGAGTTGCCTTAAATGCCGCAAGTGTTCTTCCTCGTTTCTTGATGCTACTAGTATACGTAGCAGAACTGCAGATCTTGTGTTTTCTCGTCCATAAATCGTTGAAAGTTTGACCAGCGTTTCTTAGACCGAAGGTCATATACAGGAATTCAAACAATCCGAATGCCATAGTTATAGCTGTTTTGGGCATATCTACGGCGCCACGAAATCTGGTGGTACTGTTTCGTCAAGTCGATTGTTAAAAAACGTTGTCTGCCGTTTGCAATTGTTGTGCAAAGTCTTCTATGTGAGAGACCGGGTATATCTGGAATAGTTCGGGCTTCGGTAATCCCCACACGGTCGCCAATCCGTATTCTTCTTCAGCACCATGTGTAGAGGTAATGACCATGGGCTGCTTGATAGTCTGGCTATTCCAAGCTGTACCTTAGTCTGCAACTCTTTCTTCGCGATTTTTGATCTTTTTGGCGAGAGTCGTAGGGAGCGGCAGCTTGTGGGCGGGCCTTCCGTGGTCAGGATGTAGTTCATGGTGCTGTGTTTTGGGAACATTGGGAACTTGGTTATTTTCGAGAATTATTTAAAAAGTCTGCCGTAGGACGTGTCACCATGAACGGTGCTTATACTGGCGTCGATTCTCGTCCATCGACCAAGTGTCGCTGGGCTTGTATTCGTGTCCAGGAGTTACCGATTTCGTACGTCTACGAGTAAGCCGTAGAATGCAGAAATTCTGCCCCTATGATGGGCTTGTCGATGTCTGCGATGACGCATCTTTACATGAAATGACTGCATAGACCGAGATCAAGTGACAGGTTACTTGTCCCGTATGTTTTGATCGCGGTTTTGTTGGCAGAGTAAGGAGAGTAGGTGGAAAACTTCTTTTTGGGGTTCCATAGTCGGTGTGGATATATGCATATGTCTGCGCCGGTGTCTATGGGGAATTGGGTTTACGTTTTTTTATCTGTCACGAAGAGGCGGCGTGTGTTTCCTCGCACGTCGATCTCCGCGCTTACCGACTGCTGTTGGCGTTTCCCTGTAGCGATTCTCCTGCTTCCTTGCACGGTGGTTGGCAGTTTCGTGCGTGCTGGCCGAATATGAAATTACACCAGCAAGTGTTGAACGTGCGATAGTTTCCTCCTCGGCTACTGCGCTGTCGTGTCTGGTATCGGGGCCGTGATCTTCGTCGGGGTCCTTGTGTGGATCCTCGTTTGTTTTCAACTTTCTGGAAGCGAGCCCTGAGTTTTGCGATTTCGTTAACGGGGTGCGGATCGCGTTCTCTGCCGAGGATGCTGCTGTCTCATGGATCTGAAGCGTCGAAGCATTGGCGACGGCGTCGGCCAGTTCGTCGAGCTGTGCTTTGGCTTGGCTGGCCAGGATGGCCTGTAAATTCGTTGCCAGTCGTGTGATCCAGACTGACCACAGGAGATCGTCGGGTACGTTGGGACCGGCTAAGCGTTGTCGCCAAGCTCCTCTCGTTCTAGCAGCTGACGCTAAATAAGTTCTAATAAAATAACCAGTAAAGCTATAATCTTTAATAAATAAAGTAAACGAGTAAAATAAGAAACAGGACCAACTAATTATCTTAGTATTCTACCTCCATCTAATTACAACTAAAAAAATAATTCTAAACGTACCCTTCAATATAATTAACCCCGTAAAAATTTCAGCCATTTTGATGCTTAGTTGCTGTTTGACAGTCGTTTGTATCAGTCGATGTCAGTGCTTTTGTAAAATAAAAAAAATTGAAAACCGTGCCATAATTAACTGCAAGAATTTAAAATGCAGTACGCATACGCAAATAAAAGCCGTCTATAGGACTTTGCCTATCATTTTCCACCGTGAAAAGATGTGCAGCTGAATTTAAACGTGGTCGTACCAACTTGACTGATGAGCGTTCGGAACAGGCAACAACTGTAAATCATTAAAAAAGTTTAGGAAATAGTACTGGACGACCGTCGAAACCAGGTCAGAGAGATAATACAGGTTGTAGTCATATCGAAATAAATGCATTTGTCATAGGTATATGGACTAAAAAAGTGGTAATTAATTGACCACCCAGCATATTCTCCAGATCTGACCCCCAGAGACTATTTCCTGTTTTATAAGCTGAAAATTGGTTGTGGAGGACAAAGATTATTATTAAACAAGAAGATCATCGCAACCGTAGACGCCTATTTTGCAGAGAAAGACGCAACTACTATTTGGACGGCTTAACGAGGTTGCAGCATCGCTGAAAAAAGTGTATTGAATTAAAAGGAGACTATGTTGAAAAATAAAATTAAATAAAAAAAAAAATACTCGTTTCTACATTAGATTCAAAACTTTTTAGACTGCCTATATATATATATAAAAACACATACACGTACACATATGAAATCTACATAAAAAGCACAATTTATTTAATTCTACAAATTTGGAGCAGGCCAGATTATGTAGTTTTGCCATTTTCAGTAAATTATATATAAAAAAAAATTATGAGTGCTGCTGCTGCTGCTGCTGTCACACAGGTCAAAGGTCAACTCTAACTGGGTATACGTAAATGCGTTGTCATGGCAACGGCGTACGCCAATTATGTCAAACAGAGCTTTTTAATCGTGGTTTTATTTTTAAAAACTATGCGAAGGCGCTCAAGCATGTCGGAGTTGGACAAGCTCTCCGGGGGGCCGCTGTCAGACCTCGTACTTAATAAATTTTAATTATTATTGAAAACAAAAAAAAACATTTTAACATTGCTTTTCTAGTTCAAAAGCTGCACCATAAAAAAGTTATCAGCCCAATTTTCATAACCTTATCTACAAGAACATTTATTTAACAAGTGCTCACAGGTCGTTAGTAATAGAAAAGTTATCGCTAAATAATCTGTCGATCAAAATTTAAGTACCGGGAAAAGCGCGAGCTATATAAATATGGCGACTGTGGCCAGATGCACGCCAGTTCGTTAAAGAGGTTTCAACCCAATAGAACGGTTAGTACTCTTCGTTAATTATAAATATCAAATCTTCCAAGATATTTAATTTTACTCTTACAGTTACACAACAAAATGAAATACACCACCGTTATTCTGACTGTTGCGCTGGCTTTCCTGGCGAACACGGAAGCGGGGTTATGAAGGGCGAAGAGGAAAGACCTGTAGGTGCATCTCGATCTTGGAGTGCCGCACAGAAGGTGATCCCAGGTATGTATCAGCAGTTTGCAACTTTTACGGTTAGAACAATTAAAAATTTTCTTCCAGCATATACTGCCGATAGTGGTATGGCCAGACATGCTGCAGAAGTCACCATTGTACCATTTTTATTTGCGACTTATTGAACCAAACTGCCTTCTATTGCAGCTTTGTTTTCGAAACGTAAATAAATGAGTTATTCAGATATGTTGTTCTATGGGTTTTTTATTTAACATAGCTATCCATTCAAGTAAAAATATGTAAGATTATTTTCCTATTTTGACCATAAATTAATGTGAAAGAAAGAAATTAGCTTAAATGGCTATTATTAAATAGTTCTTCTTAAAACGACATTAACATTCAAATTGATCTTCAGTTGTCCATAATAGTGGTAAAGCTAATAAAGATTCAGTTTAGTCGTTTCAGCTAAATAAAAAGAAATCTTTATTAGCTGATATTAAACTTAAATTACGCGATAATCATTAAAATAATAAAACGTTTTTAATGACTACGTAATTTCTACTATTAGGGGGATAACATGTCTACATTACAGAGTATCGATTAAAACTCGACAAAACAATCCCAGCAACATTATACAACAATTTATTACCAACTATTAGATGAATAGTATATGTATGTTTGTTACAAGAGTCTGCACAAAAGATTAATACTTTAAACGTTTATTTACTCGACACAATTGTTACCTTCAATACAAAAAGGCTCATGTGAACTTAGTTAACTTGACTATAAAGTTCTCCAAAAAGTTTCTTTGGCAACTTGCACGCAGCTACTTTATCTGACGCCATCTATATAAATATGCAGCCATACCCATTAGCGTTGTCGTCACATTTTTCGTTGTTTAAAAAAACCAACATTATTAACTACATTTGCATCGTTTACGAAACTTGTAATGCTGCAAGTGTTCAGACAGTTTGCACTTGGTTTAGGAAGTTTGAAGCTGATAATTGTATCAAGGACGTGGTAGACAAAAATTCGCAATGTACTGTTTGTACTTGACAGATGCTTTAAACGTTCACTGAAGAACAATATCCTATTATCTCATAAAGTGTGGGTTCTACATCAGTTAACAGAAGACATCTTCGTTTCTAGAAAGAGCCTTTTTTAAAGACATTAGTTCCTAAAGGTGAAACTCGGATCCCGTATAAATATGTTAACTGCAAACACTTTCAATCACACAATAAGGGACATTTAATGATAACAAGAACGGTGTAATACCGTAAAGGAAACTTTCTACAGCGGTGCGAAATCATAACGATCACTTCCGGTTTCCGTTAACCTATTTGGATGAAAATCAATCCCATGAAAGGTACTGACCTAAGATGTGTGTACGCCAAGTTTGACGTGAATCCGTTTGATAGATCTGAAGTTATAGGGTCTCCAGTCACACAGATAAATAGACAGGATGATAATCTCATTAACTTTCTACTATAAGCTACTGTAGAAAGTTAACAAGGGACAGTCCCCACTAAAGAAAGGGAGACTGAAAAGTCTTATATATTGTAAGTTGATTTTGTAAGGTAAAACCATAAATTTAACAATATATTGTACACAATAACGTTGTCCCCCCCTGTGCTTTTTCGGTCAGAAATAAATTGTTAACGTATGCCTGGGATGTTTTACCTCATTACAATAGGTGTCCCAAAATAAACTGACATTATAATGCACTTTTTTGTAACACCGTGGTAAATGTAATCAATAAATTTGAATCAGTCTGTTTAGTTCTAAACAAAAAAAAAACAGTATCCGTCCTCGTATCCTTCGTTCGAACGAAATCATAAACGATTTAAGTGAAAGTGTTGAAGAAAATCCTTCTCCGTATCAATCCGTCATCGCAGTCAACAATTAAGTATTTCTAGGAGCTCTCTTCAACGAGTTTTGACAAACGATTTGCATTTGTACGCTTACAAGGTTCAGTTGATATAACCATTAAGACCACAAGATTGGATTTTAGAAATCAACAAGTTGGTGCTAAGGGTTTCAAAAAAATCATTTTTAGCGGTGGGGCAGATTTTCATATTACTGGTTTTGTCAATAAACAAAATTGTCAAATTTGGGGATCCGAAAATCTAATAATGATTAGAAAACATTTTATGCAACCTGAACGGTTTGGTGCGTATTTTGGGCTGGGAGATTAGACCTTACTTCTTCGAAAATAAAAACGATGCAACATGCAACACTTTCATTGAATCTATGTTATTGTAACAAATTTAATGGTCGTGTTATTTCGCAGCAAGATGGTGTGAATTAGCTGCCAAGGTCATTTCAAGGTGAAATTTCTCAGCAATTATGTCGACATGTCTTCGAATAAACACGGTCAAAGCGGTCTATAGTAAAATCTTTTGTTTCACACATAATTTCCATGTATCTATTTTCAAGTAATATGCTCAAACAAAAATGATTTATTACAAAACTAGAATGTTAGCTCATTTTGGGACATCCTTTACGTGCTCTCCGGATACTGCTTCATGGTACGATCTATTTTTTATTAAAAAATATCTTTGCAATAAAAGGTTCAGTTTGCGAGAAAACCACAGATGTTTTAGAAAAATGGCCATAAGATAGAAGAGTGTAATAATTCAGAACGTATCGATGTAATTCCATAATATGATACAAATCATATAATGTTTTGTTTGTATTAAATACTAAGAAAACGAACGAAACTTCTGAGACATGTAGAATAATTAAAGATACATCTACTTCAGTGATATTAATTTTAAAAGATTAATTTTAATTTGACGTATTATAATAAATTTATCAATATAACTTTAGAACTTTTTGTAGGCTAGCTTATTAAAATTAAAAGAACTATAAATTATAGTCTAATCTAATAAAGTATTTGTTATTAAGTTTTAAAAGTAACGTCAAGCAAGTATCTAACCATCCAAAGTTTATTGTAGTAGAACGGCTATTTAAAAGATGGTTCAAATTTATTCTAATAGTCTATATATCGTAACAAACACGTTTTTTGCTTTTTTACTAAAAATAATGATTTAGTTTCAATTGTGTTAAATTCAATGAGTGGCTAATTGCTCCGCCTTGTTAAAATATAAATAAATTAATATGATATATATACACATATATATATATATATATATATATATATATATATATATATATATATATATCAATTATTATTATGTTTGTCATTTGAATCGACAAATTGTATACAAAACATTAAAAATATATCATTACGTCACCATAGTCAAAACGGAAAATGTGAGATTAGCATTGTTTTTTTTTTATTGTTAAGTAAACTGGCAATCATAATATGTAAGATCCTATAAGCTAATATCATAAGTGTGGTACTGACGTTATGAGGGCTCGTGCTGTGAAGGGTCCTCTTCACGGGGAGCATTGCTAATGTGATGAGGGCCCATCCAGGGAGTTGCCCCAACGGCGCTTAAATCTTCTTATGAGTTGGTGGTGCAGAAGTTCATGCAGAAGAGAATTGTCACGGATGGAGAGTTTGTCGAGATGTTTTGTAATTCTTTCCTGTATTATTGTGGTGAAACACGGAATGCCAAGATCGTCGTGTATTATCTGGTTAGTGATGTGTCATGGTGAATTGGTGATGTATCTTAGGATTTTAGATTAGCAGTTTTGCATAATAGCAAGGTTTGATTTGCAAGCACAGTCCTAAAGTTCAATTCCATAGGACCAGATTGGTTTATAAATCAGGAGTTTTTTATTTAAGGATAATGGGGAATGGCAACCTAGTAACTAGTGAAGGGTTTTGACTTGAAGCTCAATGTGTTTCTTTCTTTTAATAATGTGTTCCTTTCAGGTGAGCTTGTTGTCGAGGCGAAAACTCAAGTACTTCATTGTTAAAGATTATGGTATTTCAATGTTGTTCAAATGAAGTGGAGGGCATAGCCCTTTGCGTAAAGTGAAATTCACCTGGATTGATTTAAACTCATTAACCTTTATTTTACAGTTCTGAGCCATTCTTCAAGTTGAATAAGGTGGGTTTGGACGTATTCGAATGCGATGTTTAGGTTAAGATGTTAAGGACGATAGTGTGCGTCTACAGTTGTGGTTAGCGTGGTTCGGAGGTCAGAGGTGAATAACATATAGAGGTCTCAGATTGAATCGGATACACTACTGAAACTTCATAGTTAACTCGTGTTCGAAATTGTATGTCTATTAGATAGGATTCCAGAGGCTTGTTAAATTGAGATTATAAGATTTGTTGTATTTTATGTTTGAGTTCTTTTGCCAAACTTTGTCGAACACCTGGCGAATATCCAGAAGGACGGTTATGAAGTAGGCTTTTTTTGTTCGAACGCCGCATTAATCTCATGTGTGATGCGGTGGCACTGTTGTACAGTTAAGTAAACTTGACGGAAGCCAAATGAGTAATCCGGGATCCAGTTAGTTGCCGTGAACTCAGGGTCGAGGATTTGTAGCACAAGTTTTTCGAGGAGCTTGGAGGTCACTGGTAGTAAGCTTACACAGCGGTAGGATGTCGCATAGCGGCATATTTCCGCTTTCTTTAATTGCTTTGGCCAATATTGAAGTCGGAGTATAGCATTAAATATGTAAGTTAAAAGCATTATTCCTTTTCTTGGAAACTCGCTTAGCAGTTTAGGTGTAATTTGGTCCGACCCCGGTGCTTTCTTGAGACTTAATCGTTGGATCTCAGATTTAATTGTTTTCGGCGTGAGTAGTGGTATAGGAGGAGATATTTCAGGTGGTGGTTGAAGGTCAGAAAGTTCAATATCGGGTAAATTATCGTATGGTTAAAATACTCCGGATAAGTGAAGTACGAACAATTTTGTCTTTTCTTTACCGTTCTTCGACCACCCAAGAGCTGGAGGGAGTTTTACTATTGCTGGGGTTGGAGTGTGGGGTTTTAGGGAAGATTTGATATGTCTCTATATTAAATTGTCATATTTGGTTAAGGTTAAGATATAGCTATTAAATGAGTCATCCCTCGGGGGTTTTGGTTTTGTTTTCAGCTGATTACCGAGGTTTTGAGTTTCGTTTTATCTGATAGATGATGGCTTTCCAGCCAGTAAGCTCTGACTTCCCTCTTTTGAGCAACTAAGAGTTTAACTTCTAGAGGGATTTTGGTAGATGTTCCGAGTTTTTTCTCTGCCTTGAAAAGGGTAGCTATCTGTGATGCTGATGTTAGAGTATTTAAGTTTATTTATAGCAGCTTCTACTTCGAGTGGATATTTTAAGCTAACTTTCAGATCGATGCTTTAATGGAAAATTTGGCGATATTTATCCCATTCTGTTGTGGAGTTGTGAATCCGTTTGAAGGAGTCTTTGAACTTGCGCTGATAGTTCCTATGATTAGGGTGTGATCAGATGATAAGTCATAACTTGCAGAGATGTTTGTGCAGTTTGGTGATATGCCATTAATTATAAAGAGGTCTACAAGGTCTGGGGTCTGGTTGGGGTCCGATGGCCAGTAGTCGGGGTCCCGGTTGCTTTCTTGTATAACTTTGAACAGCTCTCTGCCTTTTGTGGTGATTAAGCGGAAGTCCCACGTGGTGTGAAAGGGTGCAAAAAAATTGTTCAGTCTTCTTTTTTGATGTTATGCTTTGGTGGGGCACTAAACAGCCGCGACAGTTAGTTCATAAGAAAGAGTGAGCACCTTGATGGAGGTGGCTTGAACTGATTCCTCCTCATATTTGGAGAAAGTATAGTGTTTTATGCTTTGTTTTATTAATATAGCGGTTCCTGAATGTTCAGTTTTATCTAGATGGTTAGTGTTGTATAGTTGGTAGTCTGGAATTTTAAGGTACGATTTTTTCGTAAATGTGTTTCACTAATTAGCAGTATGTCGATAAAGTTGTGTTTTAAAACAGAAGTACTTCGTTACGATAGTTTAACAGGCCATTGGCGTTCCACTGTGTAATGCGGAGAAATTTATCTATTGTTTTGTTTGCTAATTAGCATTGTCAATATGTTTAGAACTATGCTGATTTGTTGGATGAGTAGAGAGAATATGGATTTGAATTCTTCAAGGAATTTGTTAAGAGTAAGGCTAAGGAACTGTTCAGAGGAGTGTTCAGGGAGGGGTTTGCGGTGTCGTATAATACTAGTGTAGGTAGGTGAGTGCGAAAGATTAAATATATGTGTCTGTTTACAGGTGGGGAGTCGTGAGTAGATGGTCTAGTAGTGGTGTTTCTGATTTTGTATAAGTTGTGGTAGTGTGCGCAATGTGCCTTGGTATGACCATACATTTGGCAGCGCATTCACTGTTCTGTAGTTCTGCTCGTTTTTGGCGGCTCTATTGTTATGCGATTGTGGAGTATGTGTTGAATGGTATATATGTCTTTATTGTTATCAGATGGTTCCAAATTTCTGAAGAGGTTTATTGACTCCTTTGTGGTTTTGTTTTTTGCGTTGATGATGTTTCTAATTTTGTGTCCGTGTTTGGTGATTTATGCTGTTATGTCCTCGAATGGAATCGAGTGGTGGAGATTTTTAATGACCACTCTAAACGCCCGTTCATCTTTTGTTTAATAAGTGTGATAAATAATGTTGTTATCGCGCTAGTTTCCTGCACGCATTTGAAATGTTAGCTGTGATTTTAATTGTGTTGTTTGCCAAACTTTTGGTGACATACTGCTAGTATTCTGTTACTTCGGCGAGTTTTTTCTTTATTTCTGGTAGGTTTTGGACTTCGTTAACGAATATTGGAGGAAGTTTGAGTGATTTATCAAATTCTGATGTTTTGATGCTGGAGGTTAAATCTTGGGAATTATCTAATACGGTGTATCCGTTGGAAAGTGGTAGGGTATCTGAGGATGTATTGTATTGTGTTTTTTTAATTTTCCTTTGCTTCGTGGTCTTAACTTACCAGGGGTTTTCTTTGTCGTTGAGACCAAACTAATTAGAGAAGCAGGTAGTTTCCTGAAGACTGCATTGCCATGGATTGTTTCTGATTTGGGAGAAAATAATTGCTTGGTCCTGATAGAGATTGACTTGCTTGTGTGGTGTAAGATAATGGTATTTAACTATTTATAAAGGGTTGGTTTTGTAAGATGTTTGAAAATTGAGTGAGTTGGACATTTGTTTGAGGTTGGCTCTGTATATTATAGTCAGGTCCATTTTCTGATGGAAACATTATAGTGATTTTAAAGTAAGATTATCTGTGAACAGTGTTTTTTCCTTGCTGTAGATAACTTTAAATAAACCGTAGCTCGCGATAAGGTGCCCGCGTTCGCGTTATCGAACAATGCACTTGACTTGAACTCGCAGCGCTTGTATCGTTGATGTTTCAAACGAAAAATTAGCATCAATTAACGATATTTTATCTTTAGAATTATAGATTTTTATTTGAAAATGAAATTTCAATTAAAACGAAAGTAATAAATATATCGTCATGTATGAAATGTTCAAAATGTTATCTAAATATTCTTAATTATTGATAATGATTGTTTGCTTTTAAAGCCATTAGAAATAGTAGTGATCATCGGCTTCATAAAATGTCGTTATTTCTGTACACTATATGAGTGTCTTCAAAATTCGTTGTCATTACTTTTCTAAATATAAGCATCAGTGCCATCCAAAATAGTGGAAGCTAGTTCATAATGTTTTCAATAAGCTGGGTGTACCAAATTTGATTGCTTTGATTCGGTCACATTTTGATCGATATTTGTGAAATTAAACCTGTGACATACTAATGATATTAGCGGGACGTGTCTTATAAATATAATTGTCTTCCTAATAGTATACAAAGGACAGTCAGTAAATTAATAATAATTGTTAATTATCGGTTTATATATATATATATATATATATATATATATATATATATATATATCGGTCAAATAATTTGTCAAATTATTTAAGAAAAAGATAGGTTTTTTATTTCAAATTCAGACTTCTAATCATGTCGAAGAAAATAATGAAGCAGTTTTTACTATAATTTAATTTAGAATTTAGATACTCGCCAGTCATAACTACAGCGGCGGTGTTAAAATTTCTGAAAAAAGGGTTTGCACGAGTTATCTATTTATCAAACGTAGTTTTGACATTGATCTTTCAGACGCCTTAAATTTAAAGTAAATGACAAAATTCCCTTTGTTTGATCCAAAAAAGTGACATTTTCTCAATTTTAAACAAAATCGGAAAGTATAGTATCCGTTATCTTACTGGCCTTAGTGCACACCCAAATATGTGTGTCGTATGTGTAATAAGTGTACAAATTTAACACTACAAAATACGTACTTTAATTTTATAAGTAGGAATATACATTGGTTTGTTTCCTACATTTCTTAGTTATGTATGTATGCTACTGCCACAATGCCTACTGAATATATGTGAAAGATAGATTATAGATAATAAATAACTTTAAAAATATAAAATCAAGAATAATAAAAAGGTGGCCACTTTTGGGTCGTAAACAAAAAGCGGGGGCATTATGCTAGTTATATTTGCTTCAGCAACTGCAATTTGAATAACAAATGGGCGTTTACCATTTACATTGACATTAACTTAACATTACGTTTAGTAGGTAGATAATAAAGCCGTTTTTATAAAAATTTTCTTAACATTCGCTGTAATTAGATCATAGCCGGGTAATTTTATTTGATTTAGTTCTATCATTGACTTCGTTAAGTTTAAACTTTATGATTGGTACGCACAGTGAAAATAGTGTGTCTGAGTAACGTAGCATTTTTTTCTTTTAGTATGGCTTTAGAATAAATTGATATGAAAACTCGTTTCAAATTTTTGTCCAAGAGTTATTTGTAAAGCACAGGTGTATTTTGAGTTTCTAAAAGTTGCTTTAGTCTTTCCTTCCTCCTTTAAAGAAAGCAGTCTATATCTTTGTTTAAAGAAACGTATTGTAGATAATTTTGCACTGACTCATTTAAGATGTCAGATATTTGTTTGACTTTTAGCGTGAAACCTTTTTGGAAAACTTTGAATGTTTGGTGGTGCCGCCAATGCAACATTCTAAATGGTTAGATTAATAATTCTGCTGCAAAAAATAAATCTTCTTTCACTTTTAAAGATGTACGGAGCAAAAGAGTTTTGTCAAATTTATTTCTGAATAGTTGTTTTGTTTGAGTAGCACTTGTGCTTCTATGGTCGACGCGAGTGCTTTTCTGTGACAATGAAACAAGATATAGCTTGGAAATGATTTTCATGATACAGAAACCGAGTATCAGTGGATATGTAGTCCAATCCGTCAGTGTTGATTGTTTTTAATATTCCCTTCCTATAATTGTGTATAATTATCGCCAGAAATAAACTTGAGCCCTAAGTTTATAAATGACGTTCGTACTGTTTTAGTTTACTGTTGTTGTGAAAGGCAGTGCACTTCTGAGATTACCGGCAATTCACTCCAATCTTCTATTGCTATTGTGATATTCTGAAAATATTTTGAAATATGTATACAGAGGTTTACATTTCTAATAAGAATAATAGTTGTAGGATGGACTGTGCTATTTAAAGGTTATAGTGAGACTCAGATAATAGCATAATGTCTATGCAATAGTTTAATAAAAGGACAGAAGTCCACAAAGTTATTTTAAAATGTAGGTATGTGACTTTAGTGACTAACGACTAGGATTAGTAAGGTTAAGTTATTGCCTGCCTGTTTTGTCTGTTTGCTTCTTAATAAAAAATACGTGTTTTATTGAAGTTTCTGATAAGCTAAACATTTCTTGTAATTTGTAAGGTAGTTTCCGCTACAGTTTACACAATTACCATTATACCAAAATTTCTGTCTTTGATCTAGCATTGGGTGGTTTTTAATACACTTAGCACATCTGGTACTCCCAGTATAGAAGTTTTTGATTTTTTTAACTTTAGTAGTTTGAATTTCATTGTGATAGTTTGGTTGTGTTGTATACATTTTTGTTGTTCTTGGCTAAAAAATAATGTAAGTGCCATTTTCGTATCTCGTTATTTTATGTTAGTGATATTATTGACGTATCTAAGTGTTTTAATTCTTTTTTTTTAGTTTCTTTAAATTATTAGATGGATGTATGTACCTAATGATTACGTAAAAGTTTAGTTCTTGTTTTTGCGTCAATAGGTATTTCTTTCAGGTGAAGCCTTATTTCTTTATGTTAATGTAACTTTTTAAAAGTTTTTTATTTCATTATTATTTTATATTATTAATGTATATATAGATTTCGCGATAAATTCTAGTAGAAGCACAAACGCCTCAAAAAGTTCAGCACGTGACAGCAATATAAAAAGTGGTTTTACTTCTTTCATTTTAGACTTGCATCCTGGTTTGGGTTTGATTATCAGTTTTTGGGATTCGGTTGGTATTCTGATAGTTGTAGTCGTCTTCGCTTACTTATCCAAGTTATTATTGTTTATTTATGGCCTCCTCATTTGATTCTTAACTGTTTGCCAATAAATTCCAGAAAATTATTGGCTTGGTTGATTGATAAGCAATTGTATTAATATTGCTAACCAAATTCAAGATATCGAGAAATAAAAATAGCTCTATAAATCTGCTTAATTGATTTCTATTATTTTTTATAAATTTAAAGTTGTATAATATCTTCGGTTAGTTTACATATATTTCAAATTAATTTAATTAATTATTTAATGTATCCAGTAATATATTAAAATTTCTGAAACAAATTGCCATGCCGCCAATAAATGTGACAAAGGCATAAAGCAGCGTCGACTCCTTTGGAGTTCCCGGGAAGAGCTATTTATCTCGAGGTTCTCCGGTTTCCAGCCGCATCTCAAAGGAATTAAATTTGAACAGCTTTGAAATCGGAAATACGCTATATTGTGTCGCTCGAATTTCACTTAAGAAAACAAGGTGTCTTCTATACAATTTTCTGCAAAGCGATATGCCAAGTAATAAGTAAATTTTCCAATACACGCAACTGTAATTCACGTTAATAAATTTAATGATACCTAAGTTGCATTATAAAATAGTTATAAATGCACAAAATGATTTAAAATAAATACTTTTAAATCTGTGAAATTTGATCTTAGCAAAATATTTATTAATATTACTCTGTAATGTTGAATTGGCTTATAAATTATTTTTTAGTAGATCAAGGTTTCTCTGTAAACAAAATAAATAAATTTCACTTTAACCGAAATTATTAATTTTACCAGAAATGTTTTTTCTTGTTTTTTTTTATAATAGACTTTATTGTCAGCTCAACAATTAAAATGTTATACATGACATGTTTAATAATATTACAAATAAATACTGAAAATGACACGACAAAACTATTTGTAACGTCTTGATTATTAATATTGTTAATGTTTAATCGTTATGCTCTTCTACGATAACGATGTCTTGGGGTAGTCTTCGTTTTAGCCTAGTGTGTATATTTCGCTTGCACATGTTGTAATAGGTGACCCCGTCGCACGCACTCGCGTTTTGTATAAACTTTTTAACACTTTCACAGATGTAATTTTGTACATGTGAAACTTTTAGTTCGTAGTGTAGTTGGGTATTACGAATAAACCAAGGCGCGTTCACTGCAACTCGTAAAATTTTATTTTGGAGTCTTTGTATTTTGTTGATGTTTGTTTTTGACGTAGTACACCAAACCTGGCAAGCGTATAAGATTAAGGGGCGTATTAGGGTTTTATACAGTAATATGGTACACTCCGGCTTCAGAGATGACTTGCGATTAATGAGAGGGTATAGCTGACGCATTCTGTTGTTGGCCTGGAGTAGCTTATTGTTTATGTGGTAGCTCCAGGTTAATCGTGTGTCGAGGTGTACTCCAAGATATTTTACCGCTTGATCCCTGGGGTTCTATGGTATAGATTTGCCATCAATTTCGATGTTGGACGGGAAGGTGTCTCTCCTTAGCGTGAAAATTTTGCTTTGGCATTTGGCAGGGTTAACTTGGATATTCCATGTTTTAAGCCACTTACTAATTGTATTCGTGGCTTGTACTGCAATGTGTAAGTTCGTGTTTTGCGTGATAATCGCCGTGTCGTCCGCAAAAGTGGCTATAGAAGCTCCGGTTGCTGGTATATCTGATGTATAGATATTAAATAGCAGAGGCCCAAGAATGCTTCCTTGAGGAACTCCCGAATGTATAGCTTTGATATCAGATATGGCAGAGTTGACCTTAACAGCGAAGGTTCTATCTTCCAAAAATGAAAGTATTGTAGCTTGCAGGTAACTTGGTATATTAATGTCAAATAGTTTTTTCATTAGACCTTCAATCCATACCTTGTCGAAAGCATTCGCAATGTCGATGAAGATGATTGTTGTATAGCATTTACTTTCAAATCCATTTTCGATTATTTCGCTAATTCTCTGGAGCTGATGGCAGCTTGAATGTCCTTTCTTAAAGCCAAATTGAAATGCTGGTATTATATTTTGGGTTTCTACAATTTTTGATAATCGAACATGAATAATTTTTCCAGAATTTTTGATAAAGTTGTAAGTATGCTTATTGGCCGGTAGTTCTTAATATCTTTTTTATCTTTTCCGGGTTTTGCAAACATGAGTATGTGCGTGTTTCCAGCTCCGTGGAAAGTATCCAATGCGAAGACACGCATTATATATAGATGCGAGGTATGCTATACATTTTTTGGTCAGGTGTTTAAGGACAATGTTAGTTATTAGGTCATGGCCTGGTGACTTTCGTTTGGGCAGAGCACATATGAATTGAGTTATTTCACTTGGTGATACAGGGTATATGTTTTCTGTGATAACTGGGCGATTGCGCTCGATATGATTTAGTACATGAAGTGCATGTGCAGTGCCACAGATGTTTGTTGGCGTAAAAACGTGTTCGAGGTGATCGGCAAAAGCTTGCGATTTTTCGCTATCAGTGTAGAGGATATTGGGTCCATTTGTTATGGTTGGTAATTCGTCATGTTGTTGCAGAATTCTTCTGGTAGTTTTCCACATGCCCGGATCTCCAGGGCTGATATCAGCAATATGCTTTCGGTATGACTCAATTCTGTATTCGTCCAGTTGTTTCTTAAGACGATGGGTGAGGCTATTTAGGAGTCTTTTACTTCAGGATTTTTAGTTCTCAGCCATAGTCTCCTGGTTTGACTTTTGTCTTGATCAGTTTTAATATATAGCTGGGTGGGTAGTTATAGTTAGCGTGTATGATGTTTCGAGGAGTTGAGACCGATGTTTTGGCAGCGTCCGTGATTGACATGGTGATGCTAGAAATTGCAGTATCAAGGTCTTCAGGGTTTTCACACCTATATGGTTCATGTAGGTTGGAGTTTAGTCGCTCTTGGAAGTTGTTCCAGTCGATTCGTCCGTTAATAAGTCTTTGAGGAGGTTGTTTAATTTGTGGTGTGCCCAGGAAGGATATTAACACAGGTACATGGTCAGAGTTAAGTTCCATTACTACATTTTGATTTATCTGTTTTGGGAAATTTTTTTGAAGAACAATATCTAGTATATCAGGTTGGTGATCTTCCCGATAAGGATAATACGTATACTCGTTCGGAGGCATAATTTGAAAGCCATATGTAGTTGAGTATTGTTCGAGTTTTGTACCCTCAGGGTTAGTAGCTCGACGGCTCCACATTCGGTGTTTGCAGTTGATATCTCCAATGACTAATATTTGGTCAGTTCTATTGAATAAGGTTTTTATATCATTTTCATTAAGTTTTTTGTTTGGCTGCCTGTACGCGCTATAGATGATAAGAGGGCTTTGGTCATGTAGTCTCACTTTGATTCCAATTGTTTCTAAAGTAGTATTTAGTATATTAGGGATACTTGCATGTTCTAAGTTTCTCTTAATGATGATGGCCACACCTCCTGAAGCTATTGTGGCGTTTTTGTCTTTTCGATATACATTGTATCCTGGTATTTTAAGATTATCTTGGTCTTGCAGACGAGTTTCAGTAATGCAGGCTATATCCACATTGTACCTGGCTAAAAATGCGATAAATGCAGATCGTTGATTTAAGATGCCATCTGAATTCCAATTAAGGATTGTTAATTTTTCAATTGCTCTTCTGGTCTTAGAATCCATTGAGCAGCAGGGGTATCAGGGTAGTTGAAAGGAATGTTTTAATTTGGGGAAGAAAGGACGTTACAAGATCGACAATAATTTTAGTTATATGTGATAACTGAGAGGATTCGACTGATTGTGCTGCTGCTGAGTTTGAGATGTTGTTGACGTGTGGATTATTTTTTAGTTTATCAGCGTATGTTTGCGTTGGGTTGACGTGAGAACTATTGGCTATTTTTCTATTTTTAAAGTATTTTTGTTGGAGTTCAACATGGTGACTGCATCCACGGTAACTCGCTGCATGATCGCCGCCACAATTGACACATATCGGTTTAGTTGTTGGTTGCTTGGTGCACTCATTGTGATTGTGATTTCCAGCACATTTGACGCACCTTGGTGTGAGGGTGCAGTAATTTTTTGTGTGCCCGTAGCGTTGACATCCATGACATTGTGGTAAGCTGGTTGACTTTTTTCTCATTTCAACGGTCACAACTGAATGATATATTGACTTCAAGGAGAATATCTTTTTGCCCTCATCGCTATTGGTTAGGTCGACTGCACACACAAGAAGGGGCTTTTTATCTCTTGTCAGTAGACGTGTTACATTGATGACAGGTAGTACTTGTAACTCAGTTTTGATTTCATCAGTAGTCAGTGATAACATTTTTAATTACCACTGACAGAGGTTTTAGGTTAGGGTTTTGGAATGTATGATATTCAATTCCATTTTCAGAATAAAATTTTGTGAGAGTGCGGTAGTCGTTATCATCCGATAAGTTGATGCGTAGCGAATTCGTGGTACACATTGTTGTAAAAGGTTCTTTGATAATTTTATTAATATCTGCCACAAGAGCCTTGTGATTAATCGCATTGTGCAGATATATTGGCGGGATTTTAGGTCTATTAATAGAAGTAGCAGGTTCTGTAGGAGGTGTGTTGATTTTTTTGCTTGTGTTATCTTCGCTATCGTTTTGTGAGGGCAAGTAGAATCTGTTTTGTGTGATCAGCTCTTCAGCTGACCACATGTATCGCTTTTGCACCTCATCGAGAGGCGGTGTTAATTCATCAAGTTTGCGCTTAGTCCGCGCCTGTAGACTCATTTTATTATCATTTAATGAGGTGTTGGCACTCTATGTATTTGTTAATATTACTATGAATACTCATAGTGAAGGTTAAATATTACAGTTTAGGCCAGGCGTATTGCACTGATAACGGAGCGCGCGCGTTGCACCCACACCGTATCAATACTCGTACTCGACTCTTTTTCTTGTTTAACAATTACTAAAATTTTTGTGCCGCGATTTTAAATAAACTCGTCTTTGATATTTGTTTATTAATTTTTGCAAACATTTTTTTTATTTAAAGAATAATTTATCTTAGTCTCAGTCGACTTCCTGTAAGATATTTGAAAGGTCATTCTTTTAGTGTTTGCGCAACAAATTCTCTACTATATTTGTGAATTTAGTTAACTTACCGAATTCTTTATTCCTTTAAAAAGTAGGTCGTTAACCTGAAATATCAACAGTTAGAAGAAATAACGAGAGTACTAATACTAAATATGGAAGCTTAATACCACCAAGTACTCGATTTTCTCCGTGCCGTACCAAAATATGGTATTTTTCGTACACAATACATATTTTATGAATTATTCTAGTACACTAGCATTAACACTTTGCACATTTTAAATCGGGAAGAGGTTTACTAAAACTCGATAACTCTATCTGAAGTTTAACAAAACCTCTGGTTTAAACTATTTATCTCTTATTAAAAATTGCAGTAGTCATTTTCTATTTATCCAACGATTTATTAGGTAGAATTTATGTAAAAGGATCAAATATCCTTAACAACTAAGAATCCGTTTGATAAAATTGTTGTATTTTACGTGTCGAGTTAAACAGGAAGCTTGACTTTGAATTTGGCACTATATGAGTGTTATTTGGCAATTTCATCAAAGAATCTAACATAGATTTATTGGTGTTCTTTAAAAATTTAAGTGTATTTAATATCTTTCTAATGTCAATTCATAGTTGATCTTTGATGGTTTATTGGGTTTTTATAATATTTCCAAAACATGAGGCGAGAACGCTTTGAGTGTTAGCCGGTTTAAATTTTCTTTTCAAACTTCTTAACATCGTTAATTTCAGATCTTCTGTATTATTCTCGGTTACAACAGTAACATTCTAACAGATCTGGCTGGCCAAACACACTTCGAGTTTATCATATCGGAAAATTAACTGAAAGCATCGGACTTTTCGAATAGTTTCACAATTGCTGTACGAAATTTAGGAACTATCTCTGCTAAAATGTCACAATTTTTCTAACAATTTTTTAATGTTTTAATATTTTAAAGGAAAAACAACATGTATAAATCTTGCTTGTTTATGTTTTATACAAAATAATACAATTTTAGAAACCAACAAACAGTTCAATATTTATAAATTTCAGGAAAATATAATTATTGTATTATAAATATTTGATAACTCAAAAGGCTCGATGAAATAAAATATGTTCGGTTTTTCAAGGTTGGGCTTTAATGCCCAAGTTTTCTTATACTCATATTTTCTGGAAAATGCTATAAATTTTAGGAGAATTAAAATGATTTGTTGTGACCTTGTCCACATAGCTTAAGTTCCATAAAGATCTAGAGGTAAAAGCTTACAAAGTCTAGCTCACACAAGAATTTATACCGTCAGTTTATAAACAACGTTATAAATTCGTTAAATTGTGTATTGGATATGAAAAAAAAAACAATCTCTATTTTTCAAGAAAATTATCCTGACCAATGAAACCCATTTATATCTCTCTGGGTACATAAGCAAAACTGTCGCTTCTTCGGGTCAGAAAATCGAGAAGGCATAATCAAAAAGTTTCTTCATCATCAGCGAGTTAAAGTTTGAAGCGCTTTTTGAGTAACAGTGTCATTGATCTATATTTTTTTGCGGATGATCCGGCCCAATGGTTTGCATTATCGTGAAACCCTGAATGAATTTTTGTGGACATAGACAAATCTGATCTTTATTTCCAATAGAACAGCGCTACATGTTATACAAGTCACAATTGAGTTATTGCGCGAAAAAATTTCTGGACGAATAATTTCTCAAAATAGAGGCTTTAATTTTCCGTCTAGATCATTAAAGCTGACATTATCATACTTTTATTTTTAGACCTATGTCTTAGATAAGGTAAAACTTAATGTTTCAAGCACTGAAAGTCTATATTATAGCTGTAATTTCCAAAATCGAGCCACAATTTCAGCAAAAACATCATGAAAAGTTTCCTCAAACGAATGGTAGTCTTTAAGAAGAGCCGAGACAATCACTTGGAAGGTATTACATGCGATGACTAATGGCAAGCTTTATTATTTCTATTTAAATAAAAATATCACAATATTTATCAAAAAACGGGGTTTTTATAAATCATCAATGACACTTTTTAATGGAAAACTCTATAAGTCACTAACAATATATTATAATGATCACATCGAATGCAATAATCCTTTTTATTGCTGTAAATTATTAATTTATACAAGAAAACAACCTTTTAAACTACGCAAGATAAGTAATACAAATTTAAGCGTTGCTGTATATTCGAAACCGTTTTGTTTTGTAAACGAACTCTTATTATTTTTAATTCATTTCGTCATGTGTTAGACTAATCAACTGGTTTATAAAAAGACATTTATTCTATTGAATCGAGTTTGTCAGTGTAAATGCAAAATACTATTTGTTGTAGAATCTCCAAATACACGATTGACAGAATTTCTGTTTTGAATATTTCTATTACCAAATGAGAGATATTTTTAGCTAAAACATGTAATTGGCGTTATTTCTTTTCCGATCGTATTTGGAGTTTTCTAATTCTCGACGTTCACCTTACGGCTCTGTTGGATATCTTCTAAAATATAAAAAGACGTCCGCTGTAACTATGGACTAAGTGTCAAGAACTTGACAACATTTTTGCACCTGACTTGACAACGCGAAAGCAGCACATTCTGTTCTGATTCTAGTTGTAATAGCCGTACAATATTTTCAATGCTATTATTCGTTAAACTAATAATTATTTCATTATCTTACTTCAATCACATTCTTGTTTACATACATTAAAAACTTGTATAAAAAATATTTGTGTCTGATATATTTCTGGTTTATGCACGCACCAACAAACATATAAAAACCTGGTAACAATAAATTTGCAATTTTTTCTACCAGAATATTGCAATAAATTTTGTAGTGACCTAGGAATTGTATATGGAATTTGCGTGTTAACAATATTTTAAAGAAAGTAATATAGAACAGCATGATTTTCAAATAAGTTAAAAATCACTGATTGTTTCTCATTAAGTATTTATCATAAAAATACTACTGCATATAAATAATATTTAAAAAATATAATATAGACCATTTTGAACAAATAGCAAAATCAAGTATAACAGCACCAGTGACTTTTACCTGGCCCAGCTTGATTGCCTCCCATGTTAGTAGGGATAATAAATTCTTGAGGCTGCAATGCCGTTAAGTGCGCTCTAAAAAAAATCCACATTCTAAGTTATCTTTATAACAAAATTTTACGTTTTTTTTTCACCTATGTTTTTCAGTCGCTTATACTATTTTTGAAGCTACTGCTCTGATTTTTGTGGTTCTTCTAATTACATTTTGAATTGCTCTATATTAATAGTAACACACAAATTTGTAACTACATTTTTTTAATCATTATTTGCTCTCTTGAGGTTTGTAGCGTAAAGACGTATCAAGAATTGGCCCTGCAAGTGCGATAGCAAGTTTATCACAAACTTGTAATAACATTTATAAGTGCAGCGAACATCTTTGATTGAATTAGTTTTATGATAAATTTTTATTTCAGAAACGTTGTTCAGTAGGTAACCAAATAGTGTAATAATTTATGTACATTATGATTCCGTTTGTGGCGGATTCGGAAAACCTAAATACCATGAACAACCCGCAATTATATCAGCAACCCGGTGTGCAATGGCAACCAATAACAAACGTTCCTATCTCACTTTATCTAACACCATAGGTAATAGCCACTAAACAAACACCCACCAATTTCCTTATTTCGTCAACATAATAACAAATGCAATATAACCACACCAATTACAAAGAACGTCATCTACAAGCAAATGCAAAAAAGAAAACCAAACGACCAACAGTAATTGGCAAATCATATGTAGCTTTGAAAAAAGGATAAAAGTCACAAAACAACGTCATAATGAGTATAACTAAAACCAATAATTATTATCAAGTACTAACAGTATTGCACAAAACAATGTTGTAAAAATCAGTTGCGGAACAATCCGAAACCTACAGACTACTCGTTAGAAATTTCAAGAAACAACACGTACAACCATACATACAAGTTAAAAGATTAACTGGTCTAGAGAATCGCAATTAAATATATTCATCATTCAACTAAATTAGACAGCATAAAGAAAGAACTACTTGAGCACGTACATAAAGTCCGTAATATAATAAATGCAAGATATATAATTACCAAGAAACACCTTAACTTGTTTATTGTAGACCTGGAATCAGCAAAAAATTTTAAGAAGTCTACAAAATAAGAGACTGCAACAACTCCACGAGCAAACAAAAACAATATAATCCAATCCCCAAGATGTCAACGACATGTAAACTCAAAAGCATATTGCAATAAACCATTTGTGTGTGTCAAATGTAGCGAAGCTCACAATACTACATCATGCGTAAAAACAAAGGTGCCCCGGCAATAATAAAATCAACTTTTGAAATGCGCAAGGAACATGGAATAGTTCAAATGGGAAAATAACAAACAAAATAGACCATATCTTGGTTGCAAAAGAAATACATATCCTCTATGAACAAAGCAAGGTCATACCGAGTGGCAAATGCCGCTAGTGACCATTATAGTATATACAGTATTAAAGCAGAAAATAACAAAATACAAGTAAAATACAAACGACAAGTGCAGAAACTGAAAGTAGAGGAACTATTAAAAGAAGAAATAAGGACAATATATACAAGAGGAATAGCAAAGGACTTAATAGAAGAAGAAGAAACAACAAACATAGAAAAGAAATGAAACACAATAGAAAGAATTGTAAAGCAAAATGCAAATAAGTACCTAAAAAAATGCAAAAATAAACATGGGGCCGGCGAAGAGATTGCTCTGTAAGCAATCCCAGAACGAACTTAAAAAGACCTTTCGATTTCGATTTCGAATTTCGGGAAAATTCGAAACCGAATATCTCGAAAATTATTCGACATGGAATTTTTCGACTTCATTTTCGAATTCAGCGTAAAATTTCCTATAAGAATCACATTTAAAATAGCAATGTCGAAAATTTTCCCGAAATTCGAAGTCGAATATCTCGAAAATTATTCGATTTTGAATTCGAAATCAGCGTAAAATTTCTTATAAGAATCCATTTTTAAATTTTAAAAATCTCAAATTTTGTGACGGACCGACAGATAGACATATAGAATTCAGTAACGAACTTTTTAAGTTCGTTGAAAATGACCAGAAGTGTTTCGTCAATGAGTGTACAAGAGCAGTTGAAGAGAGGCGAGAAGCAAAACTAAAATGTTTAAACGCAAATTTGGAGCAAAAGAACAGAGCCTACAGAGAAGCAAGAAGAAAAATTAAAAATGTTCTACGAAAAAAGAAGACATAATACTTAGCAAGAGTAATAGGTGAAATAGAAAAAAGCTATAACAACCAAATCATACGAATATTCTGTAAGAAAACTGCCTAAATACTATTTGTAGAAAATAAAAATCTGGTGTGAATATCACACGGCTTTCCTTATCCTATTATTATATATTATACCGGGTCCATAGTCTCGGCGCTGCGCTGCTCTCGTCCCGGAACTTGTTATTTTAAAAAAGGACGAGGCGCGAGTCCAACACTCGAAAGCTGATTAAAATAAACAGTACAAGACAATAATTAACTCGTACTTAAAATTTTGCTACGTCACTAAAGGTAACCGTGCGAGCTCGGACGCGCGGCCTTCCCCATTATCGCCTGCGTGCTCCCTCCTAGCGGTCAAGCGCTCCCCCCGTCCTCCCACAGTCGGCCAGTAATCTCTCCGAGCGCGCCGTGATTGGCCCGTTTAATTAATTTTTAATCAGCTATAACTTTTTTATTTTCCTCAAAAAATTTCATTGTAATTTTTTGTTCGTCTCGGTCTGATCTATCCGGTAATATAAATTTCCCGAAACATTTTAGGAACACCCGGTATATTAAAAATCCTGAGCTTCAATTTTTTCTCGAATTCCTATTTCTCGGCCCTGCGCTGCTCGCGTCTAAAAATTTGTTAATTTAAAAAAGAACGAGGCGCAAGCCCAACACTCGAAAGCTGATTAAAATAAACAGTACAAGACAATAATTGACTGGAATTTAAAATTTTGCACGTCACTGAAAGTAACCGTGCGAGCTCGGCCCCACAGCCTTCGCCATTATCGTCTGCGTGATTCCTCCTAGCGGCCAAGCGCTCCCCCCGTCCTCCCGCAGTCGGCACGGTAGCTCTCCGAGCGCGCTGTGATTGGTCCTTTTAATTAATTTTTAATAGGCTATAACTTATTTATTTGACCTCGGATCAAAAAATTTTATTGTAATTTTTTGTTCGTTTCGGTTTGATCTATCCGGTAATATAAATTTCTCGAAACAGTTTATGAACACTCGGTATATTAAAAAATCCTGAGCTTTAATGTTTTTTCGAGTTCCTATTTTACCAACTTTTATTTTAAATTCATGTTTATCTCATGATAACAAATCATTTTTATTCTCATGAATTTTTTGTATCTTCAACCGTTTAGATTCGCGACCGCTTTGCGACCACTTTTGCGATCTTGCGACCAAACGACTCTGCCGATTTTTACCAAAAGCT